>JAVTVJ010000397.1:0-85412 GCA_034509425.1 Eopsaltria australis
CAGCTATGAGGGAGAACGTTCAGCCACAAAAGGTATGGTTTTAATAATTAATTGCTGCTTTATTTAGCACAGAAGCAAATGTCTTAGATCAGAATTAAAGCCTTGTGAGTCCCTTGAAAATGGCCACATGAAAAGTAGAATAAAAACTTAGTCACAAAAAGAAAAAGAAGAAGGAGAAAAGAGTTCTATAAAAGCCTAAACTGAACAAAATCAGAAAAAGGCTTTAGAAATAACAACAACAAAAAAAAACACATGAAAATTTTCTTCTCAGTTCCAAAGAATGGATGCAACCCTCATGGATTTATCCCACTTGCGTGCTCCGTTTCCATCTCCCTGCTGGAATGCCATTCCCTGGCCAGGCAGCACTGCAGGAATACAAAGCTTTGCCTCCCTGCGGGGAGCACAGAGTCCAGGCTGTGCCCACCCTGCTCCTCCCCAGCCCTTCCTCTCCCTCATACACTTGTGTGTCCACTATCACCAAGTTTGGCTGGAAAAAAAGCAGCTTTTGGGGTTGGAAGGAGACAAGGCAGCAGAGCATCCCTCACTGCAGGAAGCTGCAGGGAGGAGAATGGGGCAGAGCACACAATAAATAGCATAGAAAGAAAACTTATTTTTCTTGATTACTTTCCAGTACATTAATAAAACCTGCTTACTTCATATACCCCTGAGAACTGTAACATCTCAGATGTGTTTGCAACCCAGTTACCACAACACTGTGTTAGTGCATAGGACTTAGAAAGAGAAAACATGTTTAAAAACCCCTAATCCTGCTTTCTAGCTCCCTTAACCACTTCACAGGCTAAACTACACAAGTGTAGAGAAGAGAAACAGCAATAGCTACCAGTTTGTAGCAATAATTTATTTTGTATAATAATTTGCAGCATGGCTACAAATTTCCACTGTTTATTTCTGTGTTTTTAGTTTCCAAGACTAAGCATGGAAGCACAATAAGCTTTTTGTTTCAAGGATTCCAGCAAACTAACGAAGGAGATGCCTTCTCCACTACAGTCTATCCAAAGCTAAAATGTAAAATATATTCTGCAAGCGCCCCAAAATTCAAGGGGAAGATGAAAAATATGTATGTACTTTCAGGATTGGATTCTCCCACTCCTGAGCTTCATGTGAAAGGATGTTCAAGGAGGAGTGGAGTCACAAAGTGGAATCACAGTCCAGCCTAGGGACATCCTTTTCAAACTGCAGCTTCACCTAAGCATTGATGGAAATAGTTTTGTGGTATTTTTGAGTAATTTTATTTGCTTAACTAATCTTCAGAATCCTATTTGGAGTTGTCTTTTCTCCTACATTTTCAATTATCATGTAGCCATCACCGCACATCATTTGCTGCACTCTCAAAACCAATTCACGAGTCAATATAGATGGTAATCAAGTGGAAAAAAGTATTGGAAAAACAAAGATATCCCTTAACAGAGGAGAACTGAAGGCCTATAATGATGTTTCTGCCTTAATGTTAAGAAAACATAGATTGGCTGCTTCCTCCCTGTTTTGCTGTTTCTCAGGAGAACCTTCGTGGCTGATGCAAAAGGCAAGTTGCAAATCCAGCTCCAGCTGCACATGACAGAGGTGGGACTGGAATAACAGGGATATCCCAGTCTCTGGCTCAGAGAGAAAAGCAGGAGCTATATGAGAAACACAAACTGGGATTATAAGGGATGAAATCTCCCTGAAGAGTTGCAGGCAGCATTGCATGCAGGATTAGGACTTGGGAAGGGAGAATTTCAGAGCTCCAGACCAACAAGGAGAAGGAAGCGAGGAGTTTGAATGTGCTCTCTTCCAGGAGTTCACCATGAGCAGGAGATCGCTAAGCTTTTGCTTTGACTGCTCATCTCATTTGTGGCAGCTGGAAAAGAAGAGGCAAGGACTGGTTGCAAAGGGGAGGAGTTTTCCTTATGAGATAATTCTGCTCATGAGAAATAAATTAGAAACATTTGGAAAATAGGGTGTGTAAGTTATTACTGCCTGAGGGCAGCAGGAAATTATGAGAATAATAGTGTATGCATGTCTTTGGCTATTATTTACCTTGGCATTCAATAAGCCATGGGGAGTTGCCAGAGCAACTTCCACACCAATGGTACAAAAGCTCCATGAACGTTATTTCTCCATCACGGAGACACCCACACCCCAAAAAATTGAAGTGACAGGGTGATTTTTGAGAAGGAATCCTGGAAGTAACAGCCTCAGGAGGATCTCCCTCTTTTGCTGGAGTAAATAAATAACTTCAAGGAATTCCTTTGGCAGAAAAAATGTTCACTTCTAACCCAATTCTGAATGCTGCAAGTGCCTTTAGCTGGAGCCTGAGAATGGCCACAGTGCCACAGAAAATCTGCATTATCACACACTGTTAACAAACCTTTTCCAGCAATAACTTGACACAAGTGAATCCTGTACTGGATACTGAATCCTCAGTAAATCGGATTTCAATCAGACAATCCCTCTATCCTCTACCTTCAGCCATTTATAATCCAAATTTTTCCAAGTCCACATCAGGAAAGATATTGAAAATCATAAAAAGGAGGTAAGCACAGCAGCCAAGGGCAGGGGCAGAACTGAACTGAGCAGCCCCTGATTTACACTCCATTGAAGGCACCAAAGGGCCTGGCACCTCCACCTTAAAGGTCACACACGGTTATTGACTTGATTTAGGAACCAAAGGGCTGAAGGGAGACTGAGAATTTGATTCACTTTTCATTAATTGATTTTGAAAATTTATGGACAAGTAAAACATCATGATTTAGACAGGACATCCTTCCCCAACTTAGATCCATGTATGTGCTTAACATAGTTGGAGACTTTGAGGATGTTCCTGCAAACTGCTTTTGCAGGACAGAGCTGCTCTGCAGAGGAACTTTGGATAAAAATACAAAAGCAGGGAAAGATATTAAAAATTAAGTGGGATGCAGGAGAAGGCCAAAAGGAAAAGGAGACAACAAAAGTAGTTGCTGGAGATGGAACAGTTTTACATCTAATAATTTAGTGGGGGTTGAGGTGGTGTTAGGAAAAGCCTTAAGCTGTGGATGGGTTTATGATTGTGGATTGAATATCCAGCAGTCCCCAGTGGGTGTTTCCTGCAGTGCCAAAGGACGCTCACACTGCAGTGCTGCAGCCACTCCAGCATTCCCTGAGCTGTGGGTGAGCACAAAGGACAAACATGCAGAGCAGATGCTTGGGACAAAGAGCCCAGGCTCAGGCTCCAAACCTGGAATGTCAGGGAGATGAATTTCATTTACAAGCCTCACTGCACTGGGCTGGATAGGAAGTGTGTGGTGGGGAGGGACACCAGGGCAGTCTGGCAAAGAGGAAGAGAAGGACAAATCCCAAACCCCAGGTCTGCAGTGGCTGTGTGGTGCCAGCACCTCCCAGGAAACCTGCATCAGCTGGATCAAGCTGGGATGGAACTGAAACATTGCAAGTTTACAACCAGCAGACAAAATTATCTTCCTTTTCATTTGTAGATGATACCACAGAGCAAAGTATCCTCAGAGTCACATTATTGATTCTAGTAAAAAAGATTTAGATTCTGGACAGAGAAAGGGACACAATATAAAGATGAACAAGAGTCCAGTGAAAGAGATAAATAAGCTATTGCCAAATTTTAATTAATTATTATCATATACAGCAAGTTTACTTTCCCCAGACTCTCTGAACTTTATTCTTTGATTTGTGTTTGATCTTAGGATCTCAACTTAGTTTATAAAAAATACCAGTCAGAAAGCAGATGGAGGACATTAATACAAATAAATAACTAGGGTTTTTTTCACTTGGATTTTATTTTTGTTTGTTGTGCTGTGGGTTTTTTGTGAATTTTCTCCCAAGCACACACCATGTGTGGTATTTGGTTTTTTTGTTTTTCTTGTTGCTTACCACAAGAGATGTTCCATGGGGCTGAGTGCTTTGTCCACTCTCAAGGTCTTGTAGTGAATCTCTCCATTTTATGATGTTTTCTTAAAGCTCTAGTTTCTGTGGCCACACAACTGGAACTTTCATTTTAGAAAAATTAAAAGTAAGTTTCTTAGATTTTTATTTTCTGTTCTGGATAGTGGAGAGAAAAGGAAAAATACAAAACCCCAAAGAATCAGTTTCATTAATCCCAGGGGGGGTTTTATTCATTTTTTGAACATCCTTGCCATAATCCAGTTTAAAAAGTAGCACTCAGCAGGAAGATGTTTATGAAAAACCAGCACAAGATCAGAGCTCCAAACTTGAGCTGACAGTGAGGTGAATGTAGGTGGCCAAATGAAAGGCAGTATGAAAACAAATGAATATTTCACAAAATATTCCAATGAATGGAGAGAGATGCAATAGCAGGAATTCATTTTCTAGGGAGAGACAAAGCTCCAGGAAACAAGTCTGTGAGCTGACGAGGTTTCTGGAGTGACTCTGCAGCAGCTCCAGCTCATCTAAGAAATACTGAGCACAAAGGACTGTCACTGACTGCAGCTCAGTGCAACCAAGCACTCAAAAAAGACTCAAAACCCTTCCCTTGGTTTGTGAGTGTGGAAATTCAGCACCACAAAGGTGACCTCAAACATCCTTGAAGCCTCACCTCCCCCTTCAAAGGAGGGGGATGTCTTTCCTGGTGGACTGGGCTCTTTAGATATGTAGATGTTGTCAGATGGAAGGACAGAAATGAGATAGCACAGGCACCTTTCTCCCTCACCTGCACACAGGTGAGCAGCCCCCTGGGCTGTACCAGAGTCTGTTTCCTACAGATAAACCAGTCTGTGACTTTGTTTCTTCCCTTGTGAAGATGGTAAATATTGACTTCACAGGATTCCCAGCATATTCCTACAGCAGTCCTGAGATCTTCTTTGTCCTAAGACTTCACTCTCACTCTCTTCCTTTCCAGAGTGAACATTTTATTTCAGAATGGGGCACATTGAGCCTTGTTCCGAGTCCCTCATGACAAGGAGGACCTTGAGGGGTTGGAGCATGTCCAGGGAAGGGAATGGAGCTGGGGAAGGGGCTGGAGCACCAGGAGCAACTGAGGGAGCTGGGAAAGGGCCTCAGCCTGGAGAAAAGTAGGCTCTGCACAACTCCCTGGCAGGAGGGGGCAGCCAGGGGTGTCAGGCTCTGCTCCCAGGGAACAGGGACAGGAGGAGAGGGAATGGCCTCAAGCTGTTCCGGGGGGAATAGGGGTTAGGTTGGTTATTCTAAAAATTTCTTCATGGAAAGGATGGTCAGAGTGGCACAACTGCCCAGGGCAGTGCTGGAGTCCAGAACTCTGGAGGGATTTACCAGCCCTGTGGATGTGGCACTTGAGCACATGGGTCAGTGATGACCTTGGCAGTGCTGGGGAATAGTTGGAGTCGATCTCAGAGGGCTTTTCCAGCCTTAATGATTCCATGACTCTGACATGCTGCTGGCTCTTTGCAGTCTGGAGGAACACAGTGTGACTCCTGTGCTCTTTGAGATAGAAATTACCCTCTTTGCACTGTGCAAAATCAATGAAAATGCTGCAGGGGACCGTGGCCACCAGCTGGGAAGCACTCAGGAGTGCTATTTACTGACAGAAAAGGGACATTTTCCTGCCTCTACCCTGCAACTAAGGATATGTGCAGGGCTGCTGGTTCAGCCATGCCTGAGGGAGTGGCAGCACAAAGGGAGGGAGCCCAAAATCAACTGCTGAGCCCTTGGAACCTCCTTGGAACACAGGAGGTATGGGTTCACCTGCACAGCTCCTGCTAAAAGCAAGGGAGGAAGGAACAGGTCACGTTAAAAACAGACTTGATGCTCAGCTCAAATGGCAATTGCACCTTTAAAGGCAACTGCCAAATTATTCCTGTTTAAACCAAGATAGATCAAGTCTGGGAGCTCAGTGGGGGCAGCAGCTGGAGAGCTCTGGCTGGCTGAGGGTGGAATTCAACATCAGCCTTGCAATTTTTTTTTTCTCTTGCACACATTGCAAAGCTTCTGAGAAGATTCTTGGAAAACACTCGCAAAGGGACTGATCCATTATATGATGGAGACAATTTTTAGGCTGAGGCTAAAATCCAGTGTTGTCCAGTGGATTGAACTGAATGTGATGCACATGGTTGCAGTCAAATCCAAATTTCTAAAGCACCATGTCTGGAAGGCTTTCTATCACTGGCTTCCCTGTTTTACCCATGTACACACTGAGAAAGACCTGTATTTTACCTTTCAGAGCAGGATTTAGAGATCACAGGCATTACAGAACTCCCAAGCTGCCTACAGATTGCTGCTCTGACCCATGATCCTGTACTCTGCCCTGGCAATCCTGACATTCCTTTCCCTTTCACAGGAAAAGAAAAGTAGAAAGACAGGGGAGAAAACGTCAAAACTAATTTTACCCAAATTAATTCAAGGGAAGACTTGCATCGTACTGTCCTTGTGTTTTCCTCCCTAGGCCGATGTCATCCTGCTTACTCTTGATGGGGAAAGGGGAGGAGGGAATATTATTTTCAATGCGTAAAAGCCAGACAATGGTGAAGAATTTAATCAAGATTTATAGCAACCAAGATGGTCATAACCCAAACATCACATTTCTTAATTTCTGTGGGCTTTTTCAGGGTAGCTGATCTTGCAGTATTTTATACATTTTGTATTTCACACAAAAACCCAGCTCCTGGAATCAAGAAATTACTTGCCAGTCTTCCCTGTCAACTACATAATTGTAGAAAAGTCTAGAAAACTGAATCCTAAGGGCCATCCAGAAAGTAAAATTCTTAACACTCTGTTTCTGGGATCTGATTTATGACTTTGGTACACTTAGAAGGGTCCATAGTCATATAAAAAAAATTAGTTTGAGTTTTTCCTCTCCTTTAAAAATCTGGTTTATAAATCAGTCTGGAGGAATGAAACTGCAATGTTCTAGGTTTTCCTGTAGAAGTGTTAAGCTAAAATACTCAGCACATTCCAGAAATGATTCCTGCATGCAGACAGGGTCCATAAAACTCCTTCTTTCTATTTCTATGCACTCTTCTGAGTTCAGACTCTCAGCTGAGAATCTAGAAACACCAGAGCTTAGTCAATAATAATAATGTATTTTTATTACATCAGAGATATAAGACACAGATTACCAAACTCTGACAAGTCGATCAAGTACCACTGGGAATGGTGTGGCCAAATATCCCTGTATTAGTGTAGAAAGGGCCATGGAAATTAAGAATCATAACATTCCCACAAAAACACAGCAAGAAGCAATAGCATTAGGAGGTAATAATTTAGACTGGTTCACCATGAAATTTCCTAAGACTAAGGAGAATAAAAAACTGGACTTGAAAACAGTGCCAGCTCTGCTTTTCTTTGAGAATTCCTTTGTTTCCTCACCCCATCTGAACCACTCCATATGGCAGAGCCTGCTCTCCTCTGACAGGATTCCTCCAGCCCAGTACTGCTCCAGCCCATAAATCCATTGTGTCCCATCTCTCCCTGTGTGTCTGGGCTGCACCAGGCTGTAATCTCTTATCCTTGCACCCACACTCACAGTGGTTCTCTTCTCTGTAACCAGCAATCCAATCCAGGACCCAAGGGATGCACATTAATGGTTAAAAAGAAACAAATACAACCTTCTCAAAAATACAAACACAACCCTTCTCAAAAGAGCCAAACTACTATGTTCGGGCTGGACATGAAGCAAGAGGAAATCAGGGCCAGTCACAGGGCCCAGAGTGCCTGAATCGCCCCAGCTGTTCCCTGACTCCAAGATGAAAGTTTTTAAATCTTTTCCTTTTTAGAATAGTGGCAAAATTGATGGCTCACAGCCAGCAGCAGAGAACAGCTGCCCCACCCCAGAGATGAAAAGCAGGAACATTTACCTCCAGTTTCCTTCTTCATAAGACCTTTGTGGGGAAGGAAGGGAATTGAAAATTCAAGTTCCCTCAGGTATCCCTGTCCTTTGAACTGCAGGGAGTCCAACCTGCAGGGAATGCTTAAGCATGTGAGACATGCTGGTGACTCCCACACCACACCATTTACCCTTCCCATTTCTTGATATTAAGTTTTAGCTTTAATTCTTTTCTGATAAGTGAATTTACACAAATTTTCAGCTGACAGTTGTACCCCTGTGAGGAGGAAAGAGGGGTTGACTTCAGCGCAGGGATGTGGTATGGAAAGGTGGCCAGAAATTGTTGTATCTGACAGATACAAAGCTGAGGGGCAGACTTATGGCTGCTCACGGTGTAAAATATTGGGATGAACTGATGTATTCCATGGGAGTCATTCTTGTTTCTCCTGTTCCTCATCATTACAGTTAATTCTGACATTCAAACTGCAGCCACTTCTGACTGCATCCTACCAGTATTTGTACAATAGCAGCACATCAGTGGATCAAAGCAAGCACTAAATTCAGCCCTGGAATTCTGCTTTGGACTAGGTTTAGCCTGGTTCCATGTACAGAGCAGCCCAGCTGTATGTTTGGTTTAGGAGGACCAGCAAAACCAGTCATTGGTTTGGGTCTTTACATCCCAGCTGGAGGTTATGCTACTCCTAAAGCATGTCTTGTGTTTAAGTGCATCCAAAAGAAACTGATTTAATGCATTCTAAACCCACTCCAATGCAGAGAAAGCAGAACTGATGAGGGGACTCCCTTCAAAAGTGCACTCTTGCTCTAAATCAAAACACTAATTCAGGTAAAGCTCCTTTCAGCCGAAAAGTAATCACGGAGGCAGGGGCTTAGGCAAGTGGTGTTTGATAGGGGTTCATTATCATAGCCACAGCCATTCCAGGGAATCCCAGCAGCTCTGTACCCTCTTACGTGTTACTGTCCCTAATTTCCTTAAGTCCCCTGCCAATCTTCCCTCCAAACACGGGAAAGTCTCAGATTACACACAATGGAAAGAGGTTTGTGGTAAGCCAGTGTCTGCACACAACAAATCCCTTCCCTGAACAATGGAAAGAAGAGGGACTATTTTAGAAAATACTTGGATATGTTCCCCTTACTGTGCATAGGATATGAGGACTCCCAAACATTACAGTCTAGGCTGTGGATGAGAAGCATCAGATTTAGGCATCTCCATCACTTCAAGTGTGGATGCGACACCCTAAGATAGCAGAAAAGCAGGGATTACCCACGGAAAAGATGACAAGATATGAAGGTAGAGCAGATCTGTAGCTCTTCCTCCATTAATTCTGGTGGATCAAGGAGTTTTCTCTGCTTCTACAGCATAAATGAACAGAATTTTCCATGTTCTTCCAATGCAGCAGTGGCCACAGGAATCCTACACAGTCAGTACTTTTAGTCCCAAATCTGATGTATAACTGCCCCAGGGCAATATAAGGAGGTGACCCACACTGACAGAGGTCCCAAAACCCAAACCCCACCTCAGGACCCACTCAGCAAAGGTGCCAGGTCCATGGCAATGCTGGTACAACTGAGTCTTCACTGGATTTGCTTCCTCAGAGACTCATTTGCTCTTTTTCTGGACAAATGTGCCTATTTGTATTATACAAGACACAACTGGGGGAGCACAAGTTGAAACCTATTCTTGGCAAAACCTCCTTTTGAGCTTCTAAAAAATTGTCTATGTGAAGAGAATATTTAGCATTAGCATTTTGCACCATAAGAAGACAAAGGCTTACATATTAAAATTTAAAAATATTTATCTTCAATATGACACCTGCCCCTAAAAGCACCTACTGCCAGCTGGACAGCAAACCCTGCACAGATCAGGCTGTCTTAGTGATGCTCGAGGATTCTTTTCTGTTGAACATTCTCTCTCCAGCAGCAGCTCTCAAACCACTGAAGGGCAATGCTCTGCTTTAACACTGGCCTTGTTTAAGTGTCTGCACTTGTCAGCCATCCCCCACTTGGATGGGATGTGATCCCAGATAAGAGCCTTTCAGGACAACTCCCTTCCACTCACCCTCCTTCCCTGCCTACAGACCTGCCCTCAGCAAAGATCTTCTCAGTATTTCTCCTGTCCAACCCAATCAGACACTCAGAATTCAGTGCTCTCTTTTTATCCTTCCACATGACAGGGAAATGGGGAAAAGAGCTGAGGGGGCAAAGGAATGAGAATCCTTGCTGCTTTTGTGTACAGTTAAAATGAAAGGGAAGAGGTGATGTTCTGGTACTCTATGTCATTTTTATTAAACCTCTTCATAAACCTCAGTTTGTTTTCACAACTAATTTAAGAGCCTCTTTTTCATCTATCAGAAACTTCCAAATACTGTAACCTGTTATTTTTGGTGCATCCTAGTATTCTACACAAAATGCTCCTCAGGTCTGAACTCGATTTCTTCACTGACACTACCCACTGGTGCACCAAAAAAAGATCCCTTTCCTTCAGGACAGACATTCACTGCTTTACCTTTTTTTTTCCCTAAGAAGATCCCCAATGTGTTTCTTTCATGCATCCTTCAATTGCTGATTAACAGTTAACTACTCCCACTTTGGAATATCAGCCTATGTATTCCTTTCGTGTTGTACATCAGGCTGAGACTGTAAATTCCTCCAGGCAGGCATCTGCTTAACCTACGTATTTGAAAAAATGGAGATTGGGTCAGACGGATTTTTTTCAGCTGACGGGGGGAGCCAGGCAGAAATAAAGAAAGAAAATAACCACGAGGGCAAAAAGGGAAAACAAAGAATGGGGAATGAAGGTAAGGAAGGAAAAATGAAAATAAAAGGATTGCTGGAGAGTGGGAATAGAGAGCGAGCTAATATATTTGATGAAAATGCAACATTAGCAAGCGCAGTGTGATTTGACAAGTGTGAACAAGCCTCCACCAATGTTAAAAAGCACTACATCTGGCAATGTGTCAATGTTTAAGCAGCACTTTCCTTCTCCTTCCCATGCTGGGATTCTGCATCCTTGATATTCCCTCAGATCCACTTCTAAGCTGCTTAGGTCTACAGGAATACGTTTGTAGAGGTGGATTGGACAGAGAGCAGATATAAATTTGGAGCAATTACAGTCACTATCATTCTTTCTCTCCCCAGGCTACCTCGTTACAAAGGAAAAGATCAGCAAAATATTGTGAAATGCTGATATCCATCCAAACATGGGGAATCATTTAAAACAGGAACGTTGGGGTTAACCATATGGCATTTAACCTACCTATCCCCTTGTGCATATTCCTTTTACTCCAGCAAATATATGGCAATGAGATCACTTGTCTTTTGGAATACAGCAACAGTGCTGGGGCACTGAATTCAGCAGCTGCAGAATCTTAACCAGGGCAGGATACATATGTGAAAGGAATTTTAAAATTTCCTCTAACAACTTTCTCTCAGATCTGTGTTGATATTTTCCTTGAGGAAAACTGGGCTGTGTGTAGATACACATTCAGATTGGATTGTAGGGCTTAGCAGTGCATGTTATCAGTGAGCTCATACACCACACACTTGTTATTTTTATGGATCTAAAACTCCCAGATTTGCTCCATGCTCACTGTTAGTTTTTAGGAGGTTGATCCCATGTCGTTCTCAGCAGGGTTTGAACATTATTCTACATTTTAACCATGCTTAATCACAACATTTTGGTTTTTTACATATGGGTCCACTGGTGTGGATCCGTCATTCCCGCAGGTCTCAGAACGAACTAGAGAGCTCTACATTTAATAACATGAGCTACCAAAACTGTAATGAAATTTGATTTTGGAGGTATTATGGAAGCAAAATGTGAATCCTTAATACTTCATTCTGCTCATGATGATACTTTGTCAATTTAAAGCAACCAAGCCTACAGCAACACAAACTTCCTGTTACTTGCTCCTGTAAAGCTCATATGAGCAGATTGTTGTTTCTCCTCATATGCTAAAGCATTTGGAAGCTATCAGTCTTTTGGAGGGAGAGACAAGTAAGGAAATTCCCAAGATTTTGCATGTAGGGACAAATTCAGTCCCTGATTAACAGGTGCAAGAGTTGTTGTTTTTGCCAGATTTATTTTTGCTTCTAGTAGGACAGAGCTGAAAAATCATGGGCCTAATAAAGCAGATTTATCATCCAGATAAAAATAGCTTCTTTATCCTCTGCACTCTGTGTCCTGTGCTGCTAAGGAACTCTTCAAAATTCTTTTGTTTTTGGCAATAAAATGGTTCCCATGGCAACACCATCTGATGTCACAGAAACAACGCACGTGAGGTCATAAATCCTTCAGAAGAAAAAACAAAATCACAAAGGAAGCTCAAAACTTTACATATCTGTGATTTGAGGTTGATATTGCCTTCTTTGTTCTGTATGATTTGGTTTCACTCTCTCATCCTTCTTTTTTTTTTCTTCTCCTAAATATTTTATTAAAGAAAAAAAAAAAAGTGGAAAGATTTGTCCCAGGAATTTCCTGTTGGCTGTTGTTCAGAAAGCAGAGAATACCAGCAATAATGTGAACAATGCAAATTTCTCCTAGGCCTGCCTGGAGCATGATTCCAAGCCCTTCTCGAAGTTGGCTGAGATATGACAGTGCTTTGGAGAGGTTACTGGGCTCCGTAGCCAGAGGATTGTACAGAAACATGTCAGTCTGTCTCCTGCTCCTTCCCCCTTCTCCAGGCTCCAAGTTACAGGAATCCAACAGTTCATGTTATGGAAATAAACATCCTACTACTGCACGGTGAGGAATCCTTTAAGCAAATGGATTCACAAGGGAAAAACACAAGCTTGGATGTGGGATATGATGAAACTCAGGCCACAGCCAGTGTAGGGGAGGGCAGTGGATGAGGTAAGACCATCAGCCAAGTGTTGTGTCAGTGGCCAGTTCCAGGAGTTTAAATCCAAGAAAACCTGCAGAAAGTCAGTAGTTGGGAAATAATTTACTCACCATTTTTTCCTGCTCGATGTGTGCCATGCTCCCTGAAAGCTCTGTGCTGGAACCACAGTCACACACAGACTTTTCCTCTCTTTCCCTGCCATTTTCCTCTCTCAACTATTCCCTGCTCCTAAGAACCTGGCAGCTCTGAAGGGGTTTGTGGGGTTAAAATAAGGAATTAGGCAGCTCCTTGAGAATCTGCCTTCAAGAGTCAAGAGAAACATCAGCAGACTTTCAGATCATGTGATGAAGATTTTAAGAGCTGAATTTTTAATGTGCTTTATACATTAATGCATATTTAAGAGGACAGATGTGTTTTTCACAGCTTCCATCCAAAGATCTCAAAACATTTTTAAATAGGTTTCTAGTTTAATCTTCTCTCTTTTATGAGGTAATGCAAAGGGTGTTCTACCAGTGAGGGAGGGATATCCAAGCTCCCAAGTAGAGCATGGCAGCAAAAATAAACAAACAAAAATAAACAAACAATACCTTATTGTCAAGCGCAAACATCCAAGACTTACCAGTCATGCTTAAGTTAGAGACTTGGTTAAAAAGACTACACCTTTAAATTGCCTTTTTTTCCCAGTCTTACAGTGCACTGAGTTGCTAGTTCAGACTTTTCCCCAGCTGAGAAAACCAGAAGTGTGCCCTTTATGTAATGAAATAGAGTTCACATATTTGCATTGCTTCAGGAGCTGGGACTTTTTGAAAATACGGCTATCCTGAGACTCCATAAAATCATGAGAGCTGGCAGCCTTGAGTTTCGGACAGGAAGTAATGAATGGTAATGCTTTCACTCAGAACTCCAGGGATAGGTAGAACACAATTACTAAAGTATGAATTTACACCAGGCTGTGCTAAAATATGCTCCCTGAAAAAGAAAAAAAAGTCTCTTATTACCAGAAGAGGCCAAAGTTAGCAGATGTGTGATACATCATTATCAACAAATAGCTCGTACTTCAGTGTCTCCTGGAGCTATGCAGGAGCTACAGGTCAGAACTGGCTTCAGGAATACTTTCTACTCTGCCTTTGCTTCCTGCAATGTTTGGCATTCACCTGTGAAAACACTGACTCAGAGCAGGGCAGCCTAAGAGATAACAGAATCACAGCCCAAGCTCTGTGGCTGTTATACCAGAGGGATGGAGTACAAGCATGGAATAGAGACATGGAATACAGGCATGGAATGTATCCCTGCTACAGTGACCAGTCCAGATACAACCCCATGGTACCCCCTGCTGAATTGTTGGGAGGTAAATCCAGTGTAACACAGGGTTATGTCTACAGGTACAATTTTCCCTAACACTGTTCCATTACAACCAAACTTCCTCAGGAGGTGACAGTGGATGGTGATGAAGTGCTTGGCTGTGGATGTCAGAAAACTTTGTCTGAGGTGCAGAATTCCAGTTGCCATCCTTTGGATGTCAGCAGCAGAGGGTAATTACCAGTGATGACCTAAGAGTGCTATACATACTTACACCACATATGTGGTTATGGGAACCACCACAAAATTGCTGTATTTTCAAACCCATGATATAAATTTCCAACTATTATATAAAGTGGCTTTCTATTTCACTGCTAGGGTGCACTAGCCTCTTTCTATACCATTCCCAGCATAGTTACTATAGTAACTAATGCATTGCAAAAGAGAGGAAGAAGCTAAAAAAAAGAAAAACTTTAAAAATTATGAAAACCAAAGGCGGGGATTGTCTTTACAAAACCTAAAAACACACTGTGAAGATTGCAGGCACAGTTGTGTGGCCATTTGTTTGGAGCTGCCAGCTCAGTTTCGCTGAGGATCTTGTCATTTGATTCACATGAAATGTTCAGCCCAACAGCTCTGTGGCCCTGAGCACTGCAGTACCAGGCAGTCCTGGACTGCATGAAACAAAGATTTTATTCCCTTCATCAACATGCAGGACTAAAAAAATAATTTCCTACATCCTCCAATTAATTCTGCAAAGCTTTCAGATCCAGGAACTGAAAGCTTTTTCTATAGCTTGCATCAAATGATCATCTTTAGGAGGGATGAGTGTCTGAAATCCATGAAGAGTTTAAAATTTCACATTTTCAAGTTTCATGTGCAAAGCAACTGTCTTTGGCTTTAGCAGAGCGGTGTGGGAGTGACAGATCGACACACAAAGTAACAGAAACTGTTACATAATAGTACATACTAACGAAAAGAAACCCCAACGGAACACAGGGCTCTCTAAAATCAGGCATTAAAGAACTTCTAAGTTTCACTTTCCCTGTGTGCATGTGTATATTCATACAGTGCAGTCTCGTTTTCCACTATCACATGCAAATCTTTGTGCAAAATCATTATCTCAGCCCCAGATTCACCCTGTTGCCATTCCACAGCTACACAAAGCAAACCAGCCGTGGGACAGTAAAACCAAATACAAGAATAGAAATTCAAGAGCTTCAACCTAATCAACATTCCCTTGCCTAAGGATATTCCTGATAAAGCCTATAGCTCACACTCTCTGTCAGCAGTTCTCTTTCCTCAACCTACTCTGATATTGTCTTCTTAATAGCAAAGCCATCATCTGGGGTTAGTTTTGTTTGGTTTTTTTCTTGGTCTAAATATTATCCTGTTCTCTGGAGTCTCTGTGGCGCTGTCAGGAAAAGCCACTCTCCCCATCATGTCCTGGAGAGTCATTTCAGGGATGCTTTCTGCAACTGACATTTCCCAAACACTTTTGAGAGAATGTGAAAAGCAGTAAAATGGTTTCCACTAAATCTCTTGGGGCTGGATAGGTTGAGCCATCAGCTATTCAAAGGCTCTGGCAGCTGCTCCAAAGTCGCATGTCAGCCACACAAGTGAACCCGTTTGGCTCCAAAGCAGACAAAGCACACATGGAAAACTGCCAGCACAATCAGCTCAAGAATAAAAACATAACAAACCAGTTGGAAATTTTTTTAAGACCTTCTTTCATTTTGCAAATGTTTTGCAAACCTCAAAAAAACAAGGGAAGCTCAAAAATAAAGGGTTTGCCACTGGTTATTTGGGTTGGCTGCAGGAAATATGGCAATAAAGCTCAGCTTCAGCCTGCTCTAGGTATCAAACATTACAGAGAAGAGAATAGAATCTCACTGAACTAATGGCTGTACAAATAAACCTGGAACAACTGGGGAGGGAAGAAAGAACTACACAGAAACTTGATTCTCATCCCCTTGTCCAGAAACTCATGGGAAGATCTCGGAATTTTAGAATGAAAAAACAAAGAAATTGTATTTCCTAATCAGCCAAACTACAACACATAAATAGCGTCTAACAAAGAGTTCTAAGCTTTTCCCAGTGAACCTGAATTGACAAGTTCACCTGTATTTCTCATTCCTTTTGATTTTCCTCTTTCCCTCAACACACAGAAAAGATAGCACATACTCTTCAGACAGTCTAATATTTTTTTAATCAAAAGGAAATTAAAGAAGAGGCAATGACGTACATTCCTTCTGGGGAAAGTAGAAGCCTCATTCCTATCCTGTCTTAAAATAGCCTGATTGAACTACAATATTTGCATTACAATTCTGGGTCAGCTGCACCATGGGATTAGGCTGCAGATCAGAGGGTTGTTTAGGTTTTATTTTCAGCCTTGTAGATTTTTCACATTATATCCATTCTCCCGCACATTCCTCCTGATATTGTATATTGATGCAGTTTGGAACAATTGGAGAGATTAACTCCCTGGATATTTGGAGGAAGAAACAAGCCTAGAGCAGTTTTATTCACTGGAAGTGGTAGTCTTTGCTGCAGAGTTATCAGGTGTCAAAGTAGACAAAAGAGCCTTTGATTCTTTTCAAACATTGATTCAGATTTTGATATTCTCTACTTCTGGGTCAAAATGCAGTATTCGTCACTCCAGTACTCTGGATTTCACCTGGACTATATAAAATGAGGACCAAATGATGCTTATGAGGTGTCATCTGGGATAAAGATCTCTCTGTCAAGAACAATTGAACAAATGTCTACCACAGCTCAGCACAAATTGCCAAATAATTTCACTTCCTTCACATACTGTATGTCAAATTTTTGAACATATTTTTATCAGAACAATCTAAAAACTTATTCACGGGCGGTTCTTGGTGGCCAGTTCACATGTACTGTTGAGGCTGAGGTGTTTGGTTACCCAGATCAGGTGTTTTCCCATTTCTCTTGAGGCAGCACTGACTTGGCAGTGCCCAGGCCTTGGAAAGACCCATTCCTACAAAGCTGCACTTCACACTCCTCTCCCATCACCTGTGTGTGCAAGGAGCACAGCACTTGTTGATCACAAAGGGAATGTTAAGCATTAATTAAAACTCTTTAAAATTATTTGCTGAAAGGAGCTGCAAGAAAATGAAATATTATTATCTGCCATGTAACGAAGTAGTGAACAAATCTTTGAGATTGAAGAGACTCTCTAGTCCCTAGTCCTGAGCAGTGCAGCAATTAAAGTATTCTAGGAATGATACTCAGTCTTAGTCAGTGGCTGTACTTCTATCATATTTCTTAGAAATGTGCTCCTCTGCGCGCTGACTCAGTCAAGAACAAATTTCATCATCTCTTTTTACCTCAAGAAATTACACTCCTTTGTATCATCTTTAATGGTTTTTCCCCAGAGTTTTTTCCTTAGGGTTTTATGTTGCATGTTCTGGGTTTTCTTTTGCAACCTCCCAGCATTTGTGACTTTATGAAACATTTTTCATTATCAGACCATTTCTCTCTTACATTTCTCTACCAACTTGTACATAAAAAAAACTCTTTTGATTCACCTTCATGAGTCAAACCTCCAGATATTTCATGCTTTGAGTTGGTGCTGATTTTCCCCTGCTTTGTAAAAATCTTTTCTTAGACTAGAACTTATGCACAGGCTATAATGCATACATTTTTAGGGAGAAAATCACTGGACAGGATCTGACTGGAGCAAGGAACAACCTTTCCAAGGAAAAGTTAATGTTCCTGACAGTACCACAGAAAAAGATGTTTTATTTTCATCAGATAGTTTATCCTTATCACACCACAGTAATTTCAAAGTGACCTGATGGTGAATCTTCCTGTTCTGAGCAGTGAAAACACTAGTATTTATTTTGATAGCAAAAATCATTCCATTTATTAGCATAAGAAATGGCCTAGACAGGGCCAAGTGGTTGATGAGCCATAATTACTTTCATGATTGATTAATAATCCAAGTGCATGTCCTGTTATTTTTCTTATTTCTTTGCTATCATTCCTGATATACTGATACACAGGAACCTCACTCTCTCATTTCTGTACCGGTGCAATCTGTCATGCAAACAGAGGAGTAAAAAAGGGCCATCCAGTTTCAATTCTGTAGAAGATGTTTGATTTTCTGTGATAGAAAATTCTGATGAAGAAGCCCGAACATGACACACATTCCAACATGACACACACCAAATTGATTAAAAGCTGGCTGACAAGCCTGAAAATTTAACAATTTGGAAAAAAGCTCCCCTTCTCACCCTGCTTGACACAAGTCTCTGCTTTGAGTGTCTCCTGAATATGTGACATATTCTACAAGAACAGAAAAGATTGGGTTTTTTAAACAACCTACACATGGACACAAACCAACTCTTTCTCCCACTTCCCCTTCCCTTGCTCTTTGTCTCTCCCATTTTCACACACACAGCTCAGACCTGAGATGGAAAAGCCCCATTTACCTCCTCACCAGAAAACAGGAACAGCATTTCATGTATATTAATGAAGATGCATTAAACATCTTTTGCTGTGATTGAGCAAAACAATACTTGAAACCCAGAAGTTATTGAGAGGGGGAGAGAAAGAGAGCAATACAGAAACAAACAGAACAGTCTGAACATGCCAAGGGCAAGGCACAGATTTTCACCTCCTTCCTGGGAGCATCTGTAATGGAGAGAGCACATCCCAAGTCTCATCAGGTTCTAGTACTCGCTCGGAATACGACACTCCTGAGTACTTTTTTATGGCTTAATTTTGTTTAATGTTATTGTTGCTAATATCCACTTAGAAGCACAGAATTAAAATGGGTTTTGTTACTACTACCACCATATTTTCTGTTTGGTGGGTTGATTAGTTAGTCTTCCTTCCTAATGGGACCTGAAAGGAATATGATGTTCAGTGCTTTTGTGCCCCAGGTTTTTCCCTGGATGTCTCCATCCTGCATTGCCCAGGGATGTTCAGTGTTACCTCACACTCCCTCTGCTGGCTCTCAGGCACCGGAGCAAAGAGACCGTTTTGGTTAGGTCCTACAAGCCCCAAATGTGTTTATTATTAATTTTATATAAAAACAATAGTAACATTTAAAGGAAATTCCTGCTAGGACAATTCAGTCTTACTTCCAGGAGACCCTTCAGGGTGTCCCACAAGCCGTGGAGACAACCCAAGTCCAGCAGCCAAATAGGCAACACCTCAGCTGCCAGTCTCAAATTAGATGTCTTAGAATCCTATAGACCAGACTTCCCCCCCAAAAAAGTACATTTGACACAGCTATCAGTCACAACTATGAAAAACTTTTAGAGAAAATCAGCAAGCCATAGTTTTAAAGAGATAAATATGGAAAAGCAAACCAATACTGTGCAGGAGGAGGAGCCCAATTAATCCCCTGGATAGCAAGGGGAGCTCAGATTGAAAGATTCAGTCCTGCATGCCTACAAAAATACATTGCCAACACCAAAAATTATTTGTGGTGATAATACAAACCCCTTAGCCGATCACTCATGGCTCTTTTCTGTAATAATTGTGGAATTAGTGCACAAGAACCAAGGATACTCTCAATCATTTTACAGCATTATGCAAGAACAACCTCCCTATCTGCATCTCAAACACAAAGGTCTTTTTCAACCTTCCAACTGGCCCTCCTGCTCTTCCATCAGCATAGTTGACAAAGCTGACAAGTTTATCTATCTTAACTGTGCTCTCCCTAGCTCAGCAATAATTGCTGACAAGTATCTCTGCTTTCAAAACAAGCTGAACACTGGGGTTGCTGCAAAATCGTGTCTGGAGCAATGAAAGGATCCTGTACTCACCTGGAATCTCTTTTCCAAGAGTCTGGGTTTATTTCAGCTATTCTTCATGATCCTCCCCAGAACTGCTGTCTCCAACAGCAAGACCAATTCCTCCCAGGAGGAGGAGGATTGCCCCCAGTTCCTCCTCCCTGCACAGGAGCCTGGGAATCTGCTGACAAGACTGCAAAAAGCATCAACCTTCCATCTCACCTTCTATTGGGACCCTCCTAATATTCTGAAGAGACCAGCAACTCGCTTCTGAGTTTATCAGACCAGTATCTCAACACTGAAACAAAAGACTGGGCCAAGAGGTCTGAGCAGAAACCTGCTATAATATTCTCTCAGCATCTACAGCACAATATTACAGACAACCTGGTGGATAAAAGAGGGAAGAGAGAGTTCAAACAGAAATACAATCAATTAACACCTTCTCATCACTTAGAACTCCCACTTGGTCCTCCTAGGTGGTCTGTTTCCCAATGGCAGGGTGCAGAGTTGGGAAGAGCAGAAATGGTTCAGTCCCACTGGAAGAGAGGCCACCGCGGCTCAGGGATCAGTGAGAAGGGAAAAGCTCCCAGGAGCTGCTGAACCTGAGTGCCATGAAGAGCTGTCCAGAGACAAAGGACATGGGAATGACAAACAGACCTAATGCATCCTGCTCAGGGCACAGCAAAATCCAGGCCTGGCACAGATCTATTTTGTAGCATGGCACAAAGCATTGCAGAAAAACTGCTGAGATACGCAATGAGAATAAAGTATTTTAGACTCTGTCTTTTAAAATGGATTATTTTTTCAGCTCCTTATAACAGATCCCATCAGTAACTTTCCTCAGGATTTCTGTTGCTTTTCTGGGAAAATCTTGAAATATTTTGGACTTGAAGGAAACAAACGTAACTAGAATACAGGTCTCTCCATGTCAATTTGAAACATCCCTGTTCAGGAACTTCTCCATATCCCTGGGAACTTCCTGCACATGGTCCCTATTGTTGATCCCTGGTGGGAGTGTCTTTATGAGAGAGTTCTGCATGCAGTGAGAGTGTGGTTTAGGATAACTAAATGTTAACATTTAAACACCAGGCAGGTTAGTGCCCACTGCCAGCAGTGGCTGCTACTACAAGGTGACTTTCTGCTCTTGTGAAGTGGAAGTAACACAATCCCTGTCAAAGTGCACAGAATGGCTGAGAAAAATATTAGAGGCACACAACCACAACTCCCAAAACTGAGGACCGTTTCCTTTAATACAACAAATGAAGCTGCCTTGAGGTAAAAAAAAATATTAAATCATACCCAGATTAACCCAATGACACATGGGATTCTACAGGTGGGTAAATAGGCAGAAGGAGTATAATTTTTGTGAGCCAAAACAAAGCCATAGATCACATATTCTACAAATCCTACCTAAGGTCAGTGACACTGATAACCATGCATTAATAAATCAGTTTGTCCTAAAAGGAAGTACAGTTGTGTCTTGACTTCCCTTAATGAGTGGTGTGTAGTGTGCAGCTGGAACCACCCGGCACGTGCTGACCCTGCAACACATCTGGATAGACAGTGCCTCACTGGTGGCTGCTGTCAGTGCTGCTAGACTCCCAAGTGCTGGCACAAAGGCTGAGGAAAACTTGCTCTGCGTTTACCTTGGCCTCACAGGATCCGTATAGATTGTGTGCCAATGTGGGAACAGGCCAAGTGTGTAACTGCAGAGTTTAGGAACAGTTCTTTATAAATTTCTCAGTCATGTTAAACTCATGGTGTTGGGCTTTGGATTCCAGGCTGGGGCAAGAACACTCTGCTTGTGTCTAAATGGAGAGATGCACAAGAATAAACTTTCCTGGCCTTGTCCCACTCTGTCTATGACAGATGGATAGAACTGGGGCAAAACAAATTCCGCAGCACAAGCTGAGGGCTTTGCCCAAATTATAACTAAACTATGAAATTATGGAATCATAGCCTGGAAGAGCATTACAATCCAGTCCTTCTCCCTGCTCTGCAGTAAGATCCATTTGTCCTTATACAAATTCTTCTAGAAAGTCTTTCAACTTCCCTAAGAAATCCATTTCACTACTTTATTGCCATTATCATTTGTAAAGGTTTCCTAAACTCTTGTCAGAGGCTCATTCCCTAAGTGTAGATTGTTTTCTCTTAGTTTATCCACCGTAAAGAAAAATGGATCCCTTCTTTCTTTACATCAGCCTTTTATATACTCTAAGACTAGTATCAGGTCCCCTTTATAGCTGGGTAAAGAATTATATTTCTGCTTTTGCTTCAGAAAAAGGACCAATGGTATTTGCAGTCTCCTCCAAGCTATTGAACTATAAATCTGAACATTCAGGTATTTTCTCTTTGTTGCACTCCAGACATGCTTCACCAGTTCAAGTCCACGAAGATCTCTCAAAATCTTACTTGCCAAATTGAATTCCAGGCAGGAGGCCTTACTGGGAAAGAAGAAGGAATTGTCACCTTTACCATTTACTATTATACTTTGCTGAGTTTGATTTCAGTGGAGCCAAAGCTGTTTCTGGTACTGTAACTTCCATTTCTGCTGTTCCAGCTGTTCCCTGAGTTGGTACCAAAGTGTAAGGTAGCTGAAGACTTTGTGGTGTCTGGGATGGAGGCTTTATATTCTCCGAAATTCTGTTTGTTGCAAATAAATTGGACATGTGTGAACTGACAGATCCTCCGTCTTCTCTGAGATGGAAAAGGCCAGACACCACAGTCATTGTGAAGATCCCAAAGGTCAGCTCAGGTCTGTGTTACTGTACAGTGCAAAGTCCACAGGGAAATAAAACATGGACAGCTGGGAAATATCTCCTCAGTTCCAAGCTCCATTTTATTCAGTCATTCCAATCAATGCATGTTGCATCTTTGTTCCAGGAAAAATAATTCTAATGAAGAAACAATTTCAATTAATAATTCTGCTTTTTCAATACCGAGTTTATGCTGAAGACACAGAAATACCACACAAATGAGAAATGAGAAACAGGATTGCAGTGATCGATAGCGGGTCTGGCACACAACTTCAGCAGAAAACACAGGAAAATGTGTGAGAACCAAATCAGTTCTCAAGAAAAGTCCAAATGCAGATTTTCAGGCTGGCCACTCTGTTCTAGTACTTAAGTCATGTGAACCAACACTCTTCATGTGAATTCTTCTAAACTCCAGAACTGTTGGACTAGACACCTAATTTTTTTAGAACCACACCAGAGAAATGAAGGGTTAACATTTAAAGGTTTAAGGTTTAACTAAGTTATCGGGAGGACACTGGTATTCCCAGTCTGACAGAAAACTGAAGGCAGGAATTATGTCCCGCAGTCTGCCCAAAATAAAACAAAAATAAGAGTAATGCTGATGAACTGAGCCCACTGTTGTTTGCCCGCAGCGATCCTTGAACACGGAGTATGTGAGTGCGAGGAGGGCCATGCGGGGAGGGCCGGCGCTCTCCTGTAGTGCATTAGTGCTCCATCACCTCTGCCAAAGTGAGCCATTACTTACTCAAAGTGCTCTCCTGACGGGCCCCTTCTGGGACAGCCAACCCAGCGCTTTCGGAAGGGGAGTTTGGAGGATTCTTCCCTTTTTGTTGGGCAGTCCCCTGGGTTTCCAAACCTCATGCATTATGGATAGGATCTTAATGGAGCCTGGCTGCCTAAGCACTGCTTGCTGAGCCTTTCAGCTCAAGACAGTCACTGCTGCTCTGCGCTTTCTGCTTCTCCTTCCATCTTAGGCAAATGCAGATTTTATTTCTGTTCTATCTCTGTGAACCCCATTAAAACCCAATCGTGCTTATTACCAACAGCTTTCTTTAAGCTCCTTTCTCGCTAAGGATTCTCCCAGGTTCAGGACAAGTCAATCTGCCATGACCTGGCCTGTTGCCATCTCTGGCTGCTTGAACTGGTCCCCCAGTTTGTACTGGGAGAGCACCTCCAGCTCACTGTCACCTCCATGGCACTGTGCAACCTAACAGAGTGTTGTCTCTCTGTGCCCTGCCTAATCAAAAATGACAGTTCTTGGACATAAATGCCCTCAAATTACATCTCTCTCCTGTAACACAACACCACAGTATTCTCTGTAGCACTTGCCCACAGGCTATAGCTCTATTAGTGGTCTCTCATTGGCAAATGCAACAGCGATCTGACCTCAGGCAGAAAAGAACCTGCCTATGAAATATTTGTCAGTATCAATAGACAATTAATATCCAATAACCTCTTAATGAAGTCTCTGATTATAATGAAGCGTTGTAGCTGTGTCCTAATCTTCTTTAGCTAAGAAACTTGGCACGTTTTATGAAGACTATGATACCTCACCATTGTTAGATATAGAGGAACATGAATGGGTTCATGTCTTCTCTTACAGAAAAGAAAGGGGCAAAAGAGAAATATTTTTCTTCCACACTAAAAATCTCTGCTTTCTATGAGAAGAAAAAGTTTCAAGAGGGTGCAGTGAAGCTCCTCTTCTCATCTTTTCCTGGTGAGGATTACAGCTGTTAAAAACAAAAAGCTGTTGTTTTGAAAACTATGTCAGAGTAGCTAGATAATAGGCAATAAAATCGTCCCCCCTTCACAAGCACAGGAGCTGCTGCCTTCTTCTTGATGGTTACCTGTGGCTTGGCTTTCCCACAGGGCCATATGAACACTCTTCTACTGCAGTTTTACAGACAATTGGAGACAGGAGGAGACTCTACAATGAAAACCTTGAAAATCTGGCAGTTTGAGTAATTCTTGAACTCCTGTCCATCGATGTTGAGGCTGTTTCCAGAGACAAGGAGGACTGATGCAGCCAAGGGTTCCAGCTAACCCAAACTTCCTGCTCATATAACGATGGAGACATGCGGGGCCGCTGTTTTTGCCACACGTGAACAGTAAAACTTGGGTTTAACTGTGGCTGCAGCCTCTGGGCATCAGAAGAGTTCATGTGAGTTCAAAAGAAGGTAGGAATCTGTATTTACTTTGGGGAAATCCTGAGTAAAAATAACATGTTTGTGTGCTCCTGACACATGCATAGTGAGCTTAACAGATCTGGGGGATGCAAAATCCTTCTCTGTATCTTGCTTGCAGCAGTACCCTCTGTTCTGATCCTGATGCTGGACTGCTCAAACTCCAGATGAATGGAGAAAAATCCTCAAATACCACCCAAAAATATAATTTTGGAGAGGGAAAAAAGAAGACATAGTCAAGATTACACATGTATATGGATTGTCTTGAGGTGAGGGGATAGTACACCAATTGCTCCTTAGCTTAGGCAAGGTCAAATACAGAATTCCTTGGAGTAACAGAATTTTCCTTTCTTATTTCCCTTCACTGGCCACCATTGTTCTTTCCTCAAAGCTTTCAGCACTTAAAGAGCTCATATCCTCAAGGATAAGTATGACACAGACTTACTGCTGTAATAATATCACTCCCTGGGCGAATGTTTTTACACAGAAATAAGCATATCCATATGGTGAGATATGCTGGAATGCTTGGAGCATTGGAATTGCACCTCTGGTCAGTCACTAGAAGTTTCTATGTGGACAAGGCCAGGAAGATTGGATCCATCATCCAGCCTAACAAAACCAGATAACTTGCCCTTCTCTGCAGATTCAGTAACGAAGGGAGCCTTTCAGTGTTGACTGCTTTTAAAATCATTAAGGAGTATAATTGTGTAATCTTTTGTCCAGAGAATCTGTGGCTGCCCCATCCCTGGAAGTGTCCCAGGTTGGATGGGACTTGGAACAACCTGGGATAGTAGAAGGTGTCCCTGCCCATGGGAACCAGAGCATCTTTAAGGTTCTTTCCAGCCCAAACCATCCCACAATTCTGTTATGTCCTCCTGGTCTGCACCCCCTATCACCACCAACAACATTGAGTCAACCTGTTTCTGAAGAACTCCAAACCACTGGTTTCCAGGTCTGATGAATTTTTAAATGGCATCCAGATGATCAGATGCAAAGGCACTTTGGAAATCATGTAAATGAAGATACTTTCAAAGAGTTCTGTGTATTATTATTCCCTGGCAATGTAGGTGGGTGATACTGGAATGAAGAGACTGACAGAAGAGCTGGCCAGTACAGTTTTCCCTGCCTTAGGCTCAAAAGGCAACCAGTAAAGTCAAGCAGACGGGTAAAAACAGGAACCGAAGCAGATAGAGAGGAAAAAAGAAGTTCCTTGAGCAAAAATCACACATTCCCAAGGTCTCATTGCAAACCAGGACAGTGAGTCTCTTGCAGAGGGAGATGAATTATACAACACTGAGCCATATCACTGCACACACAAAGCTGCAGTAAATGAATTGACTGATGAGTAAATCTGACATCAAGAGCTACTGAACACTGCTCAGGAACTCCTGCGGCTCTATCCTTCCTATGGACACAAAGATGGCATAATGTTGTTTGGAGTGGTCAGAAGCAAACCTTATCACATGTGAACATCAGAGTCCCTCTATAGCAAAGTGCCGGTACAGACTCCTTTTTTAGCCCAACAGTGAAGAGCCTCTGCTTTTGGAACAGGACAATTCAAATTCTATCTCCGGTTAACCACAAAGCCCCAAGTGACTCTAAGATGCAGTAGTGACATCTCTACACAGCTTCAGAGGCCACGGATTGTTTCCATATTCTAATTACTACATCTCATTACAATGAAAGAAAACAACTTCTTTTTTTGAGTCACAGATGCAAAAGAAAGATCTTGTGGTTAAAGTAAAAGGATTCACAGATTCCAGAGGCCTGAATTTTTTTCTCCTTTCAACTCTGTTGCAGACTTCTAGTGCAATAACATTAACTTTCTTCCTGAGATATAACATAACTTAACTTTCTGAGTGCTGGAAAACTTAACAAATCTGTGCTCATGAGCATTTTGAGGTCCTAATTTAAATGCCTTGCACTGCCACAAAATACATAAAATACCTTACAAGAAGAATTTTTATTATCACAGATTAGAAAGTTTGGAAAGAGGAGACACTAAATTGATTCTCTAGGGCTGATTTTTTGTGTTAACTTTATTTTTAGAACATAGAGCAATTAGCAGATCCTATATAGTGTTTGAATTTCCAAAAATGTAATCCTTGATTAAATCATGGTTATTTAACTGAAAGAACTCTGTAGAAGGTAATGTTCAATTCATGCAGTTCTGATAACCTCCCAGACTCTCTAAGGCATCAAAGCAGCCTGTAACTCACAAACCTCAGTTCAACCAGAAAAGAAACGTGACTGGTTTGATCAACCCCACCATCACGGGGTTTTCAACCCAGTGCCACATCCTTCTAATGTACTGATATTTAAATTTAACCCAGAAATAAACTGGGTACTTATACTGACAAGAAACTGTGATTCTTCGCCAACACTTCCAAGCTGCCGAATCTTCTTTGGAAACCTGCGTTTCATGTGAATACTTGACCACAGCTGGCATAATAAGGCATGCATGCCTGCGTCCAAAACTATGCACTGTGGGCGTGGAACCAGGAACAAGACCAAGGGATGTGTCCCTTCCAGCCTGGGTACCAGCTGGGAAGTTCTCCCAGGTGCAGGAGAGACACAGCAGAGCTCTTTGGAAAGGCTTTTCCATACCACATTACTCTAGAAGTCACTGATGGACTGTCAAGAAGGTAATGAGTTTTACGCAGGGTTTTTAAAGGGCCAAAAAATCACAGGGTGTGGATCTCCCACTGAACCTCTAGAGCCAGAATCCAAATTAATGTGAGAAAAGCCCCAGGTGATGCTTTGTGGAACATAAGCAAATTAATTCAGAGGACACTTCATGCCCGCTCCTATCAAATGCACTTTGTGTAATAACAGAGTTCTGCAGAACTGTGACCCACCAGCTGCAAACAGAGGTGTTTTCCTATTCCAAAAACTTAGCCTCTTTGTGCAGTGGTGGGGGATCTCCAAAGGGTGACTCACCCTCTGTGAGCCACCACTTCTGGTCTAAAGAATTTAGGAACTGGCCTAACTTGCTCTTGTCAGCAGCAGATGCACCACCAGCACTCCGGGGGTTCATCCCTGTTCAATCCACAGTTATCCCTTCTCAAACGGAGCTCCCACTGATGTTTCGCAAAGCACAGTTAACTGCAAAGTGAGGGACATTATGGGGGTGACACCAAAGCTCTGCAACCTGAACTCCCCAGCAGAAACAAAAAGCAGAAACGACTCCCCTGCCTCCTGAGCTTCAGCAGTGCCTGAAAAGAGCAAAGGCAGAATTGCTTTGCTTATGGTCAAAAATGAATTCTGTGAGGAAGGGGCTGGAGGGCATTTTTGATTTCACGTTAAAGAAACAAAGCACAAATTGACTTTTTATAAAGGTCAAATGAAAAATTTGGTGTCTTAAGGCTGCAGAGAATTTCTGCTCTCTGCTTAGTTCTGTTTACATTTATAAAAAAAGGAGAAAAATATTGTCATGTCCAACTTAACAGATGATCTGGCTGGGACAAAGGAAAGAAAACAAAAAGAGAAGGACTGCATTTGCAACAAAGTCTGGAATTTTAAATAATACTGTTTCTAGTAATGTTCCTCGATGGAAGCTATTACATTGCCCTTTTGCAAACCATTATGACAGGAATAAAATCAGTTCAGTCTGTACATAACCTGAAGGTTCCAGCATTTGCCACATGCTTGTGAATTAGTGGGTTATGTGCTGAAACAGGTATTTAGGATATATAATTCATCCTCTAGGCTAAAAATACATAATGTAATAAATAATACTCATACTGAAAATTATATTTTACATTCCTTTCACATGGACTAAACTGCATCCCATGTGAACTGACTACACAGCTTTGCAGCAATTTAAAAAAAAAGAAAAAAAGAAAAAAAAAATCCTGATTCTGATGTTTTCACCTGAACAAGTTTTAATCATTATGCATCAGGTGACTTTGATCCTACAGTGTGCTTTGTTCATGCCATTGCCAGATTCCATGCTGGCTCAGTGCTCTGTGGTTCACCTCCTATATGAGAGATGAACATCAAGCCCAAGGACACGACAGTCTCTGGAAGGGAAGGGAAGGGAGAGGGCAACCCTGGGGGAAGAGTAGCAGCACTGATGGAAACAAAAATTGGCATGATTAAAACACACAAAAAGCCTGGGCTGCCTCCTTCTCTGCAGCTCCTCAGTCCTTCCCAGTTCCTGCCACAGATACTGGGAATTTGGTGTGTTTGCTGGGAAGGAGGTTACTCCCTGCCCTGGGATCACAACCAGATTTCACACAGGGCTGAACAAGCTCTTCAGAATAGGAGTTCATCCCCCTCCATCTGCACAAGCCCTTCATTCCAGTTCCCTTTAAATTCCCTACTCAGGGAGCCCAGCGTTGTTGGGTCTTTAATCTCCTCACAGTTTCACATACAAACCTTGGCTTCAATATTTGGATACATTTCCTGCCTCTTTTTTTTTTTCTTTTAATACTCTTTTGAAGCCAAGTTGCTGAGTGAATCGTAAAGGGGGAGAATTCCAAGAGCCTTAGTTTCTCTGCTGTTCCCAGGGCAGGTCTGGGCCAAAATAAACCCCTGCTGTGCCAGCAGCAGTTACTTACAGTCAAAGCCAGGCAGCACAGCCCTGCAGCTTCCCAGTCTGAGCCATCTCCCATTTCCCTTCAGAGATAAAGTCTCCACTGAGATTTTTCACTTCTCCAACTGCATCCCTTCCCATGTTTTGCTTGAATCACAGAATAACCATCAGAAAAGAAAATGGTGAGAAGGTAAATATTCTGCCTTGGATCCAGAGAGTCTCTGCCCAGAACATATCCTGCTTTGCTACAAAGCTTTTCCATTCCCACCCTCATTTCTGCTTCTTGGGAAAGGGTTTGTTCCCAGTTTCAGAAACCAGTGGTTTGCACTGTGCCTTCCCCTCCACTACTTCTGTTCTCACAGAAAACTTGGATGCCTCAATCAAATTCCTGCAAAAGTATTCAAGGAACAAATGGCCACTGCTTCACCGATCGCAGGATTTTGGTGGGACAGGACTGAAATTTGATAACTGGGCAGAACAGTCTCAGCAGGAGATATGTCCACACAAAGAGGACGGAATTATTTTTACCCTCTGGAACAAAGCTTAATCTTAAAGTCTCAGGAACATAAAGAAATCTGTTTCAACCACTATTTGGTAGAATAAAAATCATTACATCTTTAAAGATTTTTATAATAATTTTAGGAATTTTCACCATGTTTACTTCATTCTTCTACCTCATTTAGATGAATTTGCACCAGTTGTGTTCACATCCATTTTACACAAGCATTTACATCACAAATTCTCGTGACTATCGTGCTTGCAGAGAATTAATTTCAAATGTTTATGGGAAAAGTTCTATAGGGGAACTGTCTGAACAATTTGATCAAACAAATATAAACAATACTGTGGCAATTAAAGTTTGGGTGATTGTCATAATGCCATAAAACTGTCCATAAACAAGTCTGACAGATATAAAATTTCCCAAACTTGGAAAAAAGAATTGTGATCATTCATACTGCAAAGACAACAAGTAACACAAAAAGACCTGGGTATATTAAAATGGCAAATTATTCCCAAAGTTGCTTAGTCAGCTTGAGTACAGAGGGTGGAAACTAGAGCATGGGGCTTCCCAAGAGGTATGCCTGCGAATATTCCGGAAAATACCTCTGTCCTTCTAGCCAGAGACACCATTTCCCTAATTTTTTTCCAACATGTCTTTTTTTTCAACACTCCCATCCAAGAGCAATCATTTTCTCCCTTGGAAAGGCTGGTCTGAGAAATCAAAGACCTGAGCTGCTCTAGACTGCTGTCCCCCTTAGGAGAGAACCGTCATTCCGATCACTTGGATTCTGAAACAGCACCACTGTGCACCACAGGCCTTCACATCCCTCGGGAATCAGGGCACACATTTCCTCCTGGTTCCTCCTCTCTCACTTCCACTGTGGCCCTTTTTTCTATTCTATTCTATTCTATTCTATTCTATTCTATTCTATTCTATTCTATTCTATTCTATTTCTATTCTATTCTATTCTATTCTATTCTATTCCTTCTGTATTTCTGTGTGAACCCAACTTCCCATTTCCCTTGCTCATGTTCCAGCTCTCTCCCTCTCTCCCTGTGTCTCACTGTGGTGCTGGAACACACAGCAGGAATATGATGGATGATCACCTGTCACAGCTTGTTTATTATTATTCAGACAATCAATTACACATCCCTAATACCGCTTGTCCCGCTGGAAATTTACATGCTCGGCACAGACCAATGTGAAAATGGAATCTCATTTGCCAAATGTCTTTCCGTGGGTACAGCACGATGATTACAGCCTGGCTGTTTCAACAGTTGTGTGTGTCTGACAATGTCATCACTTACTGCTTGCCACGGGTCACATTGCTCCAAGGCATTATTTATTGTGTTGTGCAGGCTCAGGCTTTCAGGGGACAAAGATGTTGTTAAAACCATAGACTCAAGGCAAGGTGGATCACACAGCAGGAACTGCCCCAGCACCTGGCACCTGCCTTTGTTCCCACTGGTGGGAATCCTTGTACCCTCCACCTTTTTTCTTTCAGGGGTGACTTGTACTACAGGGCTGGGGAGCTTCTGCAAAGACAGGCAGGATTGTTAAGGGGAAGTGCTGCTTCTGCAGTTAAATAATTGCAGGACAGCCAGTGATTTAATGAGGAGCAACAAATTGTGGAAAACTGAGACAAGGGGGAAAGCAAAAAGGGCTCCTGAGTGTTCAGCTGAAATGCTGTGCAGCTGTAGGTGCTGAACACGCTGAACACATGAAAGGGTTAAGTGCATTTTACTGATTGAGTAGTTCCTCCCTCTAGATGGATTGGATGTGGAAGATCAGATCCTACAGCAAAGAGGACGTAGAGTATGGACTGAGAAGACCATCCTGGGCTTCAGTTTGAAAACTGGATTTGATATGAAGTAGCCAGAGTTTCAGGAATAGGAGGGAGGATACATAAGATGTGAAGGAAGTTTTTTTCTCCCTTAACAGGGGAGAAAGGCAGGGAAACAAAGGTATCTTTCCTCACTAGGAGCCGAACTTCCAACACCTTCCTGCTAACTGGAAAGAAGGAACAGGAATAGCCCCATCAAACCATGTTGCTGACTTAGGCTTGCTGTTCTCTCACACACCAGTCAGCTGCTTCCCTCCACCTCTTTCTGCACAACCCAGCCAGACTGGTTTGCGTTTTGTACCTATGCTGCCTGTGTTCTCAAACACCCACAAAACGAGTCATTCCTGGAAGACTCAGGTGGAGGATGGTGAGTAAACTTAACCAGACTGATTTTCTCATTGCCAGTCTCAGTTATGGAGGTGGTTGAACATATTCAATATAGCCAGATTAACCACTTCACTTAGTTAAAATTATTTTAAAGCATTCAACATCTAAATGGTTAATCTAAAGGTCTGTGAGAACAAAAACATTAGCATAACCTGCAGAAAAGCCATGATATTTATTACACATAAGAGAAAAACCTAGATTAAATAACAGGTTTCCACTTCTTCAACAAACAAGACTGACCTTGAAGAGGGGTGGCTGTTGTTCACAGTAGTTATCTTATCAAGGTGGAGGGCAGGCAGTGAAATGGTGTACTAATAACAATTTTTAGGATCTTATAAGCCACCTACAAGTGTTTTGTCAGTCCTGTGTGCACATGAGGGCAGAGAAGAGGCCCTTTATTCTCACTCACAAAACAAGGGCAAAAGATGGTATTTAGCTTTCAGACGAGGACTGAGTTCTCTGTGTGAACAGAGGCACGAGATGGAGCTGCCTGTGACACTAGAGGACTGGACAGATGAAGTGGGAAGACCCTTTGAAACCTTCCTTCGTAATGACACTATTCGTATGTCCATGGGACAGGGTTCAACAAGCCTGTGTGGAGCAGATCCTGTTGGTTATTTATTCATACGTTAAAATCTCTGTCTCAGCAGCCCTGTGAGAACTAATATTGGTTGCAAATCCCGCTGAGTCAACCCAAATCATGACAAAGTGTTCTCACTCTCTCTGTATACACATTTATATATTACACGCACACATACGTATGGATGGACAAAGGTGGTTTTGCTTTTAAAGAACCTGTTTTTCAGCAGAGGATCAGCACAGTTAGTACTGAGGCTACATGTGCATCTAATTGCACAAATGACACAAGACAATGTGAAAGGGCTCAAGTCTTTCTTACATAGCAAAAGGCTTCCTGTGCGACTGCGAGTTCTGTATGAGTTGGCATAAAAAAGTCTGCTGAGGGGGCAGGGAGGAAATGGAGCAATCAAGTGTGTAAGGAGTCATTGCTCTCCATGGAAGCAAATTCTGAAGCTGGCTGAAATGAGTCATATTAAAGCCTCAAACTCATTTCTCTCTTTTTTTCTTTTTTTTTTTTCCTAGTACTGTCTTCAGAAAGATGCCTTAGTTACAATTTTGAAAAGAAGTAAACAAATATTAGCTCTTGTTGCTATGAAATCCTAATTGTACCAGGCAGACAGCCTGGAAGAAGGAATGCCTCCTCTGATGCCTTGTCTGGGGGGTGTGCAGCTGTGCTGCAGCTTTCTGAGGGAGGGCTGTGTCATCACCACTACGTGACCAGGTGTAAGGCTATGAGGAGCAAAACAGTGTGGCCTGTGCGCAGGGCTTTGTGGAGCAAGATCACCAGATGGACTCTGTAAAATAAGGCATGTTCCAATGAGGATTCAGCACTTCCCAGACCTGGTGTTTAGTGCAGCTTGGCTTGGACAGCTGTGGCTCCTATGCCTGGTTCTGAGGCAGGACAAGGGAAGATCCTCACCATAGTCAGTGCTTGCTTTAGGACACACAACAGTCCTTCTGTGCCAGATCCATAATTGAGTCTGTTCTGTTTGGAATGGGAAGTACATCTCGCCTCTAGCACAGGCAGAATACCCAAAGAGAAACACAGCTACAAGGCTCAGGGAAGGCTTCTATGCTCCCATGGGAGAAGAAGAGTTTTCTTGCTCTTCTCCATCAAACCACAAACTTGAGAGCTTCCACAAGACTCAATTCCAAACAGATATGCTGCCAGAAGATCATATTGGTTAAGGAACCTTTCCTCCTATACAGGCAGATGATAAAACTGTCACCTTGTGAAACAGTCAAATTCCTATGCTTACAGGGAAAGTTCCTTTCCTGCTGCCCCCAACAACCTCACTGCAACTGGAATTTTAGTTGGTTTTTTTTTTACAGTGGACTCAAATTACACCAGACATTTAATTCCTCCTTCCTCTAGCTGGCATTTTGCTGTTCATGCAAGTTCCTCTGTGCTTTACAAAACAGATTCATTTCTACATTATTTTTGTTACATACTTGCAGCATAGTAGTCCCAAAAAGCTCTCCTCAAGCTGTTTTACACTGTTAGACACTATACAATCACATGTAGAGGGCCTACCTTTATATAAAAAATTATAGTCAAAAGATACAATGGAGACAAAGGGAGAGAGACCGAGAGGCAGAGAGAGTTCACTTACTATTATTACTCCAGTACTCAAATCACCAGGCAAAGGTGTCTTCCCAGCCTCCTCCCTCACCGGTTCTTATCTGCGCTCTTAAAACCCCACAAAATTCTGCAGCATGCAAACATCCTACAAATTCATTAACACATGTGGAGTGGTCAAATTCTGCCCCATGCCAAGCCTGTGATGAGCCTGCCTGGAAAATGTGACTCAAGATGCTTGTGAGACATTGCACGTTGTCATAGGACTGAAGCATGGAAATGGCTTGGTGTTTTCTGTGGGGCTGATCTGGCAAGGACCAAATCCTGGAAGAGGCTCTCATTCCTTACAGAACACCATCCTTGTGTCAGGTTCTTTGTACATAATTGAGTACTTTACAGACAGTAACAACTTCCACACATTTACAGTTTTGAAACAAAGACCAAATAAACACCATGTATTTGTCCTGTCTGTGGGGACACTCTTCAGAGTGAATGATTCCTGTCACTCCAAACACCTCTGTCCACGTGACTGAGCATCTCTCTCCACAGGCTGTGGGAGGCAGAGGAGGGGACCCCCTGCTTTGACCACAGCACTCCTAGTCCCACTCAAGTGCACTTGGGGAGTGCTGAAGCCAATGATGTGCTGAGTCAGGCAGCTTTCCCAGCTGCTCACCGGAAGCACAGCTGTTAGGCAAAAATAACCATGGGATCAAGGACTTGCACTTTTCTAAAGAAAGCAGAAAGATAAACACATTGACCCACTAACTCAACAACAGCCTCCTGGAGCTACTTGATTAGAGGAAATCCCTCTTCTTGCATTCTCCACTCCTGGGCCAGAGGCTGTGCTGAGTTCTGTGCTGCTCGATGTGGGATGGGCCTGGGTGACAGGACAGGAGCTAGGGCCTTCTCCTATCCTGAACTCCAGTGGGAAACCTGAGCTCACTGTTGGATCAGGAATGGCCAGGGAGCTGTCAGGAAGGTGGTGCTCATAAGCACAAGCCCATACAGCAGCCCATGGCCTGTATCAGGCTGTAGAACAGTATCAGTGCTGAACAAGCTGCTGTTTTCTTGTGCCTGTATCCGGCCGTTCCCAGTTGTGCAGTGGCACCTGTTCCTCTCCCTGTGAGCACAAGCTGTTCCCAGCGCTCCAGCACAGAAAGTCACAACTTCCAGATTCAGCAGCTACTTGGATAATGCCCCAGCTTCTTAAAGGGCTCCAGCCCCATTGCTGCTGGTTCACACAGTGCCACTCCACACAAAAACAGCTCCAACAAAAGTCTGGGAGAAGGCAAAATGCAGTGTGGGGGAAGCTGAGGGCTCGCAAGCAAAAAGGGAATTGTATTATTTTTTAGGTAAAGAACTGCAAGGGTTTTGTTGACCCTGAGTGTGACCTGCATTGAGGCATCCAGTGCATGGCAGCATTTATCAAGGCTCCCTAGGATTAAAAAGGGTAGCAATTCCCAAGGAACTGCACAGCCCGCTCATCTATCAGCTGGATGAAGGGATAGAAGGACAGTGGCTCCCAGTTTCATTCCTTAAAAACCAGAGCAGGCAGTGCTCACAGTGTGGCTCCCACATGGCAGATGCTGGAGATGCACTAAACCCTTGAACCACCCTGGGATCCAGGCAATCTGTAGAGCCACACTCCAGCCCTGGGCCCAGAGCTCTCCTTGGCTCTAAAATGGCCTGTAAAGGTCAGTCCTGAACAACGGTAATCTCGTTTCTCCTCTCCCAGCCACTGAGACATGAGCTGCCCTTTCCCTCACCATAAGGCCAGGCTGCCACCTGGGGAATTTCACTTCACAGTCCCATACCTTAATTAATTAACAGATTAATTCAGAGAGGCCCAAACTGACAGACAAACACCAAATGTCCTGCAACAAGCCCCAGAATGCATCATGTTAATGACCCCAGAAATCAAAAGGAAGAGGATAATTAAATATAGGTTGAGGAGGAGGGAGAAGACAGGAGGCAAAAAAATAGAAAGATTTAGTGGTCAGACCCCAGAAAGTCAGAGAGCAGATATCAATTTGCTTGATAATTCTGAGAACAACAATGGGTGCCCAGGAATTCTATTTAATGACTTTAATATTAATTTAATGCGGAAAATATCTAATACAATTCCCAGAGAATTTTTCAATTCAATTAATATGATGGGCTTTAATGGATATCTTAAGCAGAGAGTACGATTAACAGAAATACTGTATGAATTATACTTACATGTTTTATAAAAACTGGCACACAGCTTTGTCATGCAGGGAACCTTATTCTAAACTCTGGCATCCAGTTGTAATTCTGAACAGAATTTCCCTGCTCAGACATGAATCATTTCCTCTTGAGATTTTTATCCTTCCAGTAGTCTGGACTAGTAGCAATGTGATGAACCAGAAAGAACTGAATATAGGAACTCTAGGGGGTTTTTTTCCCCTGTTTTACAGTGTTCAGGGAAACTGTTGTGGTCTAGGCATAGGATCTCAGAGGTGCTGCAGTACCCCCAAAGTGTAATTGGCAGCAGCTCCTTGCAGGAGCAAAACACCTTTTCACAGCTGAACTCTAGGTAGTCCTGTAGTCACACAAAGCCCAACAGTGGGGCAAGGAAGAATTTTACTGCCCGTGCCACTATAGTCTCCACGAATACACTGTAGCACCATGAACAAAAACACCAAGGAATAAGGATGGTAGAAAATTAATCCCAGCATCCAACTCTTTCATCTGCAGAACTATCTTGACTTCCAGACAAGCACCCCAGGTTGCAGAGTTGCAAACAAGCCCTGAGCTGTAAGGAAATCAACCGCTACGTCATAAACCATCTCTACTCATACCACACATTCTCATTCCCAGAGGCAACTACCCCACATTACCATCCAGAGTCCACACATTTGCACACTCATTGTGAACAGGAACCTTGGTGCCCAGCACTCTGAAGAGTTCCAAACACTGATGCTGTAATACGTTGCTGAGGCATTCCTAAAAATCACGCGGTATTTCTTCCACTTGCTTTTTTCCACCTGGGCATAACAGGAAACAACACAGAGGTATCTAGTTGCAAATGTGACTGTGGAGTGACTTTTAATTGAGGCAAGAATTGGCCCAGCAGATGAAGTCTGTGTGCAGTGTGATGGGCACTGCACACAGGCAGTGGGACTGCTCAGAAGCTGCTTTGTGGTGTGCCAGGAGAGCCATTTGCTCTTGTGATTCCAGCTGGCTCAACGCTGTATTAATTAGGGACTGCTGGCAGATAACTCCATTACAGATTTTAAAATTCAGAATGCAGTGGAGGGAAGAATTTTGGTGAAAGCTCCAAGCATTAGGTGTTGCAGTAGAGCCACTTTTAGAAGCTGGGTATGCCATACATCAGATGAGCTCAACGCAGTTGTACCCTCAATCTAATGTTTTTTTAGATTATACCCACACAGCAAGCTAAATTCTATCAGAGATACCACACATACATTTCATACTTCCTCCCACAGAATCCACACAGAGAAGTATTCAGCAAGCTTCATAAATATTTGAATGAGACGAGGATCCTGCAAATAAAATAGCTCTTAGTTTTATTCTCAGCCTGCCTACTGTACTGTTGTCCCTTTAACAATTACTAGACAAATTTTCTGCAGCAGCATCTTCGCAGCTGGTTCTTAATTTTGGGAAACTGTTGGCCCAACTCTTCAATTTCTCCACATTTAACCCCTTCTGAAGAAGGTGGGAACCAATCTGCTCTGAACATCAGGACCCAGTTTCCTCAAATTAAGCCTTGAAAAACACTGACATTTTGAATTAGTGGCGCTTTTGAGTATTAAAGAGACAACAATCAGCTTTTCTTGTAAACCCAGTTCAATAAAATGTTACCAATTTCATACTCATGAATCCTAATAAATATTTCTCCAAAGCACTCTAAGATCACTGGACAGCAGGTGTTAGTGAATGCTAGATGTTATTATTTTTCTTCTGAAAATCCTATCAGCAACTCCATGCTGTGATATCCGGAAGAACAGCTTCCAATGAAGAAAAATTGCTTGTCACTTGCTGCCACGAGATGCGAGATAGTTCAAGTTAAGCAGAAGCCATATTGCTGTGTTTTCTATTTCTTTCATAAAACACAAATAAAGTACCCTGTGGAAATATGTGAGCTGAAGTGACAGGCATCTCTAGAATGCTTTTAATTGCTGCCAAAAATAGTCTGAAGCTTTCACCAAAGTTAACACAGACAAAATTTCCATGGAAAGCATCAGTTCCATGTGAAAAGAAGTTAGCTTTTGCATCAGTTAAAATAAAAACAGCAATTACCCAGTTTATCTCTTCTGAAAATTCCATTTTACCTTACAACAGAGATGCAGATAATGCTGTGCTCACTTCAGTGGAGAATGTGAGAAGCTCAGAATGCCATCTTCCTTCTATTGCTGTATAGTAACATCAACCCTTGCCACTAGTAGGCAGATTTTAATCATCTTCTTTTCATTATTGTTACAATAGTGCCTAATAATGTCAGTCAAGGATTAGAATCTCATTTGCTAAACTCAGCATAAAGACAAAATGCTCCCAGCATATTCAACAACAGACATCTTTAAAATCGTGCACTCAGAGCTTCTAAACTTTCTCCCATTAATAAAAATTCAAGCTGAGTTTGCAGATTTGCTCCCCAGTCACAAAAAATTAATCTTCTCTCATTATAAATGTAATCAGTGAAGTCTCCCAGGCAGACAGGGCTCTCTCCCTGGCTGTTTGCTGTCCTGTGCAGCACAGCCATGGACAAAGCTCCGGCCGAAGAGCTGGGAGCAAATCCCCAAGAGCTTATCCTGCTGCAGCACAAAACATTTATCTCACAAAACTTGCAATTACCTTTCTCTTCCTCATTTATCATCAGTTCTCAAAGGATCCATTTTTTGATTGTTTCCCACCCTTTCCATGACACAGAAAGGGACTAAGATACCTAAGTACTCAAGGCAGTCATGTGGAAAATTGTCACTGGCTGTTTCAGACCTGCGACCTGACCGAGATCTTCACCAGCACAGGTGAATTCTCCCAGCACGAGGCTACATCATTATCAGGTAATATTCTGGGACTGGTCCTTCTTGTTTTAGCAAGAAGGGTCTGACCTGAGGGACTACCCTGACAGTGTTTCCTAACTGCATTCTTTACAAAGACAACCCATTAACGGGTGTTTTCTGAAACAGAATGCTAAAAAACCCAAGCAAGATCCTGAGCAGCTGTAGCTCAAACCCTGCATTTCCTGAACACTGACAACTCCCTGTCAAATCGATGTATTCGCAAGATGGACAAGATGCAGGATCAAGCTCCTTGTAGTTAAAATTACTATTTTTTTAATGTTTTTCTTTATGTAAGTTTTTCTTTCCCAATATCCAGAGAAAACATACATGAGCATGGAAAGGACCCATTAATATGTCTAATGCTGTTCTCCTAAAACTACCATGATCTCACCACTTTCAAAGCCCAAAGGAAATTAAAACACAGCTCTAGAGCATGACGTTGAAAGATACAACTTAAAACCCCAAGAAAGTTGAGAAATTTCTGTGCAAAGGCTGCAAATCTGAGCTTGGAAAGGAAAGAAGCTTACAGTGAGCTGTAATAAAATTATTCCAGTCTGTAACCTGAAAAGAGAAAGCCTGCCATTCAGCAAACAGGAAATCCCAGAATTTATAGATGACCCTGTTACAAAGCAAATGTTTTGGAACAAATCGTTCTCTCGCCGGCGCCTGTTTTCCACTGGTTTCTCTCCTGCACTTTCCCCTATAATCCCAGGGCCAGAGCAGCACCGTCTGGCTGTCGCTGGTAGTGGCACTCCCAGCTTCACCCACAGTCACGGGCTAGAGGGAGCCTGAAAGCACGTCTGACTTTTTGCAACCATATCAGCTGGCAAACTCTCCCTACTAATTTTGTCACTTTTCATTCTCGTGGACCATTATGACTGCAGTCAATTACTTTTCTAATTAAAAAAAAAAAAAAAAAAAAAAAAAGTTTAGAAAAGCTTATATGTGTGTGATGTCCAGAACTTCTGTCCTCAGCCAATCTTAAGTTTCACACGGTCCTCGTATATATGACAAAGGCACTGCACGAAGGGGAAAAAGAAGGAAAAAAAACCCTCCACAATCAGAACAGCTTTTTCAGCTTCCCTACTTTTCTTGTGCTTGTTATGTTTCAAAGACTCAAAGGCAGCAGATGAAAAAGAAAACGGGGGGACTCTCAGCAAAGTAACAGGGTAGTCAGGAAGGAGAAGCGCAGGTGGGATGCAAGTGCGACCCAGACAAGGAAAGGAGCTCATCTGCCCTCTTATGTCCAACACACCCCTGCTCATTCCTTAGGGAGAGACACACCAAGTCAGAAGACGACAGTAAGAGCCATGAAGCACATCCCACCCAACCTCTAGTGTTCCCATCCCCACTCCAGTGAGCTCAGCATCACCCCGATGTTCCCTGGAGCAGCACTCAGGCGCTGCAAACGGCCGTGTCTCACAGAGCCTGCCTCCGGAAGCCCTCCCTGCTCCGAAGCCGGCAGCTGGCAGGGCAGACAGGCCTTCCTCGCTGACTCAGCGGGCACCTGCCCACACTTGCCCCAAGCAGCAGGGTCATGCAGCGGAGCCTCTCTGCGGGAGCTCCGGGTTACAAAGGAATGGGTGTGCCAAGGAGGGCTGGGCTGGGCTGAACCTGAGACACCAAAGCACAGGCTCTAAAGGACAGTGCTCACTGCTCAGCATGGTCCAAGGATTTACCTCCTCACAATATGGAAACCATCCATCACTGAGAATCTCTTTTCTGTTCCTTTTCTTTCTCTCACCCTATCCCAGTATTGTTAAAGTAACAAATATAAATTTTTAAAAAATCCTTTTCCCTCCACAGCTATCAAATTGTCTGGATTGCTACACACTTTAAAAAACAGATATCGAATATCTCTCTCCTCAGCAAATCTACTCTGTAGCATAAAGAATTCCCCACAGGAAGTCTGTGAGGCTCAATCGCTATGACACAGTCAAGGGAAATTTAGACAGTCAAGGAAAATTTAGTCTGATGTTTGAGAAGCTAGGACAAAAAGGATCAGCCCTTCTCAGGATGAAGAAAAGGTGCCTGAGCTAAGTGGGGCTGGCAGACCAGCGCTGAAATACTCTTCAGATATGCAATTACAGCTATCCCTAGGGGTTTTGCTTTTGTGTTGTTGTTTTTTAAAACCCTTCTCCAGAGTCAACAATTTGCCTGAATCACTTCTTATTCATTTCATCTTCATGACTTCTGAAGGCATCTAATGAGGCACTTTGAAGTTTGCCTGAAAACAAAACAGAACCAAGAAAAAAAAAAAAAAGCAACCACCCTGAGGTGACATTAAATCTTTCTCCTGAAACTATAATCTTCAGGATTACAGCTCAGCTCTGTTTTGTTGTAACACTGTGCTATTTTTGGATTAATGGGCTTTGTCCTTACTGTGTTAAAGTATCTTGGGAACCCAAATCCAAAATGTGGCACCTATGATATGGTTTTGCAGGCTTATGCACTGTGTGTGAAGTCAGGGCAGGGTCTAAAATGTAAAATTTGAGATAAGCATTTTGTTTTTCCAGGTTCTGTACAGAACAATGTCTTCGCCTACTTAATTCTCAAAACACTGCAGGTGGGATTGTGAATAAATTGTCTGTAAAAACAGTGAGAAAAATCTGGAGTCACTCGTGGTTTTCAGCACAAAGCTTTGCATTTACAGTACTTTGAGTGCATTATCTGACCTCACATCTCTTAGCCAAGCCCACATATAAACACTCATAAAACTACAGAAGAAAACACAATAAAAACATTATTTAACTTGATTCCCTGATGGCCTCTTGAATAGCCCTCCAGAAACACGCATACTTTTGAATTTTTTTAAAGAAGAAATCAAAGAAGTAGGAGATTTGTGGAGATGTGGCCAGTCTCTGCTGAGGCTGCAACTTGCCAGATCAATCAGCTTTGTGATTGTTGTCAACAGTTGAAGGATTCCTTCCTCCACTTTAAGGTAGCCGGTCTGCACAGAGGGAATCCATGGAATCCAGATCACCATGTGTTATTGTACCACCAGCACCTGTGTTGTAAGAGGGCTTTTTTTTCACTCTGTATTTTGTTACAGCAAACTCCTGGGAAGGAAGTGAGTTTTGGCACTCACCATGTCCATGTTGTTTCAAAATACAGGCAGGATGGTAACAACTTATCTCACTATTTGCCTATAATTTACTTTTTGCATCCACACACAGAAGATAAGTGCATAAATTTCTTTGAGAGCCGCAGGTTCTGCTGGGTTAACTGACTGAAGGCTGATGGAAGGAAGAACAGAGCTGCTGGTGGTGGGACACTCTTCCATGCAGCACCTCAAAGTGTGTCCTGTCAGACACATGGATGGGATTAAGGTTCCTAAGGTTGGTTGATTTAGGTTCGTACAGCTGACACTTCTACCTTTACTTCTACAAAGCCAGAGCTTCAAAGGATCCCTATTTGGCAGCATCTTTTCTTCTTGTCATTTTAGGCCAAAATTTCTGCATTCTTGTACAGCACTTCCTAACTCAAAAAAAAAAAAAGCTCACTTCAGAATAGTCTCGTACACAAGCTGACAGTGAGTTTGCCAGGAACTGGGAGCTGGAGTCAGTTCTGTGTGGTTTTTGTGCGCAGCTTTGATGTGAACAGCAACACACGTAGCTCCTGAGTCACATAATAAAGCTTCAGTGCTTGAAGGCAAGGAGGGCAGAGCAAGCCACACCTTTGACATTTTGCCCATACCCCGGCTCCTCACAACAAAACGTCCCTGGCTATGTAGTTGCTGCTTGGAAAGATTTTCAAAACTTCCTGATGCACCCACAGAGTGTTTGAGACAGGCTCTACCTAGAGAGCACATTCCCTTCATTCCCTGATGGCAAATTCAAAGTGATGACCTGCAATGTGATTCACCTTCAAGGTTCTCTTCAAAATAGTCAACCCTGAGGAAGCTACACAGCATTAGGCACAAATCTTACTGTAATTAAAATATGTCTCAGGATAAATAGGCCATATTACTGAGAGATGGAATAGGGACAAATGAAAAAAAATAAAGTAATTGTTTAAAATGTGAAAAAAGGAGAAGTGGCTTTATGACAGCTCTCTCTTACCTGAAAGCAACATTTTGGGGAGACAAAAGTTCTTTCTTCTTCAAGGCCTCGCTGTTCAAACACAGAAGTATAACTTACTAATTCATTACTCTGAGTCTGATAAGTAAGGAAGCAACCTACCAGCTTATTTATATGCTTTAGAAAGCTAATTTTGCTCCAGAAGTCTGTTAGAGAAATAGTTATTTCATTTTCACAGCTGTTAGAGCTCGTTCTAAGACACACATACACTGAACCCTCTATTTAACCTTAGATTAGAAAGAAGCTTTTAACAGGCATTTTGGAACTAAAACCATATGTCTGTCTTTCGCATATTTAAAATACAGCAACTGATAAACAACACTCACCATGCTGCAAAGCAACTTCAGCAAAGAACAATTGGTCCATTGCTACTAGGAAAGAACACAATACTAAACAATAATTGAAGAAACCACATAATAATATTTTCTGTCTTGGGTAAAAATTATTCTGAGCCCTGCTTAGACCCCAAGTGGATGATGGGGTTTGGTGGCCAAGTCTTACATGGCTGTTGGTAGTTTCAAGGGGGGGGGTAAAATGTAAAAAAAATAGGCATGTAGCAGACATTTGTCACACTTGCAAAATAGCAACCTTTTAACCACCTATCCTAGTTAGGAACAGCTGAATAACAGTATTTAGAGCCAAGGAACTAAAGAATTCATAGACGAAATTCATATTTTAGTTGAGTTATTGCAATAAATAATAGATGGAAGCTGGAGGCTCACTGTAGTGTGGAAGCCCAAGCCAGAGATAAGGCACAAACTGCTGTGAGTGGATAAGGGTCAAAACACTCCTTTGTATGTTGATTTAAGCTCTGGAAACAGCAGGTACATTGACTTGAAAGCATAAAAACAGAAGTCTGAAGGAGTTCTATTACAAAGATATACTTAACTACGTTTCCCTTTGCAGTGTTTCCACTTCAATTCAGTACCTCTGCTGCTACTTTGTAAATTCAATGAAGCAGCAAAAGAGTCCCAGATATCGGCCCAAAAAAAGAGTTGGGTAACCAAAAGTGTCTTCTGTTAATATAAGTAAGTCTGAATCTGCATAAAATCATGGCCTTCAAACATTTTCTCTGGTAAAAGATAAATTAAGATAGTCATACTTCCCTCAGGCCCATTTTAATTAAGCCAGAATCCTCAAGGATAAATGAACAAAATTAGCACAGTTTGGAGCAGCTTTTAACTACATAGTGAAATCCATTGATAGGTGGGAGTTACACTGAGAGGGACACTTCCAGAGGAGATCTGGGTGGGATCACAGGGTGGTTGGAAGAGGTTCTTGAGACCTTGAAAGAGATTAATATAGTCCTGAAGTACATTTTCAAGTAAAAATCCATACTCAAACAAGCTACACCTGCCAGTAGAACCTGAATTTTAGATGCTACACTATATCCCAGAAAGAAAAAGGGAGGAAGACTCCCAAATGTACAGCTGCATGGTGGCTACAATTTTCTTAGACTGAACATAGGTAAACTGTGACATATCAAGTGCTCTTCACTTCAGGAAGACTTAACATAAAATACAAATGCACACAACAGTGACATTCTTAATTCCATGGCATTCAAGACTCAACTCCACTTGCATCTCTGTGCCTGTAACTGAGAACTTGCAGATAGATTAATCATGAAAAATGTGCATGATGCCTTTTTTCATGCATTTTTTTGGCACTGTCTTCATGATTAACTGAATGTATTTGGCCTTATTTTCAACCACAGCTGCACTGATTTAAGTAAAGATTGACTCCGAACCCATTTAGTCAAATGCTGGCAAAAGCCTGTAAGATATGTTTATTTTGGTTTAGCTAACATGAGCTGGGAATATACAGTAAACCAAAGCTAAGCGTGAGTAAGACCCTCTTACATTGAAATAAAGTTGTCTGCATTGTGAATGCTTAAGTAAGTTATTTTAGAATCCTGATCCAGTTGAATCAGCCTCACTTTCCCATCTAGATGAGGCCCCTGTTTCAAAGATGCTTCTTTTTTCCTCTCAAGTACAAGGTAGCTTTGTGGCTTGGTAAAAATTCTGATGAGCTGCTCTGAAGGCAATCGCAGGCCATGAGATACTTGGGGGAAAAGATATGTTAAGTACCACCCCCCGGCGCCCGCCCCCTCTCCCCGGGGAAAAAAGGAAACTAACCTTTGTGTTCTGTTTAAAAGAAAAACAGTTTCTAAACTGTAGATGAACCTCTTATCTGGTAAATCTCAAAATCCATTAAATGGCTTGGAATACAGCAGTGCAAGGGAGGAAGGTGTTATAAATCATCTAGAAAAAGAAATATAGACCCCCAAGTCCATCTCATCCACGCTGGGCAGAGCACATACAAGTTTTTCTGGCTATTGAATAATGCCTTTTTTTTAACTTTTATACAGGCAATCACCACTGTATGCACTTTATCAGTCCAGTATCACCAGAGGGGACTTGAAAAGGAAGAGGAGGGGCAGAGGGAGCAAGAAAGAGCTGCCAGCACTGGGCTGCAGCTCAGTCAATGCTTGATTGCAGGTATAAACATTACACGCTGCATCAGCAAAGCTGTGGAGAGTGAGCCATAAACCTCCCAGGAGGGGCTTTACAGGGAAGGCTGACAGTGCAAGTTCAGAGTCACTGCTATTTGGAGACATCCTGAGCAGCTAAAAATACATTGCAGACTTTAGGAATAAAGCAAAGGGGAAATATCTTTCTCCTTCCAGTGCAAAGGGGTGGGGGCACAGGAAGGAAAGAAAATGTTATGAAAACCCCCATGGAAGGTGTAGCTTGGGGAAATCCAACACGTGTGGAAGCAAGCAGGTAAACCACCTGTGCTGCCAGTTGTAACAGTGAGATCCTGATGCTCGAAACGACTTTAAATGCACAAAAGATTGTAGCCAGGGGCTTGCTCTAATCATCATTGTACTATCACCTTTAATAACTTGTCTCTGCCTGAGCAGATCCAGCACTCACATAGCAGCTATTAAAACTAAATTGCCCTCATTAATAGAATTTCCACATTCTTTCTGTGCATGTATCCTAGTGTCCTCTATCAACAAACACTGAGTTTTACTGTAAGAGCTGACAGCAGGAAAATATCCCCATTTTATGTGGTGTAACAGATGCAAAGGACTCTTGAAGCTGGGGCTCAAACACATCATCTAGAACTGTCCAGGCTAAGACCTCAGTCACTCTGGGAACTCACGTCAGGACTCAGAAGAGTGGTAGTTTTTCATGTCACCTGAATGAGAAGTACTCTGCTCAGCAGAGAGGTGCTCTGCTCAGTAAAGGCAGGGGAGATGTCACAGGTGTCATTTCATATTCAGGGTGTGTGAATACCTCAGAATGTTACTGTGAGAATAGACCTTGATTATACCTATCAAGTGAGATTATGTAAATTCAGACTAAATCATCTGCATTATTTTAAACAGCTCTACGATGGAGGACAAAGGTACTGAATAGGCTACAAACACAACCAAGTAAATGGTGCTGGTAATTCCCCTAAGCAGAGATTCTGCAATGCCGTAACTGGTACAGAGAGATGAACTGCATCTTGGTATAAAATGTAATTCAGAATGCAGCTCATGTTGGAACTTTGTCCTGGAAATAAGTTCAGAGCAGTTCTGAGTGCCAGGAGGAGTTGCTGCCTCTGCCATAGATGTTATGTGACCCTGAATAAATTACTCAGACTTCCATTTTATCAGCCTATGCCATAAGGATGACACACATCTCAAAGGTGTTTAAAGAATTAACTCCTTAATGTTCGTAGAATGATTTGTGAGCCCTCTCAAGGCGGTGTTGTGAAGGGCAGACTGCAGACATTGTGGCTTTAGATTTTAACTATGATAAGGAAAGCTCCTGCAGGAATGTGCTGCTAGAAAACTTAATGCAGCTGTTAATCCCCAAAGGCTCTGATTTGCAGGATGAAGTTCAGAACTTACAAACAGTTGGGTTGTGAATTAAAATTACCTTTTATACATATTCTCAAGCTTTCAGTACTGAAAAACTATGGAACATCACACATGGAACATTTCCTTTTGTACTTCAAGTACAAAAGGAAATCATGCTCTCACATAGCCAGCAGGCTCAGAAATGAGGCAAAAGGAGTTCTAATAGAGCAAAAAGAAGGCTAACTGGCAAGCAGGACGCAGATTTTGGAGTGTAGAGGTCTTTGCACTACAAGACTGGGATACCTTTGCAGAAGAAGCAAGCACAATAGCAAGCACAAGGTGAGAGGCCTTCATTTGCAGAAGCAATAAATTTAATGAAGATCCAAACTGACAATCTGAATACACATCTAGCTTTGTCTTTTCTCCTTCCTGCCTGTATCATTTCCTTGGGGGAGATTTCAGTTCTTGTTCACTTCTGTTGTGATTCCCTTGAAGTCTCAGCTGTTCCAGGGAAAGTAAATAGGGTTTAAAATTAATTATCAATTAAAATGAGGTTAATCAGCACCGGGCTTGTCATCTATTATCCTTATAAGTGAGACAATCCTGTTCTCCTGCAAAACCCCTACAAGGAACAAGGCCAATAAGACTCAGCAACAAAGCCTGGTCCCTCATGACCTTTGCTATGTTTAGGAAGAACAGCTAAAATAAGCTCTAATCCTCAGCCAGGCCAAACACTGATGAGAACAACTATCTTTAACCCTTTTGGTGCCCTGTGTGTGTGAAGTGTCTGGACAGCAGGACATGTTTATTATCCCAAACTGCTTATTGCTACATCAGTTATTACATACAGGAAGGCCTGGAAATGGCCTTCTACCATCTAAGCAGGAAAGCACTTCTCCAGAACCTTTCCCACTCCACCAGAACATGCCATACTCTGATTTTTATGGTCCTAATGGGATGTAGTGGTATATATAATCATTTACACAAGACCTTTGCTTCAAATGCCTTCCAGGGCTTTATTGCAGTGATGTACCCCTTCACACACACATGAGTACACAGAAAACTTGCAGGAAATCCTGGCTCTGAATACACTCACCTGTAATATTAAATTGTTAAAGAAGAACAAAATTTCAACACTGACATATGGAATCTGAGAAACATAACACTTGCCCAGGCACAAAACAGATATAGAGTGTGCCTGAGCTCTGGCCTGTGCAAATTACTTAGCTGTCCTCATATCCAAAAAATCTGCCTAGGAACCACCAATTTTTTACCTATCACTTCCCATATCCATAAAGTGGGAAAGCATGTAACAAGATAAAAATAAATTATCTCATTAAAGAGAAAATACCTCTGAATTCAGGATACACCTGCATCTCAGGTTTCACATTTACACATATTTCTGTTAACCCGGGGATAGGCACAGATGTGTGATAGGATGTGTAGTGCCAGTGCTGCTCCAGAAGCAGCCTTGCCTAATAATCCCTGTGGGTCCTTCAAGCTTTTCCTAGAATTTTACTGCTGCTACAAACATGAAGAAGGAGATTTTCAGAGCCACAAGTGAGAATGCAAAGAACTCAGATCCTACTGACTTGAAAAGAAAACATGAATACTTTGCTCCCCTTTGCACCCAAAATCAGTTTTAGACCTTGGACCTTTAACACTGGGTTAGAAAACAATACTCATTTTTCTGAATCTAGGCATTGCCTGCTCTTCCTTGAATTAAAAATCAAACAGAACAGAAAGATATTTATCCCTTCTTTAGTATCTCTTTGACCTCCACTTTCATCTGGGTTTTTCTGTTCCTATTTTAAAACAATTCAGTATTGAGTGTGTGTGTGCAGGCACTAAACTTTAGTCTCAAAATATGTATTTTTTTACAAAAGCAACTAACCACAAGTACAATTTGTTTCAATCTTCTGCAAGTTGTTAAGGGAGAAGCTCAGCTGGTACTGCCCTAATGGGCTTTATGCAAAGAGTTTCCTGCCAAGAAGTGCCACAAAGCTCCAGCCTTTGCCTTTGCTAAGGCTTGCTGTGGCTCTAGAAATAAATTGAGTTGAACTGTATAATCTGGAGAACAGCATAAAAGAGGATGCAAAAGCAAGGGATCCCAAGACTGCAAAATCTATGCAGAGCTGGAGGTGCTTTCTGTTTGTGGATAAGAGATGCTACAGAGAAGCCCTGAGGAATGTGAGGGTCCATGAGGGAGGGTACACACAGATATGAAGTCAGTGAACAGGATGGGAAAGTTCTCTGGGTTCCTTCCATACAGTCCCCTGACCATTTTGTAAAGATGGAAAGGACAGCACAGAAAGTAAGCAAATACAGTTGTGGTGAGGCTTCATGTGAGAACCAAACCTGTGCAAAACCTCATTTGAAAATGTTTGCCTGCTGTAATTTATTTGACATAGATATTCACATATAACTATTGGCAAAAAGTCCCCTTTTTCGCTATTCTTTTTAAAAGCAAACTTGTACTTAAGAGAACCCTTGGCATGATAACATAGGGTTACATGGTATGAAAGAATTAGACTTTGTGGGGATTTACAGCAAAGAAATTCGGGAGAGCCCAGGACAGCAGGTTACTCAAGTATCAGATTCCCGTCTAACACCAGCTGAGGGGTAGTTTTTCCCTGGGACTTTGTGGGACACATAAAGTAGGTTGTTTCATGAATTTGTGCTGACGATCCTCTATTTTTGCAACTCTTTCAGTGAGTAGCTGCTACCACGGGCAGTGGCCCCACCTGGCTGTCTCACTGGAGCCAGAGTTGGACTCTGGCTCTTTGTAGAGCAGGTCTTACTAAAGTTATGTAGTAAAAGTTAGTTTAGTATGTCTCTTTTAGAACAATGAGGTGTGAAAATAGGTCCACATTGGAGTATAGTCTGCTCAAAGTCAGCAAACAGGCATTCATTTCCTTCAGGGCACCCAAAAGTGAACCTTAAAATCTGCCTTCACAGGCAGAACCATATAAGCCCTTTCTAAAGATCTCAGCTAAACTCCACTGCTCTGGGAAACACGAGGGCTGGGAGGCAGATGTGCACTCTTGGAATCCCACTGTGACTTGGATTTCTGTATCCAGTTACTGTCTCAACAAAGACATTTGTAAAATGAAGCTGTCTTCACCCTCCCCCTTCTCTCTTGCTGCATTACTGGTATCTATTTTTGGTTGGGCTTTTTTTAAATGTTCCACTTAGAACATTTTGCTGTGTTCTTTGCCACAGTGCTTGAGACCTCTGTGCTCAGGACGCAGCACCATGGTCCTGACTGCTTTCACTGAAAGCTGGAATCTGAAAGGGTTCTCCTCAACTTATAAATTCCACTCTTTTCAGTTTTAGTAAACTGACTAAATGCTGATCTGGCTGCTTTTATTCCATGTAATCTTTTGTACAGACCAAATATTGTATTGCTTTATTTATTCTAATCCAGTTAAACTGGTAGCAGTCCTGCCCTCCTACACATGTGTACATGGACACAGACCCATTTCCACTGGTATAATACTGAAAAATTATACGCACAGCTGTTTCTGAGGAGAAACAGAAACAGTTTGTAACACAAAAATATTTACACTGCAGACTGGACACAAAATGAGTAATTTATAAGGAAGATCCACACCCTTATCAATCAGTTTTATCTATAGAAAACCTCCATGCAGACAAAGCCCAGGGAGCAGAGCAGAGCTGAGGGACTCCACTGCACTGCCCCTCCAGTGACCCTGGATTGCTGTTGGCTGTGGCTGGGATGAGGCATGGAATGCCCTCTAGTGATGCCATGTTCCTATCTTTGGAAACACATTTTTCTTCCTGCCTGGCTTTTGAGGTCTCTGGACAAAAGAGCAGCTTGTAGCCTCAGCAAAGCAAAGCAGTTCAAAGAAATAGGGACGACACCACCACCTCCTCAGCCTTGGGAGCAAGAGGCACTGTGCAAATGTCACCTGGCTGTTGCACATCCTGCTTTGCTGACAGGGTTGGTAGTCTGCAGGAGCCTCACACAGAGCACCCCTCAGAAGGAATACTTCTGAGACAGGTACTTCACAGGAAGAAGGAAGACTGAGGGAAGGGTGGAATGAGTCCTCTGGACCATCTCTGCCAGACAGTCAGCTCTGGGAAGGTGGAGTTTAAAGATGGAACTCTAATGGGCAGGTATGGAAGAGCAGGAGAAAAACACACAGGTAAGAAGGCTGTGGATGATATTACAAGACAGAGAGAAAGCAGTGACCCTGTGTTTCAGTGGTCAGTGGAATACAGGATCTAACTTCAAATCTGCCTCAATCTTTGGGGAATAAACATACACAAGGCTGTAATTTTTATCTGTTTAGCACACCTCCAACTTCCATTAGACAAATGAGATTTCCATGCACTGAAACCTGTCAATGTAAGAACTTGGCTCATGTAGAAACCCATTTTCATACTTCTCATGAACCCTGTGACCAGACCCTCCACCTGAGCCAGAAAAAGCAGCAACAATTAGTACAAGGCTCTCATCATCCTGAAGCACAGAACACAAGCAACATTGATATATTATGGAAAGCAAGTAGGAAGCATTACCCAGAGATTTTCTGCAGCACAGTGATGTCTGTGAGGATGCTATTTCCCAGCAGCTAGGCGGTATCCTTCAGCAGACTTGCCTAACGATTCTCAGGCACTCCCAAACTGAGCTGTGGCTGTCAGTACCAACTTCAGTAAATACTAATTTCTTCTAATTGTTAAGGCTCACAGGGCACTTGCCATACTGGAAGCATGGGAAGCCAGGTCAAATTAGAGGCAGCCATACCTATCTTCATTTTCAGCTGAATATTTTCTTTCCAAGAGGTTTTAGAATGGTTTAGAAGAGCCAGGGCCAAAGGGGATGGAGCATGCCCTTTTCTGACTGGCCCAGCTCCATGGCAATTGCTGGATTCCACAAGAGGTCAGTGACAATCTGTGCCCTGTGCCAGGACGCAGCCGTGTGGCTGCTGTCTCCGGTTTGGCACCACAAGAAGGATAGTTCTGCCAGGCACAGAGCAGAAGATGACTTCCTGAAAGGCGAGCTACAGCCAAGTGTCCAGCTGCACTGCCTTCAAAACGCATGGAAAACACAGAGCATTGCAAAAGCACTGTGGAGGATGGCAATTAAAGCTCATCTACTCACTAACTAGGATTAAGTCAGTTTTAAGATACTATGGTCAAAGAAGATATGTATGTGCTGGCTTGCATTGAAATAATTGTCAGAATAAATCAAAATAGACTTTTGTTAATATAGTTCAAAGTGTAAGTAGACAAGCCCTTACATATGGAAACACAGTAGAAGAAACAAATTGAACTTGCCTTCAGTTAAGATAAGAGGTAAATATTTTGATGTGGTCAGGATTCTACTAAACTAGAAGGATCTGAAGGATCTGAAATCCATCAAACAGAATCTCTTACATCATACAAATAAAGGCAAAAATCTTGGTGACATCCATCATTTTCTTTTGAAATGTCAAACAAGAGCACAAGACTGATAGCCCAGCAACACTGCTGCTGCTGTCAGCAACTCATTTAATCAATGGAGATGTTAATCTTAATAATGTCCTGAACTCCATTTAATTTTGATTACATCATTGTTTTTCCTCAGTCAGATTGTGCACTGCTCAGGTTTACAAATAAGTGCTTTGTGTTTAATATTGTCTTTCTCCACCTTGAATCTTCTTCTGTCACTTACACTTTTGCTTGGCTTGTAAATTGTGTGTCTGGAATTTGAGAAGCTGAAGACCCAATGGTACATTTAATTTTCAATAGCCACTTGCCCCAGACTCCTGGTTAAGATTCTGCCCATGGACAAAGTTCACAGCATGGCAGTTCCATCAGCACCTTCTTTCCCCTAGACATTGGTGCATTTCAGTGACACTATCAAACATGGAATACTTCAATTCTTGACACATCTTCTATTCTTGTTCTTTTAGGTCTAAAATTTACATAGCTTCTTTGCTTTAGCACTAATAACCAAGCTGAACTGCAGTGCAAGCCAATAAGGAAAATAGCTCCAGTCCTTGTATAATAAGAAAAAAATAAATTATTTGGTATCTTAGCTGTTCAGCAGCCTGTGTGAAAGCAAATATAACAATGTCCCTCATTATTTGAAGCACGGTAGGCAATTCCTTTCAGAAGACAAGTGGAGAGTTATTGCTAGAGAAATGATAACTATTCTTTAAGGGTCAGCAGCTCTTCTAGGACCCTGCCCAGCCCTCTCCACCTGCCATGAAATGGATTTTAAAACAGAAGACACAAAAATCCAGTCATTTGTCTGGCTTGTATGAGTAAATTTATCCTCCAACATAAACAAACCAGTATGCTAAATACAAGCTGAATGTGGCCAGAAGGGACGAAGAACACAGAAAAAAATTAAAATAAGAGCAAATGGCAAAATGGAAAAACTAGCAAATACAGCATTTAAAATAGCTCCTGTGGTGATTGCAAGGCTTGAAAGCCACTTGAATACAGCCAGCACGTTTATCACCACTGAAGAAGCAATCTTGTGAAACCCAGGTCTGGTAGGTTTTTAATAGCAGATTGCTGAGTGGTTTAAATATCAGTTCAGTAATTAAAAGTCCAGTTGTTCTATATAGGAGCAGATTAAGAGCATTTTCATACTTGCTGTTTGCTTCTAAAACCAGAAGGATGACAACACCATCAAAAGCAGGTCCTATTGCAACAACCTTCCTAGATTTCACTTGGACTTAAAAATTTATATCTGTTTATGTTAATATTATGTTAATAATTTCTCCAATTTGCTAAAGACACATAAAATTTATATGTGATTTCCCAACACACAAGACCATGTGGAAGTGGTCCCAAGGCTGAAATTCTGTCTAATTGCTTTTGCGGCAGAGTTCATCCTTTTTACTCAGGTCCTATAACTAATTTATTATGTGTCTTATGTCTGAGCTTGTCAGCACTTTAATTATATCCTAGAGAACTGGCTCATCCGTCCTGACTAACCACTGCTGTCCATGCTGCTGGTATTGGGACATGGAACACTTGTAGCTGAACAGCATAAAACCAGCAAGGCCAGGGCAAATGAGCTCAGGATGGGTTGCAGCTTCCTGTGAGCCAGAGCTGTGCCATCCAAACAGAGCAGGAGTGCCGGTCTCTGCAACCTCCTCCAGAATTCCGGAATAACCTGGGACCTGAGCCTTCAGCTTAGGCAATGGCTCAGCCAGCCAGTAAAACTCACTCCTGGCCATCACCTTGAGCACTGTATTCAACACATTTAAGACATTGGGGCTCACCAGAGTTCGTGTAGTGGGGGCAGAGAGAAAGGCTCGAGAGGGATTCTGCAAGGACAAGCAGTGCCAGGACAGTAGGGATTGGCTTTAAGCTGTCAGAGGGTGGAATAAGCTGGGATGTTGGGAAGAAATTGTTCCCTATGAGGGTGGTAAGGCCCTAGCACAAGTTGCCCAGAGAAGCTGTGGCTGCCCCTGGATCCCTGGAAGTGTCCAAGACCAGACTGGACGGGGCTTGGAGCAACCTGGGCTAGTAGAAGGTGTCCGTGCCCATGGTAGGGGGTGGAATGAGATGAGCTTTAAGCTCCCTTCCATTCCAAACCATTTCATGATAGTTTGAGTTTGGTATATTTCTTTAAGTATCTTTATCTGACCGTTTAGTATCAGACAGTTACATTTGAGCCACTCACCTCAGATTTGATCGGAATAACTTGTGTTTGCTTAAAGCTTGTAATTTAGGTTCATAACAAAGTGCAGCTTCGGGATCAGCAGAATCAGTACAAGGCAACTTCATTCAAGCCAAGTTAAACTTTCGGTGGCTTCCACAGCACCATTTAAATCGTAAGTGTCATTTTGAAGAATTATTCTTGTTTGTTTTGTTTGGGCTTTTCAGCAGTAAATATTTTACTTCACTTTTGACAGTGTTGTACTACATGCAGAAATAGGATCAATTTGTTCATTACAATTCAGTTTATATTAGACACAGTAGAGCACTCAGTCCAAGGCAGCACTACTTAAATTATTGCTAAATATATTATCTCCCACTCACCCTGTCTTTTAAGCACTTAGTAATTTAGTTTCTAACAGTGTCATGTCACTGCTGCTATGGACTTGTCCATTTTCAGAATAAACAGACCCACACTTTGCTCGAAGAGTTGCACCCACACATTTTCTTGCCCCTCTCTTCCACAGAAGCATTGAGAGTGTAGAGAGAATATGTATATTTGGGTTTGGATGATGTGACTGACTGGGGAAAAACGACAGGGGCACTCCTCCTGCGTATGGAATTCTCTAGGCAGACGCATGCAGGGACAGACACAAGGATGTGCTTTGTCACAGAAACTTCTGTATACCCAGCAGCATGGGTGCTTTGAACAGCTCTCACAGCCTGAGAGTGGCTTAGAGAAAGCAGTTCTGGAGGGCTCAATGTCTATGCCAATAAAGCCACTGGTTGAGCTGGTCTTTTTAATGCTTTGTGTGCCTTGGAACACACTTTTACTCCATGCAGGAGTGTATCTTTGAAGGCAGCAAAGCTTTTGGATTGGCACAGTTACAGTGCTGGGTGAATTGTAACATCCTGGAAAATCCCTTTTAAATGCCAGACTAGGACTTGGATCATATCCAAGCATTTGCAGCAGGCACAGCACAACAGCTTTTGGAATTTAGCAGACACTTAAAACAGTACAGACACGTTCAGTAAAGCTAAGAGCACTTGAAGTTGAGCAGCACAAAATAACCCAGGACACTGGATTAACTGGAGTAAGATTCCCATGGGGAAATGATGTGCTTGCTACTGGGTGAACATGGGAGGGGGAGATTGCTGAGAAAGCTGAGCCTCAGGCTCAAGATAAACACTCTTACAGCAATATCAGTTCCTCCACAGTGGCTGAACGGGGATTTCTAGGAAGACTCCTTAACTAGGAGACATTCCAGCTGTTTGCAGGGAATAATGCCCCAAGTATCCCAAGTGTTAATTGATAATGAGAGCAGATCTTATGCCCTCCTTTCTGGCTGCTGTCAGATGGCTGCTCACAGAGGAGCTGCTTCAGCTTCAGGCTGTCAGCTGGTAGGAAACTTTGGGATGATCCTCTGCCATCAGGCAAGGCCTGAGCAGGAACTCCTACAGCTATGAACACATTAGGGATCTTTCCCAAAATCAATAAGCATGTAGCTAAACCTATAGCTGCAGATTTGCAGATCCCTAAACCACACATGGCTGGTTACAAGCAGCTATAAAACTTCAAGCCAAGTCCCTCAATTACTTTCCTAAATCTAGCCTATTTACAGAAATTGAAATTAAAATTAATCCTATTTTATATTGTATTTCTGGGTTCTGCAAATAAATGGTCAAATTGTGAGCAATGCAAAGCAAGCTCAGTTTTTAGTTACATACTTTAAAGCACTCTTTGCCTTAGGAATGCCTCACCCTTGCTGTTACATGCTGTGTTAAGCCATCATTAGCTGCTTCAGTGCTTTAAAGGGATATTTTCTGGTGCACTTGGGCAACACTAGGCTGAAGTTCACTAGGTTTTACTGGTGTCCTGCATGCAGTTTTATAAGTATTTCTGAAACTGAGTGATTGAAGAAGTCTTTCTAAGTGCTAAGGTATGGGTTTGTAATGAATTGTGAGTCTGAAATTATAGGACTGTAAAGCCGTGCTTATTGAAAGGCCAATTTAGCAGTAAGGATGGCTGCTCTGGTTTCAGACTCCTGCCTGACATTCTGGTGTCCCCTCTACTTAATATTGTTGCATCTTGCAAAGATAACATCAAGCAGTATCCATGTCCTTTACTTTTCTTTCCACCATCTACTCCCCAGTGGATACAACAATGTCATTAGGCACACACCAATCGCTTCTCTCAGGTTCTTTTTGTGACCTTTTGGACATTACAGATGGTTTTCAAGGTGACTATGGGAAAACTTGCATTTCTTCTCTTCTTTGATTAGACTGAAAAATGCTAGCAAGGCCTACAGATATTTCAGGGAGTTTCCTTCTCTAGATGGCACAAATCATGGATTTTTGTTGATCTGAGCCCTTCCCATGCTTACAACTTTAGTACAGCCACTGGGCCATTGTTGCTGCTGCTTACCTGAGATACTGCCAAAAAGCCAGACTGCTTTAAGTCAGGTTGTTCAAACTAAAGGAAATGAGGAAGCCATAAACTCTTTTGTGTTTTGAATTTTGAGAGGTTTGCTTAATATTTTTTCACAAGTAGTAGATCACTAGTTATGAAGCTTCAGTGATTTGTGATATTGGTACACAAACACATCTTTAAAGCATGCATTTCATCACCTGTGATAAAGTAATCCAAGAATAACACTACAGAAAAAATGAAAGGACACTTCTGCGTTCCCAGAAGATTTATACAAAGTGTCTATGGAAACACTAGTATGATGCTGGATTGTATTTAATGAAGTGTTAACTGATTTTGCGTTGTCTCTTATGCAACTGTCATGTCCCTAAAAGGCTAAAATTCCAGTGTTTCTGCAGCATGTATGGGAAAGAGAAAAGCAAGTATAGATGACCAACTGATGACAAATTGAGCAATGTAAACCGTTCTTTTACTGTGTTATAAAAAACTGAAAGCTCAGAATCATAATCTCAGCAGGAACAAACTGGTTTTCCCCAGCTTCTGGAAAAGATTGGTTTCCTAAGCAATTCCAGAATGGCCCTATGCCACTGGGATAGCAAGATGCTGTGATCCTATAAAGCTGATGACCAGTGACGAAGGCAAAATATAAAATGTACTGAATACAGGAAAAGACCTTGAGCTGAGAAATCAACCTAACAAGGCAGAACCTTGCTGTGTTGGTAGGAAAACAGCTGCTTTTTATGCAGGAACTGAAGGCCACAAATGCACATGTCAAACCTGCATTTGCTGTGATACATCCCTTTGCCCATTTGCGACTTAAATTTCTGTGGCATTAATGGCTCCACAGGTGCCAAAAGCACTGGCAGTGTAAAAGAGAGAGTAGGCAGAGCAACAGTACTGTAATATACGGGTTGCATAAGATACAAATACCAGGCTTACGGGAAATCTTAGGTCACAGAATATTAAAATAAACATTTGATGTGTCAGTACACCTGTTCTCTTTCCCCCCGGCCCAGGTAGGATGTTACAAGTTGTCCCAGCTGTTCTGCTACAGCTTCTGCTCATTGGGAGGATGTTTTTTGAATTAAACATTTACACAGATCACTCAATATTTCCTTAGAGGAGATGGGAAACTTGAAGTCCACCAGCATGTTACTGAGAAAATGTGTTATTTTGGCCTTCACAGAGTACTTGACACATAGCCAAATGAAAATTCATCTACTGTAATAATGATTGTCCCAGTGATTTACTTATCTTTGCAAAGACATTACAAGCTCCATAGCTTTTGTCCACAAATTTGGAAAGCTTATGGTCTACTTTTTCCAGATCATTAATAAATTTAGGATGTCAGCCTCAACAGCAAACTCTGGAATACTCAATTATTGTTTTTGTTTCAATGCAAGGTGCAGCCATTTTTAACAGCTATTTTCCTTAATGCTGCAATTTGTGATGAAACCATACAATTAACCTTCTGTTCTAAATGCTATCATATAGGTGTTATCTTTGTGTCAAAACAGTGGATATTCCAGACAATGTGTAAAGTCATATTGTAGAGTCCTCCTCAGTATTTGTTGAGGTTCTGGTTCCCAGAGGTCATCTGAAGATGTGCTCACAAAAAAATACTTTTGGTTAAACTTGGCAATCATTTAAGAAAAAGATAACCCTGTGAAAGTTTTTCTAGCAAGGGAGAAGTAGCAGGAAATTTTCTGTGGAAAATAATATATTGAGTGGTCTGCTGTAGCATTCTTTCTCCAGAGAGTCTTCAGGGCTGTGGTTAGAAATGGGATGTTTGCAATTGCTTATATGACATGGAAGTTCTAAACAACTCTCGGGGCTGCTGAACATTCCCTCTAAAACATGTGAGGGAGCCCTGAACTGAGTGTTCTGGGGGTCAGCCCATGCTGCCAAGTCAGAGCCATGTCCACGGAAGGGACAACCTTCCAGACTGGCCGTCTCTCTTGGGTTTCTGCCACTATGTAGCCAGTTGATAAAATTACTTTATGGGGCTTGGGGCTTAAATTGGAAGGGAAGCCTCTACTTTTGAACTAAGATTAACAAAAGCCTCCAGAGTTTTTCCCCTTTCCCTCCTAAAGAGGATTTTTAGGTCTTGACTAGTATATACAAACAAAGAATGATTGATGAGAATATTCATCCTCTGCTTCTTGTTTAGTTTAGTAAGCACTTGGGAAACAGAGAAAAAATGTAAACCAAAACCAATTCCTAATATTTCATGTGTGAGAGGAAAATCTTTCTGTAAAATACTCTGATAGTCCTACAAAAAATGTTGTATCTGGAAAATAACAGCAGCTCTTTGGGAAGGGGATTTGTTGTTGAGCTGACTGACTTCCCAAATCCTTCCTGAGAATTCATGGTTCTTATCTGTAAGCCCTCAGTCAGATCCTGAAGTGACAACTCATTCTGTTTCTAGCACAGCAATAGCAGGACATCACCAGGGTGTGTCACCAAGGACCCTGAGGCTGCTGATGGCAGAGGTCGGCACAAGCTGACACAAAGCACTTCCTTTCTCTTTACTCACATCACTAAGGAAAGGATTCCCACTGGGAAACTCTTGATACCATGAAGGCACAAGTAAAAGGTTAATTTTTATGATCAAAAATTCAATTTATTTCTCTAAAGCTCCATCATCCTGAGCTGCCAATGCTTCTCCATGTACAGGTGCTTTGTAACCACACACTCACACGGAGGAGCAGCACGTAAGGTAGATTTTGTGATGGACAGTGTTAACTGCCTCAGCAATGGGATGAAATTAAAACTTATTTATGCCAAATATTGTGTCATTTTCGAAGATGCAATCCTGTTTACTTACTGCACTGGCAGCCAAGCTCTGACTGCCCCAGATGGAGCAGATTAATTCTGATGCATTCCTTCTCTCTGAATGTCATCCACTGATTGTGGCTCTGTAGCCCAAAAGCTTCACTTGTAACTCCATGAAGTGTCAGAAATCACGGTATTTATTAAATCTCATTCTACATTTGAGATTGGTGATATCTTAAAGAGAAAGGTTGTATATATCACAAGGTCAGAGTGAATCCTAAAACAACACACTAAGACTGGCTGTGCTCATCTTCAATCACGTGTCACAGCAGGAAAGTGTCTCCCAGAAGGGAAGAGCAAACCAAATGCAGGGAAAGCAGAGCTGGAAAGACCACTGCAATACAAGCATATTCCATTTTCCCTTCAGAGGCCTCCCATCTGGAACAGCGCAGGAAGAGGAGCAGTTCCTATTGTCTGTGGCCCACAGCTGGCAGCACTGTGCCATCTGCTGATCCACGCAGCTGTGTTGGAGCCTTGAAGGTAAGGCAGCCATCCATCTCTGCCCTCAGCCTGCTCTGATTTCAGTACTGCTGCAGAAGAGCCTGAAATGCAGGGTCTACTCAGCTCTGCTACACTCCAGCTGGAGCCAAAGCCAAAACCACGGGATATCAAAGCACAGCTGACCATTGCATTAGTTTCTTGGATCTCTGTCAAAAAGCTGTTCCCCAGAATTATAGCTTGAACCATGGCAAAGAAAAATAAGACTGTTAGCCCTAAAGCAGCTTCCTGCAACCAACAGCAAGTGGTTCTTGATATAGGCCAGCAAATTGCTGCCTGAGGGCTGCCCAAGGAGCTCCCAGTCCAGCCCAGTTAAGCCCTTCCTCCTGAGGAGGCAGCCCCTACATTGGCACTGGGCAATTGCTCACCTCCCTCTGACAGAGCCAGGATTCTTTCAGGAATTCTGCCTGTGCCCGAGTACTGGGAGATCATGTGGCAACTCCATTCACTGCGTGTGGCCAGCTGTACAATTTCATTATGCAAATGACAATGCTGATAATTAAAAGTGTTTATCAAGTAACCACAGAGGAATGGGGCTCTCCTCCATGACCAACCAGCACTCCTTGTCGTGGTGGGACTATTTAATGTGCCTATCTGTTATCTTTGCTACAACTGCCTCCGGAGTTATCCAAGACCCTGGCACACAGTCACTGTTTGTGTAGGATTTGACTGACCTTCATAGGATATTGGCAAAATAAAGTGCCTGGCATTTGCAATTTGGCATTTAACACCTGGAAATTAGCACTGCAAATTCAACCTGTTTTCCCCTCCTTTTCTAAAAAAGTTAATTATTGAAATATGAGAGTTTCAGCTAGAAAAACGGAAGAGAATGTCTGGCCAGCTCATATGCAGAAAAGAAGCTTCTATGGGGCCTACTGTAATGTTGGTGTTTTCTCAGGTCTGTTCCAAGTGAAAAAAACCCAAAACCCTACAAAAAATCAGAGAGGACCCACCAGGAATGTTAAGTTTAAAAAGCAGGAAGAATTGAATGAAGTACTAAGACAGCTATGAAGTGGATTGATTTTCACATGGGAATATATCGCACCACAGATTTTTCACTCACAACCACTGCTATAAATGGACTTCAAGGGCCCAATGATGTGGAATTCATTTGAAAGTGACAATTGGAGAAAAAACAAAAATGGAAGAGAGTTCAGAAATTTTAGAGCAAAGAAAACCAAAGCAGGTCACCAAGCAGAGAAGTCCTGAGAAAGAGGGACCAGCTGGGGTCACACTGGACAACTTGGATCCTGACCAGTGTCACCGTTCATTCCACCAACAGAGTGACTTAACCTTACACTGGAGTAATCCAGACACTTTTGGAAGGAGGTGATGTTTTACTTTACATAACTCTGAAGAACTAATTCCTGTTTCTCTGATTAGCCTCAAGGCTCCAGCTGGGATTCAAACAGCTGTTTCCTGAGGAATAAGACTGTAACCTTTGAAGTGACTGTCAAGAACACCAAAAGGCTTTAAAAGTGTACAACTTCTTATTTGTGACTTGGACTGCCAAAATTATTGCCTCAAAAATGTCAAAACCAATTAACAATTTGACAAAACCAAAACAAATGTAATCTTTCGATGACCCTGATAAGACTTTTCAAGACAACTTTCCAGATATGCTGTTACCTAGTTGCTAGCTCTGAAAAATAACGAAGTTCTAGAAATTTTTTTTTGTAATGAAATCATTTTACCCCTTTCTCTCTACAAATATGATACACTATTTCCTACATTCATTCTGAATTTTCAAGGGGTAAGAAGTGACATCAGCATAACAACAAAATTCTGCAGTTCTGAAGTGAAGACAAAATGGCACAACTATTTGTTAAAAGTAAGTAAATTTACTGAAGACACTGTATGACCTTGATATCTGATGTCTAAACTTGACAGTGTGGATTCACTTGGCTAGATAAAAACACCTGATGATTATTCTTTACAGACACACCATGATTCTGAAATCTGATCCCAGTCAACTCTGAACTTCTGTATGGTTCCATGAGGATCTTGGAGAGCTTCATTGGACAACACTACAAGGGCTGGGATTCCTCAAGTATAAGCTATGTGGGAGGAAATCCAATTTTCATACCCGTATAAAGATCCTTCACTAGTGCTGACAGTTGTTAATTGCCATCTCTGTTATTTTTTCCCTCCCATTGGAAAACACGGTCATCAACAGAATTTGGTCAGAATTTATTGTATAATATTTTGAGGAGAGAAAGAGAATAGGTGACAGAAAATAATGCAGTCACTTGCAACTGTTAAAATGTGTCTTGCTGGCAGCTTCATTTGAAGAAAAAATATAATCTCCAGTAAAAGGTGATTTATCACAATGACACATCTCAACACCAAGCTCAGCAAGAGCCACTTAATACACACACAAAAATGAAAATGAGAGGCAGAACAGAGAAGAGAATAAAACCTTTGCATTTCTGATACCTTCAGAAATGACAGTCCTCTTCTCCTTTACTCCCCACATAAAGGTAGCTTTCTCAGTAGGCTCCCAGTCCAACCCTCTGGCACATTATCCACTAATCTGAGTCGTTTTCATTGAAAGGGACTTATTTTTATGTTTGTTTTTTATTAAGTTTTAAAAAATGTCATCACAAGACTTTTAAGAAAAAAATACCAAATATTTTCAAGGTTCAGGTTTTTAATTGCTTTGAAATGGTGACCCTGAGATTAGTTCTGCTGGTTAGAGCAAGGTGCTAATTGCACCAGGGACAGGTTCGGTCCCTGTATGGGCCATTCACTTAAGAGCTGGGCTCAATGATCCTTGTGGGTCCCTTTCAACTCAGAATAGTCTGTGATTCTATCAAACATCTGGCTACTATTTCTCCCCCTTATAAATTAATACTCTTAAATCAAAAGTTACTTTTTCATTCCATCAAAAAGCAATTTTTCTGGAGGAAAAAGGATAGAAAGCCTTTGGCAAGACATTTTTACTTAAATGAAATGAATTAGTTAGTCCTTACAAACGGGCTGGCTAACACTGCATTTGTCATGAAAGCAGTAACAGAATTTTGGTCTGTTCTGAGAACACAAGCTTTGGTCCCCTGCGCAATAGCATGTTTTCCTGAGGTGTGAGAAGAAGAGGAGCAGACCTAGCTGAAGGTGTCTGACAGGACACAGGGCTCTGCTCTCCCTGGCACACTCTCTGCAGGTCACACTGTCCCTGTCCAAAGGCAGCAAGGTAACGATGTACAGGAATTACTGACTTTGCCCCTCCTCAGCACCTCGCACGCAGACAGAGAGCACAGCCCTTCCTTATGACACTGCCTGAGCTCACAATGCTCTCCAAAGATGGTATTCATGGTTTAGAGGGCAGCACAGCTAATGCAGTATGTACCTCCTGATTCTGTGACCTGCTCAGTCACAGACAGGACCGTTAGAGTACTAAAATGAACTACAAGTGTGAAATGAAAACACAGTCACAGCTCCTTTCCCGTCTCTGAAGGAATTAATTGCAATACTTTTCAATGTAAGATGAAAACTGGCCAGATGACAACTCTGATTTAAGTCATCAGGTAGTGTCAAGGCTTCCTAATAAGGAAAAAAAAAAGAGGAAAAAACCACAGGTGTAGCACTTATAAGCTCAATATCTTGCCAGCTACAGGATTCCCTAGTAGCCAAATATCTGCTAAAGAATGGCTCCATTCACTCACCTGCAGCACAGTCCTCACAACAGGGCCACTTATTCAGTCTTACGCTCTAAGCAAAATCCTACAAAGGAAGGCAGTTTTATTTGGCATTGGTTGCTGTGGGTACCAGCGTATCTTGCTTTTAAATTAGCTCAGGTGTGGTTTAAATAGTAGAAATAAGGGATGTTGAGGAATTTCAGAAAGCCTGAGGATGCAGTTCCCTTCAGAGATTGTATTTAAAGATGTTATATTCAAGAGCATTTCCTAAAAAAGAATTCCTCAATAGGCACAAGCTCTATGACAAGTTGCATTGGGATAAAATTACAGTAATATCACTACTTTGAAAGTTATTCTCAATTTAAATCACCAAAAGATAGAATTTTAAGCAGCTTGGTTCCAGATTTTCACTTCTGTCAAAAAAAGCTGGGGAAAGAATAAAAATAGCAGCAAAGCTATGCAGTGAACACTGTCTTTGTCTACTGCTCTAGTATAAAACAACAGAATCAGGAATAAGCAATCAACACAGTGGAGTTTGTGGGAATAAGTGAAACAATGCACCTACGAAACAAGGGAATCAGTGAAGTATCTGGAAATGCTGTTATTTAGTAATACAAATTTGTTTCCTCAATTGAATCAAAAGTGACCAATAGAAAAATAAAAATCAATGAAGACCCTGATGATAAGCAATTGAAAATGATTGCAGCTGTATCTTTTGCAGCCAGGTATACAAAATGCCCAAAGAATTGCCCAACAGATGCAAAAATACACAAACTAACAAATGATGAAACTGCTCCCTGGCTGGGCTTTGTCTGCCAAATCTCTGCCTGGAGAGGACTTTTATGTCCATGTAATGAACCCTCAAAATTATGGACTTACAAAGGAAACAGCTGCTTAGCCATAATCCTAATTACCTTGGTCAGACTGAGAGCACCCAACCTTGAGGCTGCGTCTCAGGGCACCCGACTGGTGTGACACAGGACACAGAGCTGGGACTGAACTGGAGCCACTGCTCAGAGCTCGGCGCTGACTCATCTGTGCTGTTTGTCACAGGGCAGGCTGAGGACCAGGACCAGGCCAGCACTTCTGGCTGGCTGTGACAGGTCCTCTCAGGGAGGACTAAAGGCTGAGTGTGCTTGATACAGGCCATGGGGCACCATCAGAAGGTGGTGGGATATCAGAAGTGACCCATTGTGGCCCAACTCACACATCCACAACTTGTGGCAGCTTTTAGCCCACACTGAGAGGCAGTGGGGGCCCAGTCCTTCTCCCACTGGCCTCTGAAGGTGACCCCAAAACACACATTGAGACAGCATCTTGCGCTCCACAAACAAAGAGGTACCCCCAGTACCCACAGTATTACAGCTGAAATGATCATTACTGCACTTCTGTTCATCCCAATCGTCTATGGACTTTAATGCACCTCTGGGTGCACTGCTGTCCATCTCACTGCCGAGCCTCCTTGCTCTCCATAGAGGGTGGCCCTGGCCCATCTGCTTCCATAGCACTAGCTGTTGGAAGGGAGAGCAGAGTGTGTCCTGTCCTAAGTACAGCATGTCCTTCTCCAACAAACATTATAGTTGAGGCAAACCCAGATAAAAACTAGTCAAGTGTCTTTCTCATGGCCATTTGTCAACCTGGGTTTGGTCAAGCCTCAAGCCTAGAAAGCAGGAATCCTGACTCTCAGTTTCCTGTTCCAACTACCAGAAAAAAACACTGCTTCCCACATGTACTATTCCCCCTATTTATCTTGATTGCCTACATAACTACAAACAGTCACAAATAAGACACTCCCTAAATTCTTTTGCCCGTATTATCCAGCATATAGAATCTGAGATTCCCATTACCACAGATCCTGCCCTGAATGGTGGAGGCACCAAACTGAAATGGACAAGTGCTTCAGCTTGTACAGAGTTTATCATTTTGGTACATATTTACCTGAGATAAAATCATCAAGTATTTATTCAGCAGCTGACAAAGGGGACCACTTGCTAACAACATCTGCCCTGTAATTCCATGCTGGCACAACAATTTTTTGGCTCAGAATCAGCAGTGCTAACTGCACAGCACCACCTTGGAAGTGCAGAAATGTTCACACATAAACTGCTCCTTCCAGTTAAAAGAGCACTCAGCCTGTAGAAGTTGCTCTGGTACTGCCATGCACAATAGGGTGCTTTTAAACATGTCATCTGCCAAACACATTTTCTGACAGAAAGTGATCCCTGGGATGATACTGGATCATTTCTGTATGAATGGAGTTAAGCACAGCTTGTAAGGGACCAGGACAGCAGCATTTCAAGAAGCAGACAACAGATTAGAGACAAGTGACAAGGCTGATCTCGGCAGCTGCAATTAACTGTCTTTCCTTCAGTCTCTCCTGCACAGTTGTAAGAAGGGCCCCGTTTTCCTCCTGCTGATGAAGGTTGATTAGCAGTCAGGTGGGGAGAGGCTCTGGGGAAGGCATGATGCATTAATTAAATCACTTCTACCAGCTAAGTGATGACACTTTGATTTATAGCAGAGCTCATTCAACCAGACACTGGCATTTCCTGGGCACCAAGATGAGGAAAAGCCAAGCTGGGAAGCAGGTGGGAGAAGAGGAGATGTGCACATAAAGGAAAAAGAACAAATTGTGAAGTAAATACCTGCAATTGATGGACTATTTTAAAAAAGAATGCTGCAGGAGCAGTGGGAATGACCATGAAGCATGAGCTGAAAATTAGTTAATTCATGTTGCTTGTTCATTTAATCTGCATCTGTAAGAAGAGAGCTGCTTTAGGATAGGGTGTTGTAAAATTATCTCAAACCAAACATAATACATATTATTATTCCATAAGGCACATTTCAACCTGACACACTCAGTTTGTGGCTCCAGACATGAGTCAGTGCTACCTTCAGGCACAACAGCAGCAAGCTCAGAAAGAGAAGGTAGAAATCTCCAGAAGGCAGAGCAAGACAGTGATCCAGGGACCAGTTTCAGATGCTGTGCCCCAGCCCACTCCTTCTGCACTGTCTGACAAGACCAATGTCTCCTAAAGACTGTGTTTCAATTTCTCTCTCTGCCAAAGGGCGATAATGTTATTTCATCAACCTTTGTAAAGGGTTACCTTTATCCAACTTAATCTATTTTGTTTAGGATTTTGACATTTGAAAAGGCTAACTTAAACAGCATTCCTCTTAGAAAGCTTTTCTTTTGGTGACAAGTCTACATATTCTTCCTTTTAAACTCCATGGTCAGAATCACAAGGCTTCACAAGAGAGAAAATATTTCTACAGCCCAGAATCCAAAATAGGTCAAAGCATGATTATCAGTGAAATAATATTTCACTCCCTTTTCTGAGTCAACCATGCTTTGGTAATTCTTGAATTACTTTTTCCTTGAAAGCCTAAGGCAGCATTTTAGAACACTTAGTGCTGAAAATACTACACTTACTGTACAGGCCAGTGATATTTTCTAGTAAGACATAACTTTGTATTTTTGAACACAAAGGTTTGTTTGCTCACGATATTGTATAGAGTGAACATCCTTCTTTTAGCTTTTTCTAAAGATGTGCAGATGTCTAGCAAGAATAATACTGAACGTCTTCCACCACACCAGGCTCAGCCTAGTTTCATGCATGAAGAGGCAAAATTTAAGGTAAACATTGAACAATTAGGTTGACTCCAAGGGTGCATTCTTTTCAGTCTATATTACTATCCTTCTAGGTAACCTGTGCTGCTGGAGCAGGCAGTGGCCTCAGACAGAATTAAAGCCTCATCACAGCAGCTGCTTGTAAGAAGATTGAATAAAAAGTGAATTGTTATTCTCTAACCTCAACTAACAGGCAAACAAAGGAAAACACAAACAAGCTCTCTCTACTCGTATGGCTTCCCTAGCAGTGACCAGTGGCAAAAGGACTGCTCTTACTGTAAATCCAAATTCTGATCAGTAAAAGATCTCTTGAACCCCTTTGCTTGACACATGCAGCATGTACATTCATCTCATGAACTTTGCTTATCTAAATTATATTTCTTCTTTCAGCTCAAAGCCTTGCTGTGTTTCTATAAACAATTTCTACCTCTCAGTGCTTCATCTTGTTTAGAACTGCAATTACTGTTACCCTTGATAATATCTTGGACTTTCCTAGCACACCCCTTAGGACCTCCAAGTGCTTTACAGCTAATTTACTGTGAGAGTCAGATATGAGAAAACCCTTTCCTGAAGCAGCAGGAACAAAGAAATTTGGGTCATAAAGGAACTCAGTAGCAGACCAGTACATAAATCAGTGTTCAACCAATCACATTTGTCCTTGTTAATGTTGTATAATGTATTTGGCTTCTTTTGCATCATCAGCTCTTAACAACAAAAGACTTTATTTAACACTGAATTTGGTAGGTAGCTAGGTGGGGGTGGGGAAAAAAGCTGGCTTGCTTTTAAATAGATCCACACACATCTTCTTTTCATCATTAGAATAAATTTCCGGAGAGGTGAACAGAGGTTTAGCTGCATGACTCTCATTAATGTTAACTTTATTTCAGTAATGAGGTGAAAGTACAATCACTGGAGCTAATATAATCAGAGTGATGAGACAAAAGTCTGCTGCCGTAAATACTGCTGAGGAAGATGACATTGACAATGCTGATAGGCAAGGAAAAATAGGTGTCAGGATCAAAATGATGCAGTGAGGGTAAAGACCATGCCTTTAGGTAAAATAGTGCAGCTGAAAACTCCCAGGAGCTGTTGCAGTGATGTGAACACCCTGACACTGATCACAGGTCCATCTGCAAGGGACTGAGTACAACAATCCTCAGCCTTACTGATTCCCAGAAAAAACTGAGGAAGCAGGGGGCAAACAGTCCTGTTCCCTTAAAAGTCATTTAGGAAGGATAAGGAGAATTAAGTAGTAGTAAAAAAAGGAATGTTGAGATAAAACAAAACAGCAGGTGTGGGAAATCAAAAGCTATTGTGACAGCCCCAGAATACAATCCCAGTAATATATTGCACCAGAAAGACCTCAGACAATGAAAAGTGAGAGCACCATCGTGCCACTGCACTCCATTACTTTAGCTAATAGAATGATCTGAACTGAACAAGGCTGGAAAGATTTTTATAGTAATTAGCAAACCTGTTAGAGCCCATTTTTCTTCTGCACAACACATGAACAAAAGAAAAGCAGATGCAGCTATTAGGGGAAACTAACAGGGGAAAAAAAGTGGGAAGACAGACAATGAGTTAGGTAACTCTGCAGAAATAAAAATAGTAATTACATATTTTTGTTACAAAACCAGTACACGAGAATTTTTAGCTTTGCAATAAAAAATACATTGCAATACTCTAGTAAATATATAGCACATAATCATCCACACCCAAGTCCTATTAACAGAGCAGGAACAGAGGAAACCTAATGTATACATTCACTCTATATAATTCTTGCAATATTCAATACCTCTGTAAGCAGCTCTGTGTGACTTTATCCAGATACCATAAACACAGGGTTGTTTTTTTTTAAATCACATGGAACTTACGCACTGCAAGCTGTTTGTACCGAATCCATGAATTTAACTTATAGCTACAAATGAAGCACATTTATAATGACGTGAATAAGAAGTGCCCTTTTCACTTGATTTCAGTGTCTTACTGACCCTCTGGAGCAGAATTGCTCTGAACCTGCTGATGCCCAGCAGCAGCTCTTGGTGGTAAGAATTCAGACTTTTTGGGGTAAGACAAAGCATATTTGGGTTTGCCATCCTGGCTCACTGCATTGTCCTAGTCATTGTTATTGCAGAAATTCAACCAGAGCGAGAAGAGCCCTGATCAATATGTCTTTGTTGTGTAGCCCTGAATTAACTACATCTCACTTTCCTTTGACAGCGACACAGATCAGAGGCAGCTGCTGCTTCCCCTATGAGAAACACGGATTCTGGAAAGCATATTCATTATCTGGCTGTTAAAAGCAACAGAGCATGCAAGCCTCACCCTGCCTGGGCTACCTGAGACATCAACAGCTCCCTTTGATTAAGTGACTGCCAGCTAGTCACCTTCTCACTCTAACCTTGATGTGGCAGCACTGTGACAAGTGCATACAGTGTAACATCACAAAATGTTCACAAATAGATAGCTTAATTTGTTTTAATAGCCCGGTTCCTTGCAGCATTTCAGCTGCAAACTCTGGGTTTGAGGACAGAATACATCATCTCTTTACATGGAACTTACCTGCAAGCCAGCTGGCAGGAAGCCAGGGAGAATCCTGAGAGGTCCAAAGCTGTGAGTCTTTACCCAGCTTATAGCATTTAGTAAATTCCAAAGGAATTCCACACACCCCCAACTGCATCACTTCTAAGTTGCAGGATGCGGGATCTGGAAAACTGACTTTATAAAAACTACAACTTCTTAATACATCCCCTGTAGCTGAGTATTATTTGTGAACCAAAAACACCCTCAAACCTGAATGCATTTCCATTTCATAATCAGAAACAACCAAGACACCACAGGTTGAAGTTTGATTTTTATTTCACTCGTCTTGCAGTCGCTGTCAGTCGCCAACTCCCACAATGTTTTCATGAGTCTGAGAACATTTGTGACTTTTTTTTTTTTGCAGCTGCTGGAGTAAGATAGTTATGTTGTTTTTACACAAGAAAGGAAAATTCAACCTCTACAATTGCAAAGAGGAACTCAGAATTTTGAAACTTCATTGGTCCATCTTCAGATGATAAACAAGCACATTCTCAATTATTTTTAAATTTAATATGGTTTTAGGAGTGGACCTGGCACACAGTTGCTGAATAGTTAATGTTAGAACTCTGAACATTCAACAGGGAGAACCCAGCCTGAATTTACAAAAGAGCAGGACAGGATAAAAGCCTGTTGAGCACTGAGAACTAGTCCTTCCAGACATCATTAAGCAAAGCAGGAGAACATTGTTTATATATATATATATATATATGTAATAATTACTTTTCAGCATAGGGTTGGGTTTCCATGCACTGAGATGAAGGTTCATGAGCACAGCTTACCTGGGCTCATTTAGAGATAACAACAAAATTTTAAGTACTCACTAAAGAAGAAAAAAAGCTTAACTGATGCTGGTGCTATTTTGGTATTATAAAAAGTTCTAAATATAAACTTATCACAGTAAAGGTTCAGATCAGATAGCATGTATACGTTTCCATAAATCATTTATCTCCTGCAAGCAAGCCTCATCTGCTGCTGGCAGCAGGCTGGGATATTGGAATGAGGACAAATGCTTTCTTTAACAACATAGGGGTTTTCAGTAACTTTCAAGTAGATTTAGAACTCCTGTGGCTGAAAAAGTAAATGTATATTTATCAAAGCAAAATACATATATTTGAGATGCTTTTGCTCAGTGGGATCTAGACACAAGAGCTGAGTTTCTAGGGGAAAATGCAACATAAACGGGAAAATTAATACTCTACTTCACAGCCCAGTGGAAGAAACACAAGAAGTGAAGAAACACAAGTTTTGTCTCCTGAAATTTTGGATGGGTGTGCCTTCAACACAGGTTGCAACCATGAAACGATGCATAAATACACAAAGTAAAGGTGGACTGAGGCAATAGAAAGCCACAGATAGCACCAGATTCATGTGAGGGTGAAGAGAAATTGAGGAGGAGGGAAAAAAGGAGAGATGCTCTCTTTTATCAAAAGCAAGGAGGAATGCTTTTCTTTAAAAAGCAACATTATATCTAGGAGGGAGAATTCCCACTATCCTGTTTCAGTAACTACAGCTGAGACAGAGCCAAGGCAAAGCAGGGGAAGGGAGAACAGACAGAGGAACCTGAGGAAAGGAGAAAAGAAGAAGAGAAACTAAAGCATTCAGTGAGCTGAGAGGAGAAAAAAAGAAAGCAGGTTTAAGGGTGGCAGGAGGTTTAAAAGCAAATTCACATCAATGAGGGGCTGGGAAATGTAAAGTCAGGCTGAGGGGCTGGGCCTGCCCCATGGGGCAGGGCTGATTCTGAGCCCCACACAAAGGTCAACACTTAAATACACATTAAAATATGGCCTTTTAACCAAACATGAACCTGCAGCGGGCTCATTGGGCTGCAGGCAATGAGAAGCATAAGCAAAGCTACAGCTGGAACAAGGACAAGGCAACACCTCAGCATAGCATGGCTGTTGCCTCCCTCAGCCTCACCTTGGCACTCCCTGGTGGGCCATGGGCCACTTCAGCCCCTGGCTGCAGTCCAGGCACGGTCATGGAACTCTGTGAGCCACAGGACATCACTCTGAGGGTGACACACCCCGTCCTGTCCGACAGCCTCGTCCCACGATGGGTTTCTCATGGCAGCCCCACGCCAGGCAGGTCATGGGGACTGTGGGTGCATGAGGGGAAAAGGGCGGGAAACGGACCCGGGGATGCGTGAGGGGAAAAGGGCGGGAAATGGCTTCTACTAGGGGTGCATGAGGGGAAAAAACAGTGGGAAATGGAAGTTGGGGATGCATGAGGGGAAAAAGGTGGGAAACGGGAGCCATGGGTGCATGAGAGGAAAAAAAGGTGGAAACAGGTTTGACTGGGGGTGTGTGAGGGGAAAAAAGGTGGGGAATGGGAGCTTGGGTTGCATGAGGGGAAAAAAGGCGGGAAATAGAGACAGGGGTTTGTGAGGGGAAAATAGGCAGGAAGGTCCCCTGGTACCTTCAGGATGCACCACAGTGCCCCAGCAGGTGTGCAGAGAGCAGTTGCTGGGCAAATCTATCCAATTCTTACCCCTACTGTCAGGGTCAGGGGTATTATAATAATTATTATTACTATTATTCTTGTTGTTCACAGAATCACTGAGTAATGGGCTGGGAGGAGATCACCCAGTCTAACCCCTCTTCCGAGGCAGGGTCATGTGGAGCAGGTGACACAGGAAGGTGTCCAGGTGGTCTCCAGAGAAGCAGACTCCAGGCCCTCCCTGGGCAGCTGTTCCATAGAAAGAAATCCTTCCTCATGTTGAGATGGAACTTCTTGTGTTTTATTTTATGGCCATTGATCCTTTTCCTGTCACTGGGCACCACTGAAAAGAGTCTGCACCATCCTCTGACATCCCCTGGAGACATTTATGTGCATTAATGAGATCCCCTCTCAGTTTCTGGTGGATTAAACAGGTGCAGTAAGGGAGATGCTCCAGACCCCTCTTCATCTTTGTGGCCTCCACTGGACCTTTTCCAGTAGCTTCTTGTCTTTCTTGAACTGTGGAGACCAGAATAGAATACAATACTCCAAATACGGCCTCACGTGGGCCAAGATTATTATTTTTATTATTATTGTTAGTAGTAGTAATAATAATATTATTATTATCATCATCATTATTACTCAGTTATCAATAAGGCTACCATTCTGTCATGTCTCTTTTCCCACATTAGCATGCAGGATCACCCAAGAGGTTTAAAACCCAGACAGTCCTTGACAGCAGCAGTGGCAGCTATGGTGTGTGGTGATAGTAAGTATCGGTAAGCGAGACAGACTCAAAAACAAGAGGAAAGATAAGTTTATTTTGTAGGTTATTTTAAGTAGCCAGGCCAAAGGTGCAGGAGGAATTCCAGACACACACTCCATGCTTTTTCCTGGAGCAATGTAATGACTCGTGTCCTGTAGTCATAGGTTCTCCTGCCTTTCACCGAAGGGAATCCAGCTCCAGGGGCCATGTGCCAGCCCAACTCCATGGAGAGGGACCAGTCTTTCTCCAAAGGCTGTGGTAACCTCTGCTGGCAGCTCCTGGCTGCTACACCAGCTAAGATGTTATTAGAGGCGAGCCTGTAGTTGAGCAGACAAAAAGACATCAGAACAAGTATTTTACATTTGCTTACTCATACTTTTGTATGCATTTACTACTACAGAGGATTGGAATTTTTTAATTGAATGTGTATTTTTGAGGCATCGGTGATTTAGATAAATTAAGACTCTGCTCATCCAAGAATAACATGTTTATTTCTTCAGACAGTGCAGCTTTTATTACCAAGCAGGTCTGTAACTGTAGTTTACAGCTAATCTACATTATTCTGTTTGAAGATGTAGATACACCATCGAGTATGTCATCTGACATATCTGAGGGATGCATTTTATGCATAGGATAATGTCAATAATGCTACTTTTTTTTTCAGTGTTTAAACAAACATGTCACACCTGTGACTTATATCAAATCACTTCTTCAAATGGTGATATTCCATATCTGTGTAAGACAGGTACTATTCACATCAATAGGTATATTACAGGCTCCAGGTGAGGCCATGGTCATAATCTGTAGGAACTAAAAATGTTGTCTTTTTGCTCTGAGAAGTTTAAAATTTAAACAGATTTTGGGCAGGACAGGAAAAAAAATGCAGGCAATGGATATAGGATTCCCATTTTCCTTGATTCCTATTAGTGTGCCTTACTCTATAGGTGCATGCAGAGAGATGGTACACATACGGGATAAATAAGAGCTGGGTTTTATTGGAAACTTCCATTACATTGTCAAGAAATCAGGTGCTAGTCTTCATTTCTACTATTACCAGTAGAAACAGATTGTCATCTCATCCATGGAAAACCTAACACTTGCCTCCCATTCCACTTGCAACTATAGTTTGTGGTCTTCTGTCTCCTTAATTGAAATACATAATAGAAAAACTTCTATCAGGCAAGATTTCAGCCAGAATTAATTTCATTTTCTCTACTTTGTGGATTTCTGTTATTTTACCATAGCCAAAACAGCAGACCAGAGCAAGAAATATGCTTCAATCTGAAGGCATCCTGAGAATTCTTGCTTAAGACATATACTTCTAATCTACCAAACCCATGATTTCTAAGAAAAATCTGTGGCTGCATGACTGCCTCAAAATGGAAAACATCATGTAGACAATGTGCATGTTACTACAAGTCAGACCTTAATTGACCAAAAATATTAGATAGAGCTGTCTGTTTAATTAGACACGGATCAAAAATGAAGAACTAAGTACTTTCCCATCATTCCCTGCAGGTTTTGAAGTTGGCATTTCCCCCCTCTGCATATAGTTAGTTGTTTGCCTCGGGTTGTAAAGAAATGCAGAGGGCTGTTATTAAAGCACTGATAATTTGCTGAACTCCATCTTTTGTGGAACTTGCTGAGTTAGAAAATTCCTCTTCACCTCCTCCCCCACCTCTCCTTGACTAGAATTGAGCTGAAGAACAAATATCGCATTATGGTGCTAGATAGAAGGATCAACTGTGTTTGCAGTTAAGTGACTAGCACAAGACAGAACAAATCCTACAGCTCAAACCTGTCCAGCTAAATGATGAGGGAAATAAAAAAAACATTTGCTTTTTAAAAGAATATCAGAACAAAGACTCATGTTTAGGATTTGCTGTGCTTTAGTGCTTTATATTCAGAAATTGACTTCCAGTATAGTTTGTTAGAAAGTTCTCCAAGCAATCAGAGCCTGGAGATAAAGAATTATCACTGCAATGAGAGAGATTCTGAGAATGCAGAAAACACGAGCCCAGTTCACCAGCTGTTCAGTGGTGGCCTCAACTGAGAGGTCTGCTTTTTAGCACTCCAGCCCCTGACAGGAAGGATTTTTATCCAGTTCTCCATGTACCATCCTAGTGAAGCAGTAGTGGGTTCTTTCAAGGCCAGTGGCCCAAGTTAAAATTCAGCAAAGCTGGCAGTTAGAACCTTCCTCTTCTGCCACAGATTGCTGTTTCCAAATTGGTACAGCTAAATTCTATACCTGTTCCTCATTACATATCAACTACTACTATTTTTCACTAGCATTAATATTCTTGTAAACTACACAGATCAGGCTGTATAGAACCCATCCAATTATCCCCAGCACTGACCTCAGTGCAGATAAGCAGAGCTACTTCTGCATCAGGTGCTCTCATTAAACCTGCTGCCAAGCACACATCAACCAGCCCAGTCTCTCAGCTGACAAATAAAAAGATGTCAGACACTCACAGAATCACCAGCCTGTTTGCAAAAGGGATGGCCATCACTTAAACCACATAGAAGTATTATCAGGAAGCACAGATTTTGACATTTCCCTTCATATTTTCTCAACATGAAGCAATCATTTGCATTCCTTCCCCTGCTCAATCCACTTTTGCAAAGGGCCTGATTTTTCTGTTAATCATTGATAGAAGCATGCTCTTGTCTTAGATTAAAATGAAATAGATTTTCTGTTTGCCTCTACTTGCTTGCCTTTTTTACACATATTCAAGTCCTTCTCTGCTCCACTGCATTCTTCACACCTACTTTTTGGTACAGTTGCTTTGTAGTTCAAAGAAAGACATGAGAACAGGCAATATTTTGGAACACAAATTTTTAATTATTTAACATGTAGTACAGACACTGCCAAGGAAGGAGGATACAGTTTCTGTCCCACTGGATGGACAAAAGTCACAATGCACTTCTGACCACATCCTGATTTTCTAGTAGAGAAAAGGGACAGGAATTCCCACAAAGTTGTCCAAATTACATGGGTACTTATGATTTCTTACAATTACTGATTCATGTAGTGGTATCACCTGCTAAGGAATTAATATCAAGTTGGAAAAGAAAGCAAGAGCACATCATCAACACCTTGACCTCATCAGCCATGGTGCAAACACATGAAGTGCTGGAGTATATCTCAGCAGGAATGATATGATAGACCAAGATGATGGCCTTCCCTAGGGAAAATGATTATGAAGTGCTGGAAAGGGGTGAAGAATCTGTTTAACACTGAAAAGAGAAGCAACCTCTGCTACCCTCTGAAGACAGCATTTCACACTGCAGCCTCACATTGCACCATGTCTGCTGCAGCAAGTTGCCATAGGATGGCAGCAAAGGGGAGACAGATTTTCAGTTGGATAAACTGCTAATGCTAAAGCTCTCAAGCTTTTGGAAAACAAGATTTCCAAGACAATCTCCTGATGGAACCATTATTTCACTGGATGACTTCTGGGAAAGAACAACGAAAACAGTGCAAGTGGATTTTATCAGATGGATGTTGCTGCTTCTTGTTTCTGTCATTTGTAATTGCAGTAGCATTCTACAGATCTTTTGCAGTAGGATACACTGTTTGTTTTTTGTGGGTTTTATCTTCAGCACCTCTGTAGACTTTCCTCTACATTTTTCTTTAATTTTTATTTTATGCAGTTTAAGCAAGCACACACAAAGTCAAAATTATGGGGGAGATGAATGAGACAAAAACAAGAGAAATGAGGCTCTGAGTATAGAGAGGAATAGCCCAGTTTAGTCTAGTGCTTGGACTCTGCAGGGGGAGCAGAAATTTAGTCAGCATTTTACAGGTTCTCTACATAACTTTTCTGTGTTGTGTGGTCGTTAGAGAGAGAGAGCTGAAATTGCAACTTTACAGAGCTAGGAGGAACTGTGGAAGAACCAAGGCTGTTGTAGTGTAATTCTGATCAGGCCACAATTCCAGAGTATGTCAAGTACGAACAACAGCAAATCAAAAGCATCATGACTTTAGCTGAGCTCATGCAACACAGCTGTCCTCAAAGGAGGGCTTGCACCATGATCTGATGTTCTAATTTCTTCATGCACACAGACATCATTAAACTGGTGTGTGCGGCTGACCAGGCTGGGCACTTGCCCTCGTGCTCCAGAGGCTGCAGGATGCAGGGCACTTTTGTTCCCCATGGTGCTGCTGTCAGGGGGGACAGTCACTGGTTCTTGGCCAGTGCCTGCAGAGGGGGTGCTGTGGCTGCTCAGCACCGGTGGGGGGCCATGGGCTTGGCTGGGGCAGCTGCAGGTGCAGAGCACTGTGCAGAAGCCCCTGCATGGGAAGGGAGCAGCTGGAGGAGCTGAGCTACCACAGAGGATGTGCAGTGGGTGGGTGGCACCAGGGTCGCAGGCTTGGTGAAGGTGGCTGCAGAGGATGCATTGGCAAGGCAGGGTAGAAAAGTGTTCCTGCCATCCCCTGACATGAATCTTGGCTAAGGTTGAGGGGCCTTTGCCCATGCACCTCAATCCACCTGAGTGTACCCCTGTGGCTCCTGAGAGACACTGGTTTTCGATGTCCTGGACACGACCTCTTTTTCCCAGCTAAATGCCCAAGGGAGCACGTGGTCTGGAGTGATCTTGGTGCATTGGTGGGCAAGAAAAAGAAGGAGCAGTAGGACAGAAGCTGTCAGGAAACATTGGAAGCCACATTTCTATGGAGGGTCTGTGGCAGGTGGGCAGGCACCAAAGAGAGCGTTGGGTACCACAGCACAGCCCCATCAGTGAGAGGACATGGAGCTGGTGGGATCACACTGTGGCCTGGGCTTCTCCTCTCTCACAGTGCTTGCCCACAGCTCAGGTGCCATGGCCAGACTTGCTGTGCCTGGACGGGGCCTTTGGGCACAGGGGCCCCATCCTGCTGCCCAGGCAGGTCTGTGCTCCTGGGACACTCACTGACACCTATCTTCTCCCCTCTCTTCTCTCCCTCTCCAGGTTCCCTGGTCCAGGCAGCGGTGACTCAGCAGCCACCCTCACTGTCAGCCAAGGTGGGAGACACCGTCAAGATCACCTGCTCTGGCAGTAGCTACAGCAGCTACCCTTATGTCAGCAGGTATCAGCTACAGCAGATATCCTTATGTTGGCAGGCATCAGCAGAAGGTCCCTGGCACTGCCCCTGTCACTCTGATCTATGCTAATGACAAGAGACCCTCGGGCATCCCTTCGCGATTCTCCGGATCCTTGTCCGGCTCCACGGGCACGTTAACCATCACTGGGGTCCAAGCCGAGGACGAGGCTGTCTATTTCTGTGGTGGCTGGGAGGGCAGCAGCAGCAGCTATGGTGGACGGTGACAATAAGTGAGACAGATTCAAAAACAAGACAAAATATTTTGGCCCTTTCCCTCCTGGTTAGATACGCAGCTGAGGCAGGTTCCTGTCCATTCTGCATGGCCACAGAAGGGAATGTCCTCTACTTTCTGTCACTGAGGTTAGGAGGTGACTCAGCAACTGGGGCTCATTGTCCTGGTCCCTACAAAGCTCTTGGTGTAGCTGTGTTCCCCACAGCCTCTTGCTACTGATGACCATGTCCACCTTCTGCCAGAGCTGCTTCTGTGCAGCCATTCTGCAATGGGCTGGGCTCTGCTCTTCAAATGTGCCTGTGACCACGTCCCGGTGTGTACTGCCATGACTGTTGCATTGGCTGTAACCTTGTCCAGGCACGTCTCTGCCACTCAGAGTCTGGTTGATCCACCTCTTCTCGCTTCTTGCTCTTCCTCTCCAGGTTCCCTGGTCCAGGCAGCATCACTGACTCAGCCATCCTCGCTGTCAGCCAAGCTGGGAGACACCGTCAAGATCACCTGCTCCGGGAGTAGCTACAGCAACTATGGCTGGTTCCAGCAGAAGGTCCCTGGCAGCAGCCCTGTCACTGTGATCTATCTTAACGACAAGAGACCCTTGGGAATCCCTTCATGATTCTCTGGATCCAAGTCCGGCTCCACAAGCACGTTAACCATCACTGGTGTTCAGGCTGAGGACGAGGCTGTCTATTTCTGTGGTGGCAATGACGGCAGCAGTGCTGGTCAGCACGGTGGGGCTACCGACTCCAGCATTTTGCCTCCTCTTGCTGCTGCCATTTCTCCCTCATGCCTTGTGTTCTGTCTGTGGCTCTGGCCCCTCTGTCGTGTCTTGGCACCTTCAGACACAGGGGACCCATCCTGCTGCCCAGGTTGGTCCATACCCTGGGGGCACTGACTGACCCTCATCTTCTCCCCTTTCTCCTCTCCCTCTCCAGGTTCCCTGGTCCACGCAGCGCTGACTCAGCAGCCACCCTCACTGTCAGCCAAGGTGGGAGACACCGTCAAGATCACCTGCTCCAGTAGCAGCAGCTACAACTATGGCTGGTTCCAGCAGAAGGTCCCTGGCACTGCCCCTGTCACTGTGATCTACAATGACAACAACAGACCCTCAGGCATCCCTTCGCGATTCTCCGGATCCACATCTGGCTCCACGAACACGTTAACCATCACTGGGGTCCAAGCCGAGGACGACGCTGTCTATTTCTGTGGCAACTATGACGGCAGCAATGCTGGTCAGGTTGAGACACCCTCATGCCTTGTGCTCTGTGTGTGGCTCTGGCCCCCTCCATGGTATCTTGGGACCTTGGGGCACAGGGGCCCCATCCTGTTGACTGGGCAGGTCTGTGCTCCTGGGACACTCACTGATCCCCATCTTCTCCCCTCTCTCCTCTCCCTCTCCAGGTTCCCTGGTCCAGGCAGCATCACTGACTCAGCCACCCTCACTGTCAGCCAAGGTGGGAGACACCATCAAGATCACCTGCTCTGGTAGCAGCTACTATGGCTGGTACCAGCAGAAGGTCCCTGGCACTGCCCCTGTCACTGTGATCTACAACAGTAACAACAGACCCTCGGGCATCCCTTCGCGATTCTCCGGCTCTGGGGGCACGTTAACCATCACTGGGGTCCAAGCCGAGGACGAGGCTGTCTATTTCTGTGGTAGCTGGGACAGCAGCTATGTTGGTATAATCAAAACAACAGATATTCAAATTATGTACAGACAAAATAAAAATGGAGTTTTACTGCTTTATCATTGCCAAGAAGAGTGATGGATGTGAGGCTGGGGCAGGTTGGTGTCTCCTCTGCATGGCCTTGGCTACAAATGCTTCCCCCCTCCTCGTTTCTGTCCTAGAGTACTGGAGGTAAACTTGGGGCTGGGGATCATTGTCCTGGTCCCTACAAAACTCATGGGGTGGCTTTGTCCCCCATCCCACTTCCTCTTGCTACTGATGACTGCACTCTCCTGCTGCTGCCAGAGGTGCCTCTGTGCTGAGATGCCTTGGGGTACATTGGCTTGGCTCTGCTCCCCAAATTCACCAGTGGTTCTCGTTGTACCCATTCTCCTCTGACCATGGCTACTTCCCCATCCCTGTGCCCAGGAGACGGCCATGTTCCTGGAACACTGGGTGAAACCCCTCTTCTCCCCTCTCTCTTGTCCTTCTCCACAGTCCCTGGCCCAGGCAGCATCTCTGGGTCAGCCAGCCTCAGCGTCAGCCAGTCTGGGAGACATCACCAAGATCTCCTGCTCCAGGGTAGCAGTGGCCTGGTTCCAGCAGGAGGCCTCTTACAGTGCCCCTATGATCCATGATAGCTCAAAGAGACCCTCAGGGGTCTTGGAGGACATTGAAGTGACATGGCCCCTGGAAGTGAAGAGCTGTGGTGGGGCTACTTGCTCCCGCCCTGAAAATCTCATAGGGTTGTCATACGGTTGCTCAGAGGAGCTAGGACAATCCCTGGCATGATCTCGAGACATTACGGTCCCTGCCAGTTCCTGTTAGTTCAGGGCTGATGCCAACTCATCTCTGGTGACAGCAGTTGTGCCAAAGGACCCTGTGTCTGTGTGAGAGGCTCTCCCCTGTGAGCACAGGCTGCCGTGGGCAGGGTGCCAAGCAGAAACCCTGATGGTTGTGGCCAGGGCTGGAGGAATCTCTGGACCTGATGGAAGCCGTGCCCGCGGTGAGAGGCAGCACGGGCAGAGTCCTGTGCCGGGCTCTGCTCTCAGTTCCTGCAATGCTGTCGCTGAGGCCCTTCTTGTCCCCACACGGTGTCACTGTGGCTCCACTGCACAGTCCTGAGGCTCACGGGGCAGGCAGGAGGCAAAGGGACTGTGGCCAGCCAGGTGCCAGTGTGTGCCAGCGAGGTGCAGCGCAGCCCCACAGGCTCCTTTGGCGGCTGCCGTGGGCCGTGCAGTGGGCAGGAGGCAGAGGGGCTGCCCCTGGCCGGACAAGAGTGCGGCTGTTATGTGCTCATGATTGGTACAAACACGAGCCCGGCTCTACCCACACTTGCTGTGAAGCTGCTGGAGAGCCTCAGCTCACTTTCAATTTGGAGGAACTGGGGGCATGATTTTCCTTAGTGTTGTGGAGCTTTGAAGCTTCCGATCTTCGTGTGGTTCCCATTCCCTTTCAAAGCCCCATTTCTCTGGTCTGCACTTCTCTTGCAGGAATTCAGGGAGTCCCAGGGTGGCAGCCTCGATTGAATCAGGATGTGGTTTTTCCAGCTGCTCTGTCCCTGCTGCTGATCAGCACTCAGGCAGCACAGTGCCCAGGGACCAAGAGGCACCCACCAGCCTTGTGTGCTCTTGGGCAGGTGGATGTGTCCCCATGAGCAGGCGGTGCTGTCCCCTGCTCTGTGCACAGGAGCTCCTGGTGCAGTGAGGCCATGGTCCTACTGGGCAGGAACAGGCTCTGGGTGGTCCCTGGCCAAGCTGAGAGCACACCAGCCATACTGGGGAAGGAGTAGCCACACCAGAGGGATCTTTGGTGGACCAGAGGTGCCTGCAGCATGCGGGGGTAGCACTGCAACAAGTCCTTCAGGGAAGGAGGCCACATACCCATGGAGGGCCTATGCCTGAGCAGGTAGTGGCTTAAAAGTGGGTCAAGGCCCACAGCACAGCACCATCAGTGTGAGGACATGGATCTCGTGAGATTGCACCATGGCCTGGGCCCTTCTTCTCCTCGCAGTGCTTGCCCACAGCTCAGGTGCCATGGCCAGACTCGCTGTGCCTGGATGGGGCTTCTGGGAACAAGGGCCACATCCTCTTCCTTGGGGACATCTGTGCTCCTGGGACACTCACTGACACCCATCTTCTCCCCTCTCTTCTCTCCCTCTCCAGGTTCCCTGGTCCAGGCAGCACTGACTCAGCAGCCACCCTCACTGTCAGCCAAGGTGGGAGACAACGTCAAGATCACCTGCTCTGGGATTGACAGCAGCTGGGGCTATGCTGGCTGGTTCCAGCAGAAGGTCCCTGGCACTGGCCCTGTCACTGTGATCTATCGTGACAACAACAGACCCTCGGGCATCCCTTCGCGATTCTCCGGTTCTGCATCCGGCTCCACAGCCACTTTAACCATCACTGGGGTCCAAGCCGAGGACGAGGCTGTCTATTTCTGTGGTGGTGCTGACAGCAGCAGTGATGCTGCACCATAGCACAGAGCAATGGGGAAGTGATACAAAAGCCTCCTGCCTCAGCTGTCCCTTACACTCCCAGCCCTGTGCCCATCCCCTGTCATTTGAGGAAGGAATGACCTCTCGGCAGCCCTGTCCCTGCACACTGTGCTCCTCAGCTGGTGTCCAGGGCCCTGCCAGCTGCCTCCCAGCCCAGCTGTGCCAGGAGCCCCTGGACATCACCCCAGGGGGCTCAGCTTTATGACACCAGTGCTGACAGCTGGGGACATGCCATGGGCCAGAGGGCTGGGCCAAAGCTTTGCTTACAAAGCCTAGGAAGGGGCAATTCTCATGGGTACAGGAACTCTAGGGTCATGCATGAGGCTGCTGGTGCAAATCAGGGCTGCTCAGGGGATGCTCTCTTGTGCTGCAAGAGAAGCTGCCAGGCTACAGCTACATCAGCTGTGTTTACTCAGTGCCAGCTTCCTGGGCTCACGTTCAGCCTGTGTAGGAGCTCCCAAGGACTTCTCTCCCTCAGGGAAATCCCTGACCCTGGACAATGTCCCACTATGGCTCCAGAACAACAAGGAGCCTGAACTCATTCCCATGCTGTGTTGCCTGAGCAGCTAGCACCTGGCTGGCCTTGTCCCCCTCCTTGCCGTGTCATTCATCCCTGGTGCAGGTGTCCTGGCTAGACTCAGTGTGACCCACTGGGGACTTTGAGCACACGAGTACTATCCCTGTCCCACTGCCTGGGGAGATCTGTGTTCCCAGGTCACTGACTCACCCCCTCTTCTCCCCTCTCTCCTCTCTCTCCCCAGGTTCCCTGGTCCAGGCAGCATCACTGACTCAGCCACCCTCGCTGTCAGCCAAGGTGGGAGACACTGTCAAGATCACCTGCTCTGGTAGCAGCGGCAGCTATGGCTGGCACCAGCAGAAGGTCCCTGGCACTGGCCCTGTCACTGTGATCTATTACAATGACAAGAGACCCTCAGGCATCCCTTCACGATTCTCCGGATCAACATCCAGCACCACAGGCACATTAACCATCACTGGCGTCCAAGCTGAGGACGAGGCTGTCTATTTCTGTGGTGGCATGGACAGCAGTGGTGCTGGTACAGTGACAAATACAGATTTTTAAGTGAGGTACAGAGGAATTAAAAATGGATATTTTCTGTTAATCTCACGACCAAGCAGAGTTGTGGATGTGGGACTGGAGCAATTTTTTTTGTCTCCTCCACATGATCATGGCCCTGAATTTTGCCCATTTTGTGTCCTAGAGAGTGGGAGGTGACTTTGTGGCTGGTGATCATTGTCCCACTCCCTACAAAACCCATTGTGTGACTGTTTCCCATTATTGTCTGACCTACTATTGATGACTGTGTCGTCCTGCTGGTGCCTCTGTGCTGGGATATTTGGGGCTGAGCTCTGCCCCCAGTTGTGCCTATGGCCATTATCCCTGCCTGTTCTCCTCTGACTGTTGCATTCCCTATATTCTTATCCAGGCATGTCTGTGCTCCTGGAACACTGGGTGACCCTTGTATTCTCCCCTCTCTCCTCTCCCTCTCCAGGCCCCCTGATCCAGGCAGCATCATTGAGTCTGCCATCCTCAGTGTCAGCAAACATGCAAGAGACTGTCAGGATCACCTGCTCCGGGGCTAGCAGCAGCTGGTATGGATGGTTCCAGCAGAAGGTCCCTGGCACTGGCCCTGTCACTGTCATCTACTACAATGACAAGAGACCCTCGGGCATCCCTTCACGATTTTCTGGATCCGGGTCCGGTTCCACAAACACATTAACCATCACTGGGGTCCAAGCTTAGGATGAGGCTGTCTATTTCTGTGGTAGCCATGACAGCAGCAGTGATACTGCCACAGTGACACAGAGGATTGTTGAAGTGATACAAAAACCTTCTACCATGGCAGAGTTTAGTGAGGAGTCCCTATATTCCCGTATCACGCGTCAGGGTAGAGCTGCCTTCCTTACTGAACCCTGTCTTTTCCCGTCTCCTTCTCCAGCTCCCCTGATCCAGGCAGTATTGCCAAGTCAGCCATCCTTGGTGCCAGCTAACCTCAGAGTAACTGCAGAGATTAGCTGCTCTGGGCTTAGCAGTAGCTAGACTTATGCTGGCTGGTCCAAGCAGAGGGTCCCTGGCAGTGCCCTGTCACTAGAGTAACAACATACCCTCGAGCGTCCCTCCGCAATTCTCCTTGTCTGCTTCCACGGCCAAAGGAGCAGCATGGAAAGGCAGAGGCAGGTCTGGGAAGGGTGATGTGGAGAGGTCTCTGCACATATGTTGGGCTGGGCAGGCTGGACCCTCATGTTCCAGGGACTTCTGTTTCCCGTGGTGCTGCTGTCAAGGGGAACAGTCACTGGTGCCAGGGCAGTAGCTGCAGTGGGGGTGCTGTGCCTGCTCAGGGGGGGGACTGGGGCAGCTGCAGGTGCAGAGCACTGTGCAGAAGCCCCTGCATGGGGAGGGAGCAGCTGGAGGAGCTGGTCTTGGCTAAGGTTGAGAGGCCTT
>JAVTVJ010000398.1:600000-861810 GCA_034509425.1 Eopsaltria australis
ACTCTCAGAACTTACTCCTAGTTCAGAAGTATGTGTGGGATGGATCCTGGTGAGCAGGACTGCATCCCTTGGTGTGGTGCTGGACCAAGGGTTGCTGATAAAAATGGGTCTGTGCCCTTCTGTGCTGTCTTCTTTCCTAAATCCAGCTGGTGATGGGGAATTTCTGCTCTTCCTGGCTGTACAGAACAAAATTTTGTGGTTGTAATACAGATGCTTTTTTTCCAGTTCCTTTTCACTGAAGAAAGTGGTTTCCTCCCTCTCCTGGGTGACTATAACATACACCGTAAAAACAAATTATGTTCCATGGAAAATCAGTTTTCCTGTGCTCTTTTCCCATCTGCAGTGGCTCTGGGGAGGAAAGCAAGACATCATCCTGATGGTCTCATGTGGGGAGAGGTGCAAAGCCAGAGCAGACCGAAACAAACAGGTTCCATTTCTCATGAGATGTCCCCTTTTGCACACAGTGGTGACAAACTGAGCAGAGTGGGAAACAGTGATAGAGGAGGCTCCTCTGCTGAGCATCACCAGCAGCCTGGCCTGGCGGAGATATTCCTGACTTACTTCTGGGCTTTCATTCAATTTGCAAATTATTTTTACCGTTCTCAGTTGCGTGAAGGGACTCTGACATGTACCTGTGACTGAGACTGGGGTAATGCCCAGATACTGAGGGAATTGCAGTGAAATGGTAAAATCCCCTAAGCTTATTAGTGAATAATGGTGTTGGCTTTCAGTGGAGTTGGAGTAGCAATAGCATTTTAATTTTCCTGAAAGGTCCACGTAACACCGTCCCTGGTTCCCTCAGTAAGAACGACAGATAACTCCTTGCCAAGGAAAGCTTAAAGTTGTTCTCCAACAAATTGACTTTTTTCTTCATTATTCCTTAGACTCTTATCTCTGATTCCAGGCTAAGGGATGCTAAACTTGAAATATTTGAAACATTAAAAGTTGCAAGATGTGGGCAGAAGTGGTCCCAGGACATGGGGTGTGGACAGTTGTGTGTGTCTGCAGGAGTTTCATGGTAATCAGGGGAGAAATCAATGGAAATAAACTTTATTGGTGCATTGCTGCATGGCCTTCCCATGGAAGCTGTGCTATGAATCAAAAGAGCAATGAAAATTTCAATGTTCCCTCCAGGCTCTGTAAAATGACAGCAAAACCTTTGGGCCTCACTGTCCCGGGCTGCAAAGAGCCTTGCTCTTGGTGAGCTGTTGTGGCTGCAGCAATGCTCCTGCCACAAAGTTTGGGACATCTTGGAGTTGGATTGGAGCCCCTGTGGTGGGAATTACACCTGTCCCAGTGGTTCTCTTCCAGTTTGGAGCAATTTAAATCTTGGGGTTTGCTGGAAACTTCTCAGCCTACCATAGCTCTGTCCTCACTTGATGTGTTTGTGAGCTGAGTCAGCACAGGTCAAGCTCCAAATTTCACTGATATGGGAAAGATTAGGATTTCCCTTTGGAAAAATCTCAGGAGCTTGAGCTCTGCCTTCTATTTCTGTGAATGCTCCTGTCAGGAAGAGAAAGGCCAGATGGGAGCTGTGGGATGGGAGGGATTAACTTTCCCAGGTGCTTTCACCTGAGTTTTGTGAGGCAGGGGCTGCACTCAAACCACAGTAATTACCAAACACGGTAAATACAGGTAGTTAAGGAGCATTAGGATTTGGGAACTACCAGCAATCACCACATTTTCTGGTTTATTAGGCTATAGAGGGTGTAATTGGGAGTGCTGCTCCTGCCTCTCCCCTACGGTGCTTTTCACTCAGTGGATTATTAAACAATTCCAGGAGAACCACGCACAACCCATTTGTTTTGCTCTGTTTTTGCCACTCTTTTTGTTTTGTTGAGTTTTTTTTTCCTCCTGTTACACGAGCCTTTGGGAACATAACGCTAAAAACGTTATTAAGAAGCCATTGACCATACATGCCCTGCAGATTTCTCTGATAAAAGCCACTGCCTATTGCTTTAGAGAAAGGAAGATTAAATGCAGGGTGGCTGCAAACATGTTCCTGGGAAGGGTGGGTGAAGTTGCAAAAGCAAAGACCTTCAGATGTCAGTGACGTCCTTTGCTGCTGACAGGGTGGCTCGGGGTCTGCGAGGACACCGGGCTCCTGTGGAGAGCTGGGGGTTTATAGATGGCTCTTGTCTACAGAAAGTGGAATTAGATGAGAACATTGTGACCTTAAAGCTTCCTGAATAACTCAACGCATGCGCTGAGCTGGGGGATGGAGTGTGGAGGGGTGGTGTTGGGATTGGGCTGGGAAAAGGGGGGTAAATGGGAGAGCTGCTCTGGAGGAGGGGGTTCAGGCAGAGGTCAGCAGGGTGAGGAAAGTGACTGTGGCTGGATTAGGGGTAAAGGAGTGCCTAACTCTCACCTGAATGTTTCCTTTTGTCATCTCAAGAGGAGAGAAGGTATGGTATTATGGCCTGGCAAGAAGGACTCTGCAGAGCTGTCCCCTTCTCCTCTCTGCTGGCTCTCAGGCAGCTTCTCTTTTCTTCTTGAACGTGCCCAGCCCAAAGTCTGTGATGCTTAAGGGCAGCTGAATAACCACTGTGTGCTGTCCTGCCCTGGAAGGGGTTGCTGGACCACTGATGAGCACAAGACCAGCTTGGACCACACCTCCCAAACTTTGTAACATGGACCTTCTGTGTGTCTGTGCACAGATGCCCTCTCTGTGTCCCTGAGCTCTGTGGATGGAGCCCATGGCACGCTGAGAGCACTGACAGCAGTTTTCTGATCAGATGCAGAGCCCTTGTCAGCCCAGAGCTGGGTGTTTAGCCTGTGCACTGGAAACAAGCTGCTACCAGCTTTAGTTCCAGAGTGTTACCATTTGCACATTTTAACAGGGAGAAATCCTGCCTCCCTGGGAGCTGAGTTTCTGCAGGTGGAGTGATCTGTGCAGCCACTCGGCTGAGATGCATTACCCAACCACTGCAAAAATGTAACAAGGGCTGGATAAAAAGCTCTGCTGCTCTTCCAGAGGGCTGCTGGATGCAATTCACCGAAGCCTGAAGTTGTTATTTTCTTCTCTGGCTGTAAATTGTTCTGATCAACAACGTATGAAAGACACTACATCAAAAGAAGTGGAATCAGATAGATAACAGGCCTTCCTAGGGAGCTGAAATTACTTGGCATTTGACTCTGTGGCTCTTGAAATGAGGCACCATGAGACATCTGTGTGTGCTGGGTACCAGCTCACCTGCTCTGCCTCAGTGCTAACCTAGTGCTGTACCTTGGTCTGGATGTGCTCTGGGTCAGCACAATTGAAATGCTGTTATTTTGGGGTGGTGCTTCTCCCTCAATGCTGCACCTGGGTGTGGGGTACCCTTTTTCACCCTCCTGGTGCTGGGGGATGGAGAATACAATATTTTGGGGGAGAAGAAGCCCAGATGCTACTCTTGCTAAGCAGTCCTGTGAAAAGTGATGCCAATGCCAGCTCTGGAGTCCTTCACTGGGTGGGAGGGAGGTCGTTAGCTCTGATTAGAACACTCACAATTCCAGCAAGGCCTTTCATTTCCACCCTGGCTCCTGTTCTGCATATTTGATGCCGTTCTCTAGCGACAGAGTACAAATGTTAAGATGTTAGAGTAAGATTGCCCCAAGGTTCAGACATTAATGACAAGAATTATCACAGTCTGAGTAGTTCAGGACTTGACAAAAGGTACAAAACAATTAAGCCGTGATTAACAGTCGAGTGTTTCCGTAATTACAGAGCGAGGTTTTGTGTTCGCTGCCTTTTGTAAAACAAAAGGAATCCAGTTACAGAGACTGGTTTACTAAAATAACGCACTGGTGATGTTGGGTAGGCAGAGAAGACCCGAGTGAAGCCCAGCCCTGAGTTATGATGTAGAAACCGGGGGTCCCAGCAGGGTGTGGAGCCTCATTAATGCTCATTGGTGAAACAGTTCTCTACCTTCAGGTGACAGATCGTGTTGCAGTGCCAGGGACTCCTAAATACAAGCATTAAAAGGTGACTTTTTTGGACACCCTTGTCATCTCCCAGCCTTTCTTGAGGCAGTGCCCCTCAGTCCCTTTAAATAGAAAAGGCTGAATTATTTTTGCATGGGGAAACATCTCACTGAATAGAAGAGAATTTCACTTCACTTCTTACAGAACAGACTTCCAATAGCAGGTGCTTTTTTTTTTTTAGAATTAAATGAGGGAATCAAATCAAGGGAGCAGGATAGAGAAATTAAAATATTTTGACAGCAAGCCTGATTATCTGTGAAGAGGGAGGAAGTGGTGTGGGAGGTCAGCCCTGGATGATGCTGGTTGCCCTTTGCTGCCCACCCAGGAGGTGCCACGATGTAAATGTAGCAGAGCACTGGATCTGATACGTCCATTTAACTTGTCAGCCTATAAAAGAACTGTCAACTGTATGGAAGAGGAAGCTGGGATAAATCATAAATAGTTTAATTATTGGGTAGTGTCATAAATATTCCTGCCAGCCTCCTGGGAATTAAAAAGGTCTTGTTTTCCCTCTTGCCAGCACAAGGGAGCTGTTGCTGGCTGAGAATCCAGCCTGACTGGGTTGTGTCCAGGGACCAGCGAGTCCCATGGGGTGAAGGGGAATTCAGCAGCTTGCTGGGGCTCCTGAGTCTTGTCTGAAAGCTCCTGAGGTCATTGGTAGGTTATTTATAAGCAATCAGAAATCAGGAGTGATTTGCTGTTATCGAGAGATGCTAATTCAGGTTCTGAGGGGATTCATTAGCTGGAATGGCTTTGCTGTGTGAGTTGATGACAGCCCTGTGGGTGCAATGCCTCTGGCTCCTGGGGGGCTCTGACGCCTGTGGGAGCAGCAGGAGCCCCAAATAGAAGCAATCTGGCACCAATGGTTATCTGAGTCCACCTGGGCCATTCTTTCCCCCTGGATATTTTCAATCCCAGCTTATCCTGGGTTCTCTCAGACAGCCCTTGAGGAGTGGATCCTCTTCATATTAGAGGAGTTTTTCAACCTTAACATTCCCATGTTTCTCTCCATAGAGGGGATTTTCCCTTTCCATATTTTCCCCAGTGCCACAGCAGGGCTGTGAGGCACTTCTTGCAGGAGACAGCACCACTGGTTAGGAACAGCTCTTATTTAGCTCTTATTTGCTTGGGACAGCATAAGACAAGGACAGAAAACCACACGAACAAGGAAATACATGGGCAGCGTGGCTGCAAATCATTCTGTTCCTCTTGGCAGAGGAGTTAACTGTTGAAGAAAATTGGGCAATTGTTGGTGCTGCCAGCTGTACAGTGCTTTTGGACAGCCAAGGTGGCAGAGCTAATTTTCAACCCCGCTGGGATGAAGAAAGCTGTGAATTACAAAGGGTGGAAAATGCCACAATAAAGAGATGAATAGAGGGAAAAAATGGTTTTCTTCCCTTGAAATATTTCTTGATATGGAAGAGGCCTAGCTCTGAGCTAGAAGAGGACCAAGCATCTTGGTATTTTGTGAGGGTTGACAGAAAGTACTGTTGACAAGAAGTAGACATCACTTATCATTTATATACATGTGACAAAGGAGGAAAAACCTTTATTTTAATGCTTCCAGTTCCTTCCTGGTGGAGGTGTTTTTCCTGACTCTGTAGGATCAGCTCATTAATCAGCCACTGCTGCCCTTCCTGGAGGTTATTTGCAGGGAACCTCAAGGAGAACCAAGGTGGACATAAAACAGGGCTGTCAGGAGCCAGCAGAGCAGAGGGGACATATCTGCTGTGGAGCTGGAACCTGCCAGGGAGTCCCAGCTTTGTCTGGGGTGTTTGCAGCATTTCCCTTGTCTGATATAGGGCAGAGCTTCCATTCGGAGGTGGATTTTAGTGGGGATTCTATTTGGGAAATTCTCTGGTTCTTGGTACCAGACTGGGGAGGTGCCTCTGCCCCCGTGGCTGGATCAGGGTAGTGCCTTTGTGCCTGGGGCTGGTGGCTGGGCAATCAGCCACTGCTCACTCGTGTCTGTGCCTCCCCAGCTCCAGCCTGGCAGGGACTCAGAAACGCTCCTGCCTGTAAATAAAACCCCGCTCCATTTGGCACTTTGGACCAGAAAGGAAGGAGAAACACCTGTGAAGCAGAGAGTGAGGCTGTCAGCACTGGTTTGTGTTAGTGTGAACCCTCTCAATGCACTGAGGGGACGGAGCTGGGTTGCCTTTGTTTAATGCTTGCCAGGCTCTTTAGGAGAGGAATTAGCTCAGCACAGATATAATGATTCCAGCAGGATGATCGCTTGTGCAAGGCTGGAATTTCCCTGATGCGAAGACTGTGGGGAGAGGGGAAGGGGCAGGAGTGTGAAGGTGGGGGACAGCCCATTGTATTAATGAGCCTCAAAACACTGAAGGAATGAGCTTTCCAGCTGGGCTGGTGAAGTGGGATCTGAGCTATTCCAGTGGCTTTTGGCCCAGGAGCAGCCTCGGATGGAAGCTCAGCTGGAAAAATGGATACCTGGAGACTTTCTGCAGCAGAAATGCCCCAGGCTTGGGATGCTGCGGGGGTGGGGGCAGTGTTTGGTCCTCTGAAGCCTTCCCTGCCCCAGTTCCAGGTGAGATTATTCCCAGGCCTGTGACAATCCTGAGTTATGATTTGGAGAGGGAAAAAGCATTGGAAGGGAGTGGAAGAGGCTTGGACATCACTAAGAGAAAAGTTCTCTTGCTTTAGTAGACCCAGGGTATTTGTTTTGTAAGACATCTAATCTGGTCTTAGAAACACCAGATATTCATGAATGTGCCATGTCCCTCAATGCCCTCTTTTGCTGCTCAGTTACCTGGACTGTGAGTTAAACCTTGTCCATGTCCCGTCTGACTGTGCCAGAGTTCACACTGTGGGTCTGAAAAGGCTTCACTGGTCTTTTCCTTTCATGGAAACAAAAAGCATTGCAAAAAGGGTCCTTGCTATTCTTTCCAGCAGGAATTGCACAGTTGTGGCTCATGCCTTGCCATTTCCAGCCTCCCAATCAGAAGTTGTCCCTGGGGGCTGGTGATCCCCTCCTGGGGCAGCAGAACCTCAGTGGAGATGGGAAGCACAGAGATGACCTGTCCCATAGGGACCTTTTCCTGCAGAAGCACCAGGAATGCAGAGTCAGGCAGGAAAGGAAAGTTCTTAAAACAATAAAAAAATAGAAGCTAACCCCAGCAGTCAGGCCATCAGTCACCATCCACCAGCTCAGGAGGATGCTCTGCTTCCCCCCAGTGCCTCCAGCACCGAGGGCATTTTTATTTAACTCTCCAACAATTTGCTTTTGCCTTCTGCACTGAGATGAGCTGTTTACTAAGAAAATAAATGTAATGTTTAAAAATACAGCAGGCTGGATGTGCTTTAAAGCAGGTGGGGGGAAATGTGAGCAGCAGCTCTGAAGTGCCTGTCCCTGAGTGTTTGCAGCGCATTTCCCTCTGCTGCAGTGCCCGAGTGCTGCTGGCTCCCAGCTCCTCAGGACAGGCTGTGGTTAGTGCTGGAGCAGGGTAAAAGGTTTCTGTTTATCTTGGATTTGTAATTCAAAAGGAAGACAGAATAAATACCAGGCAACAAAGCTTTTACCTCTTTGCCCATTGTGTAATGCAGAGACCACTTGTGATTAATAGAGGGTGACCTCAGCTCTCTAGAGAAGTTGGAATTAAAGCCAGGTGAATAATGGATTGTTTTTCTGCCTTTGTGGGTGGCTCCAGGAGAATCAAGTACTAATTTAATTTGGGCTTAATTTACAAAGATATGTTTTGTTAAGTTGAGGTTGTTTTTTCCTGCTGTAATATAAAAGAGTAACGTCAGCAAGGTGATGACTTCAAAAAGCCACATGTCCATTATGAACCCTATGGATGCAGAAATGTGCATCTGATTTTGGCAGGGTGTTTGGGACACTTGCTGGGAGTGTGCTGTTTTATTGTAATATTTATTTTCTCGAAGGGGAGTTTAACAGACAGATCACAGAATCCCAGAATGGTTTGGGCTGGAAGGGAAAGCTCATCTCATTCCACCCCCTGCCATGGGCAGGGACAACTTCCACTGGACCAGGTTGCTCCAAGCCCTGCCCAATGTGACCCTGAACACTCCCAGGGATGGAGCAACTTCAGCTTCTCTGGGCAACCTGTGCCAGGGCCTCACCACACTCTTCCACAGGGAAGAATTTTTCCCTAATACCCAATCTAAACCATCTCTTTTTCAATTCCTGCAGGGCTGGAGCTTTGGAAGACTCTGCTCTCCTCCACTTTGGGGTAACCACCAGCATCCCTCAGCTGGTTCAACAGCTTTTCCTCCAAAATGCTGGAAAGCCAAGCCCTGCACTCACAGAATCCTTTGGTAGCAACACAACCTACAAGCTTTGTGTCATCATCTCCTCACAGAAGGCAAAAGCCAGAAGACAGAACGTGATTTGGGATTTTTGCTCCATATTTATGCTGTGTCTTCAAGTTCCTCTGGAGTGTGATAAACCTTTCTGCTGGATTCCTGGGTCCAAACCTTCAAGCATTAGTGTCAGCTTTTAGCACCTGGCACCAAAAGTCTTGCTGCAGGATTTAAAAGTGTATTGGAAACAATTTCGTTGCAGGCAAGTTATTAAAGATTGAATGATGTCAGATAATGTGTTGAAAGCAGTGCGAGTAGTTTAATATAGGTATAAATATTACACTGTCAGGGGCAAGTATATGAGAAAAACAATCCCTGAATGGTATAAGGAGGAAAAGGTAAACATCACCTTTCAATAAATTCACTTAAAAGGATTCTGCCAAATTTAATTCAGACTTTAAATTTAGGTATATGGGGAAATAATTGCTACCAGTCATCGTAAAGAAAACTGTTGTTTTCCCCTTTTTGCTTCTGAGTTTTCAGAAGTAACTTGGGAGCTGCTTTTATCCATTTTGCTTTAGTGGATGCTGAGCACAAAGGAGAGGTAGGTGGGTTTGGGGGTGTGATGATGCTGTTAGGGCTATGCTGCTGCACCAAGCACACGGATTTTCCGCTCCCTGTGCATTCAAACTCCATCTGGCTCCTTTGGAGCATGTAGCCCTGCCTAGTAAAAACTTAAATTGTGCAGTGTCCTGTACACTTGAGCAGCTGGTGGGGGTCAAGGATCTTGAAGTGGAAGGTCTCAGGAGGGGGGTGGCAGTCAGGGGAGTTTGTTGCACGCATGCCCTGCATTGGGAAGAGCCTCACTTTAGGAATATCACTTCCCAAAGAAGCACTTGAGCCTCAGATCCCTGAAGTCTAAAGCCAGGCACTTTAAAACCAGTGAACTGCAGAGTTCCTGAGCTCTCCTATAAGGGTTATTTCTACCATCAATTTTAAAAGCAAATCTAAGGGATGTCAGAGAAATAAAGCACTCAGAGATGGGAAATGGCTCTGTGGATGGAACAGCTTTACCCTGAGCATCTCCTGTGCGACCACAGCACCACTGCAGCTCCAGCTGCCCAGGGATGGCACAAGCTCAGCTGAAGCTCCTTCTTTACTGATGGAGGCTTTGTCTGACCATTTGGGTCATTAAAGTGGGGTTTGCTTCATGTTTAGCAATCTGAAATTTCCCCTCTCTCCTGCAAAGAGCTGCAAACATTTATTCATTCCCGAGCTTTGACCTAATTCCTGGCCATAAATATTAAATTTCTGCAAGGGACCAGAGAAGAAATGAAAAAGCAGAAGCCCCAGTCAAATGGCACAGATGTGAAACAGCCTTTAATTGACTTGCTTTTGTCAAACATAATTAAGTCCTACATTTCATTGCAGTTCTTGGCTGACAATCAGATCTCGAGAAGTCTTTGGTGATAAAGGAGTATTCTGGCTTCAAATGAGGCTGATGAATTCTTGCAATCACTTGCACAGGAGGCACAACATTTTCTGTTGTATTGGCTGAAAGCAAAGCTGTGAGGCACTGCCAAAACCCCAGTTTCTGATTACAATGAAGTGCCAAGATGTCACTCCTCCTTCTGTGCATCTTGCTTGTGTATTCCTTCCGCTCGTGTGAGCATCAGTTGCTTCACAGTTTGTCAGCTCTGGCTGGGCTCAGCTGCCCACCCTTCCTGTCAGAGTTTGCCTGTACATGCTTGAGCACATGCTTAAATCTCCAATATAGATATAATTCCTATTTTTTAATTCTTAATTTTTTTGCCTCAGTGAGGATGGACTCCACACCTCTCCAAGTGTTTCATTGAACTGAGGGCCCAGTGCTGTGTCTGCAAAGCCCCTGCAAGCACACCCGACGTGTTTTGTTAGGAACAAAAGTATCAGGAATTCAGATTCCTCTGTACTGCTCATCGTCCTCCAGAATCAAGCAGCACCTTTTCCCTATGAAAGAAAAAAAAATTGGGATAAAATGAAGGAGCTGGGTCAATGGTTTGAGTGGCAAAGCCCAAGCCAGTCCACATTAAACTCTGTTAGCTGGGAAGCTGGATCCTTCTGCAGCCACCCAGGAAAGCTTGTGCTGAGTCTGTATGGGGAGTGTTTGAGGCACCTTGGGTAAGAGGCTGAAGATAACCAGGGAGATGCAGATGTGAAGGCTCCTGTAAGGTTTTTGTACCTCCTTGCAGAAGAAAAGGGCTTGAAAACCTTCCCTTGCCTTGCTCTCTTTCTGTCTGCTGCATTATTGAATCTCACCTTCGCTCGCTGGATTTCTTATGTGCTGAAAGGAAATGAAATCTCTGCTGTGCTATTGTTGCTCCCTGCTCAGATAAATAACATTGTGCTGGATTCAGGGAATTGCATCCTGGCTTTTGCCTGCCAGAGGCACCGCTGTGGGGAAGGGTGGCTCTGGCAGGTGGAAAGAGCTCACAAGTGTTGCAGGAAAATCTTTAAATCCACACTTCTGAAGCTGGGTCCTTTAATATCCAAGCAAAGCTACTGGGTGTTTTGGATGAGAGTGACTCCAAGAATTGTCACCTACCTGGAATACAACAGCAAAAGCTGAGTTTTGATTCTGTTTTAACAGAGATACTTTGTCTTGTTTTTTGCCTGCTGGGCTGAAAAAAAACCCCTTTTCTGAAGGAATTATGTGTTCAATCTCCAATTCATTGGACACAGAGAGTCCTGGGGTTTCACAGATCTCCAAGCACAGCTCAGCTGCTCTGAAAGCAGAGGTATCACTGTGGTGTGAAAGTTTTTGTAGGAGAGTTTTCCTTGTCCCCAAAATGAAGACAACAGAGAGAGGCAAACGTGAGCTGAGCTTCCCAATGTGCTGCTCACTGGGAATGATGCTGATAGTCAGCAATTCTGGGAGATGCCTGATCCATGAGAGGGTGGATGGGAGGAAGGACAGGGAGATTTGGGGAGAGCATTAGAAGTACTGAAGGTCAGGAGGGAGCTCAAACTGCAGAGGGAATTGCTGCCCTATAGCTGAGGATGGAGGTTGGTTTGGTTTGGTTTGGTTTGGTTTGGTTTGGTTTGGTTTGGTTTGGTTTGGTTTGGTTGCTGTGGACCCTGCCTGCTGCTGAGCTGCCCTGCAGTGGCCACGTGCCCTCTGGAGAGGGCATGGAGGACACTTGGCACAGTGCCTCTCAGCAGCTTTTCCTTTGCCCAGTGTCGGTAGCATTTCTATTTTTGGACATTTTGGGACATTGCTCTCCCAGGGCCCTGCTAAGATGTGAGAGCAGGTCCAGGTGAACAACTCTCCCCGTGATCTCTCTTTCAACCCTGCCCTCCTGATGGTTGGCTGCTGACACTCAGGCCCTTTGAAGGGTGCCAAGAGGTTGGGTTTTTCTTTTCCCTTTCATCTCTCGTTGCAAAAGGCTGTTTCATGCTCTTTTGAGTTGTCTTTGCTGCTTCTCAGTTGCCCAAGACCTCCAGACACTCAAGAAAGTTTGGAAAAGGATGAGTCTAATTCACTTTTTAATTAACTGAAGAAAAAAATAATATATCCTTTGGAGAGAGAATGTTATTCTCCATCAAGAATTTCCTGATTCAGATTTAATTTTTGCCCAGAGGAAAATTGCAGGTGGCTTAATACAAGCAGATAGGAGCAGAAACCTGGAGAGATTGAGCTCTGGCAAATAACTCCTTACCCAGAAATGCGATCAGAAATACTGGGAAGCTGAAAATTTGGGAATCACCTGTCTGGGAAGGGAGATTTCCATCTCCAGGAGCAGGGAGTGCTTTTATCTGTAGCTCTGTGAGACCATTTGCTTCACACTGCAGGACTGAAAACATGTGTGGATGTGTTTCCTGATGAACCCTGGGGATGTGGGAGAGGGATCCTTTTCCTGAGGAGATTCTGCACCTTGGAGCAGGGTGGGCTTTGCTGCTCCTGCTGACAAACTGCGGGAGCAAAACTGATACAATTCCTGAGGGTGACTTTTGCTGGAAGTCCCATACAGCCAGTAATTAAAACACCTCAAGGCTTTCTCATAATGAGCTGATCATTTTCTAACACAGAAGATATTTCGACCAAAACAAAAACCTGGAGCCTGTTCTGGACTTGGTGCTGGACAGGAATTTTGTGGTTGCTTAGGAACTGGCCATCAGCGCCTGATTATGTCCAATATGGGCTGGCAAAGGGCATTTTCATCAATATCATCATTATTTAGGGCCATACCATCCTACAGCAGCTTCCAAAGGGCTGCCTCTCCAGCCTGGAATTGTTGGAAAGCTAAAATATGAACAGAATAGGGTGAACAAATATTGGAAATTTTTAGATAGAGATCATCATGTGGGCAAGGCCCTGGAATTCATTATAAAGAGATGTTGGCTTTGCCTTGAGGGACTTCCAGATTCAGGAGCCAGGTCAGAAAAAATATTCCAAAAAAACCCAAAAAACAGTAGTTTGTAAAAGAAGCTGAATAGCAAATGGTGTGTATCAGGAATTATGAAGCTCAGTCTGCTGATGAGGGACAAGGGCTCGAAATCTGTGACTATCAAGAGTAAGCACAAAAATTTTAAATATCATTAAACAGAAAAAAAAAATAGTGCCAGCTGGTGTGTTCATCACTGGGTGACATGGTTCAATCAGCACAGTAAGAGCTGGTCAGTATTTCTTCATGGCATTCAGAAAGACAGAATGATGTGCTTTATCTCCCTAATGGGAGATCAAATCATTCCTGTTCCATCTCTAATCAACACTGAAGTAAATTATATCTGCGTTGTCAGGGGGTACACTTAGAAATCAGTGTCCATGTAACTCGTGTCTGAGTGTCTCAGAAGATTGAGGTCTGCAGATGTTCATTTTTAATCAACACCAGGAAAGTTGGGAATGAGCTGGTTTATATTTTCAAAAAGCCGTCATTATGCCCCAGATAACTGGAAGCCAGTAATCCTGGACAAAATAATGGTATAGGTGAAAGGGAATTCAAATGAGGAAGAATTAAAGGCCAGGGATAAAACTAATGGATTTATGAAACACAGATCCTTAGACGTCTGAATTCATTAGCTTAGTCATGGTTATTAGGTAGCTCTAATATTCCCGGGGTTTTGCCAAGTGTTTGACATTGTTTCCAATAGAATTTGGATTAAGCCAGCCGAGGGGGCACAGAGAGACACTGGTGGGAGCAGGGAGCTGCAGGGATGGGGGATCCTTACCCCACGGTGGGAGCTTTGCTGAGGGCGTGGCACTGGTGAGGGCTCAGCCTCCATCAGCTCCAGCACTGGCCCTTTCAGGACAGAAAACCTCTTGCTGTGCTATTTGTTAGAGAGCTAAGCTTTTTCTTTTCATTGCAATGTAATAATTATGGGAGAGGATGCAATCCAATAGAAAAGAACATTTTTTAAGTGAAGAAAGATAATTATAAAATAGTGATAGAATCTGCCCAAGTAGCTGTACTCTATCCAAGAACACACTTGGATGAATTCTCAGCATTGGACTTAGCCCTGTGTTGGGGAAGATGAAATAGGAAAGCCTTATAAATACGATTACCTGGTAAAAGATGCTGAGAATGTAGAAACTATAAGCGAGATTGAAATGAAGACAAGCTTTGAGATACCAAACCCCAGTTCCTGAACAACTGGAAAACAATGGCATGGCCACTGCAGGTAATCCCCCCCTTTGATTAAACAATCCCCTCTGCTTGCAGACAGGCCCAAGGGTCAGAGCAGACCCCACCAACTTGGCAGAGGGTCCAAAAAGCAGCTTTTAAGGTTTAAAATATAACACTGTATGGTAATGCAAATGTTCTCATAGGCTGGATGCAAATGTTACAAGATTTGTAGTTTGTTCTAGATTGGTTAATGAAAATTAGAATATTCAGCACAGAAGATGATTTATTGTATGGTAAAAGACAAGCTCGCTCTTCTTCGATCTCTTCGATCCCCTCTCTTCGCGCTTCTCTCCTCTCTTGCTTGCTTTCTTACCTGCTCCAGGCTGTGTCTGGCAGCCCCCAGCAGGTCTCCTACACCCACGCCCTTTCACAATAAACCTCATGCTCTAAGACCCGACTGCAGAGATCTCTCGTCTGTCCTGGCCGTCTGAAACCGACCCGCAAATTCTACAGCCCTGCTATGAGCACCCAGGTGTCCCAGGGTCTGTGTGCCAGAGGCACCTTCTTCACAGTGCTTACAGCAACAGGGTCTTCCAAAGATACAGGAGCTTTGTGCCCTCCCCAGGGTACTGAGGGCTCCACATGAACGAGAGGATCCCAATTTCCAGCTGTGCCTCCCTGTGCCATTCTGCCTCCTCGGGACTGCTCCTATCTGTGAGTGGCTGCAGGCAGGGAGCGTCCTGCCCAAACCTGGCTCCTCCTTCCAACACCACCCTGTTAGCAGTGACCCCCCAGCAAGCCATGAAACCCTGGGAGAAACACAAATTCACCTGAAACCAGGACCCAAGCTGCCCATTCTCGTGCTTCAGGTTTCTAACACGGACTGGAAAGGACCCATCGCTGTGAGGATCAGCCGGGAGCTGCTCAGTGACTGCTGCCCTCAGGGCACAACCTCCCCAGGCCTCCCCTCCCGGGGTGAGGAATGCACCTCCGTTTGCATCCAGCGCTGTCACCTGGGTCTCCCAGGTTGAGTCATTCCTGCTGGGAGCAATGGGGGTGGCTTCTGCCACGCTGGAGGTGCTCAGCCCCCAGAGCAAACCTCTCCCTCTGGGCTGTGGCTGGGAGCATCCCAGTCCCCCACCACTCCAACACCCCATGGCACACAGGCAATAAAGGTGCCTGCTGGCCAATGTGCTTTGGTGACAATCAAAGACCTTGTCTGGAATTTTTTTGGCTGTCCCTAGAGGGATCCCAAGTGTAGAGATGGGGAGAGCAAGATATGGGGAGGAAGGTGACAGGAGGACTGGGATGCAGGCTTTGGCCCCCTCCAGGTGTGCAAACAAAGGCTTGTGACATTTCTGTGGACTTCCAAGGTTTCTGTTTAATTTCTCAGGTGAAAGACAGTTCTAGGCTAACACAAACTTGCTGTTTGGCTTATCTTCCCCCTGGTTTCACAGGCGAGATGTGATTTCAGGTTAAAAGCTGTTTTTGCAGTGGCCTGGTGATATTAGGGGTGAATTGATGCACAAATGTTTTAAGGTCACCTCATCCAGGAGGACAAACAAGAGATATTTTAATCCACGGAAGCCAATGCTTTTAATGCCTGAATGCTCTCTCTTAAGAACATTTTGCAAAGTAAAAGGAAATTTGGTTTAGTGAATTTCTCTGGCCAAGCGGAAGAAATCAGAAATCGTTGTGTTTCCAGGATGCTCCCCCTCATTTTTGGCTTTGGAGGAGTGAAGTGGTGGCTCCAACCAGAGTGTGAGGACACAGCTCCCAGCACTTGTACAGCAACAGCGTCCAGAATCCCATTCCCAGGCCATGGCAGAGGCTCCACAGGCACAAATTGAACATTAGGACTTTCCTCAAAGCTTGAAATTAAAGGGAGAGGAGTGGGAGAGTATGAGGAGCCAGGGGCCAAATAAGAGCCATTATTTTCATCAGTGCTGTTGAACTTGCTCTTATCCCATCAGGTTTGGGAAGCTTTTACGTGGAATGTGGAGTAAACACAGATTAGGAGGTGAAGGATTTTTTTTCCACTGGGATTTTGGTGTTGAAAAAAGCTGCTGCAGGTGAGCTGGGGGTTGTGATCTGGGAGCATAATGTGGGAAGCAAAGTTCTGTTTGAGGTTTCTTCCACAAAACATCAGGAGGTTTTGGAAGCCCTGGGTGAGCTGTGGATGTGATCTGCACACAGAGCACAGCCTCACACTGCTAATGAGCTCCAGGGCAGCTCTCCTGCCTTTGATTTGAGGCTTTTCTCCAAGCGGGGTTGGTAAATTGTAGGCAGAAATAATTCCTGTCAAGGATCTAATGATGCTTCAAGTTCCTGCAACCTTTCAGATAAACAGGGTGGAACAGTACAGTGAATTTTATAAGGAATCTCTAAAAATGTGCAGCGTACATAATGAAGCAAAATTGATCTGTTGTTTTCTCTCAGGAAACAAATACTGCACGAGGAAGCAAAAAGAGGATGGGCCAGAAAAATACAGCTGTGCTCTCAAAATGGGTCAGTCCTTGGACAGCAGCTGTCCTCAGACATTAATGTTTTCACATTAAAAAAAGAAGAAAATTTAGGAGCTGTATTTAAGCAGCTGCATCTCAACATGCAAATCACCAAACAACTCTTTTATGCATTCAGCCCAAAGCCACATAAATCCAGGATCTGAAGAGCAACCTTGAGACAGGTGTGCTAGCCTTGCTGAGAGACAGGGATTTGGGAAGGGGAGCTCAAGTCTGTGACCCTGATCTGGGTGGGATTCACTTTACACACAAAGGACAAAACCAGGAGTAAGCCAGGAAAAAAAGTCATGAGCAAATCTCCAGTGCACGGTGCCCTTGAGGAGATGGATGGCAAAGGCAGCAGGAGCAGCCACTGCTCAGCTGGGCTGGGAAAAGCTCAGCCATGACCCTCAGCAGGGCTCAGAGTAATGTGATCCCAGGAGAAATGACCTTGGAAACCTCAATCCCGGACTGAATCCCTTGGTGGAGTCCCAGGTAAATCAATGCAACAGCTCTGCTCTTATCCAAGGGCAAGCAGGCTCCCAGGACAGCAAGTCAGAGCTCAGGGAGGGGGCCAGAGCCACCAGTGGGTTCATTCTTAGGTCCCAAACTGCACCTGGGACAATCCCAGAATCCCAGAGTGGTTTGGGTTGGAAGGCACACACCGTATCTGGACCCTGACGCCCCTGAGGCTTCTCCTGTTCCTGCAGGTTTGTACAAGTGGTGGTGTCTCATCCCAGCAGGAGCTGCCACAGCAGGGAACAGCTTCCTTTGGCACCTGCAGCAAGCTGCACCTGCTGGAGATGCTGCTCAGAGCTGGGGAGGGCACAGCCCCTGCTCCTGGCACTGAGCCACAGCCTGAGGCAGGACCTGGGAGCTGACAAGTCCTAAATGATTTCTTAAAGGCTTTCCCATGCTTTTAAGACATATCCCATCATCTGGGGCTGTGATGGAGCAGACCTGGCTGGTGCTTTATGCACCCACTGTGAAGGCTCAGCTGTGGCAAAGGGATTTCTGGGGATGGAGAAGGTCCCTGTGTCATTCCTGGGATGGGAGGAAGAGGATGGTGCTGGCAGACCTGCACAAAAGGAAAGGGGGAACGATCCTGCTCAAGGCAGATGATGAACTACAAACAGGTTTGGAGAAGATGGAGAGTCTGGCAAGGGTAAGAATCTGGAATTCACTGCTGTGAGTGTTTATGGCAGTGCCAGCAGGGCTCACGTTTATGGCAGCACGAATTTACTGCTGGATTCTGGTGCTGCCAGGAACATTTTCAGCTCTCCCAGATTTGGGCTGGCTCTCCAGAGCCCTGTACCATGGCATGGACAGAGATGTGCTCCAAGCTCAGGCAGCTGCCGGCCCCACGTCACAGGGGTTGAAGGAGCAGCACTTTCCTCCAGCTTCAGGGGGCTGCATGTGCTTCATCCTCCTCCTTCATTAGGTTCTCTCGTGTCTCATTGTTAAGGAACAAAAAGCCCAACAGCCCCTGGCTAACCAGAAAATGATTTTTCAATCTTCTCCTTGAGGACGGCAGCTGCACCTGATGTTTCCTAGAATGAAAGCAAATCTCTTTTCTTTCTTTCTTCCCTTTTCCTAGAAATTTTCATCCACGTCATCTGATTGCCAGAGGTGACATTTTCTGCAGCTGAGGTGCCTGATGCCATGGGAGGAGGCTGTTGAGGGCTCTGAGGGTTTCTGTTTCACGTTTCTTCTGTTTCTTTTCCATCAAGGTCACCATGTCTCTTACCCAGGGTTTGGCTCTTATTTTAGCTGCAGTTTTCAAGAAAATGTTAGTTGCATCTTTTCTTTCTGGGAAAAATGCTGTACAAAGTCAACTCAAACTGCCTGAAAATCTGGATGAAATTCATCCAGGATTGAGCTAGGAATTAAAAAGGGATATGAAAGTTTGCTCTGAACTTGTGATCTTTGTTTGTTCTGTTCGGATCCTTGTGCTGTGTGTGCCTTCAGGGAAATCAGTGCACATAACTGAACTAAATCCTCTGGGGAAGGAAAGGAAAAGAAACTAAAAGCTTTTTGCAAAAATATTCATCAAGTAAAACTTTAAAGCCTGGTACATTTCCATCCAGGAAATAAATGCCTCCTACAGACCCCCAAACCACCAGGGTTTACTGCACTTTTATGTGGAAGGCACCTGGGTACAGTGGTGAAGCTCCTTAGAAAAATTGCAAAGGATTTGTGCAGGCAAAACCTGTGCCAGGGCCTCCCCACACTCACAGGGAAGAATTTCTTCCCAATATTTCATCTAACCCTGCTCCTGGCAGTGGGAATGGATTTCCCCTTGTCCTGACACTCCATGCCCTTGTCCAAAGTCCCTTTCCAGCTCTCTTGGAGCCCCTTTAGGTCGTGGAAGGGGCTCTGAGGTCTCCTCAGAGCCTTCTCTTCTCCAGACTGAGATCCAGAGCAGAGGGGCTCCAGCACTCTGAGCATCTTTGTGGTTTCAGCAGGTCCAGTCATCCAAACAGGATATTTGGGTCCTGGTCCCTGTGGTGAGTAGGGAAGGACTGAAGGTATCCAACTCTTCCCTTGACATATTGAAGATTATTGTTTTCCCCTGAAAATTTGGCAACACTTGCACTTGTCAGTGCCTGTCAGGAAGATCTTTTGCATTTCCCATCCCCTGGAGTGGAGGCTGCCTATCAAGTGTCTCTTCTCCACAGTTTAATGTTTCTGGTAAAGCTACTAATTTGATTTTTAGATTTTGTCTGAACACAATTAGCACATATCACACATTGGAGCTGCCAGTTAAGGGAAAAGCCAAGGAATGGCCAGGGGAATGAAAGAAGTTATCCCTCCTGGGGCTACATCAGCAGCCAAAGCCCAGATGGTAGAAGTCCATGTGATTCTGCTTTGCACATCACAGAGGTGACAGTGACAGGAGGTGATGGTGAGCAGGGCATTGGGATGGGTTCTGCCCCAATTAGGGGTGGATGTTTGCAGGGTCAGGGTGTCACTGCATGGGCTGGGCTGGAGAGCATCGGCTGCTGTGGCAATGGAGCAGGTGAGGTGGTGGCTGCACACCTGGCTGGGGCTGGGACTGACCCTCTGTGTGCCGTGGCTGAGGGAGAGGGGAGGTGAGCAGGGGCTCATGCAGGCACCCAGTGCCCTCCTGCCCTGCTGGTGCTGGAGGAGGCTGGTGGGAGTTTGTGTCTCCCAGGAACACTGGCACCAAAAAGGGATCCTTTTCTGTTGGTATTTACGGATGACATCCCTGTTTCTCCTTCTTCTTTTCATCTAATAAATGCCATCTCTCCCACAGGCAGATGTCTCAGCCAAAATATTAAGAAGCAGAATTAAGTCAAGGACTAAAAGCAGAAACCAGCCCAGAGAGGCACATCTGTGGCACTGCTAGCCCTTGCAATGTTCCCACTTCAAGGGAAGACCATCAGAGTGATTTGCCAGGGACACTCACAGCTCAGTGTGACTCCCAGGACCTGCTGATGATGCAGGGGGGGTCCTTGGAGGAGGAAAAGCCTTCTCCTTGCTCTGGACAGGGTCACTGAGCACAGGGTTTGCAGAGGAGCACACCAGGAGGCAGCAGGATGCTGAGCACGAGTCTCGTCTCCCAGCACAGCTGCTTCCCTCCCTTCAACACCTGCAGACCTGCAAGGGAGCACGTGGTGTCTGTCACAGCCTGGGGATGTCACAGCCAGGCCAGTGCAGAGCAGCTTTGGGAGTGCTGTGGGAAGATCACTCAAGGAGAGCTCAGACCCCTCTGAACTTCCACTGGAGAGGAGTTCCTATGGGTTCAGGTGTCCTCACTCCATCCTAGGTGGGAAAAGCCCCGTGTGTCTTCCCTGGGATGGAAGATCTGAGCAGAGAGTGAGAACAAAGCCATATGCTGCAAGCCAGCATTCCTGTCTTGTGTTTCTAAATACCCCACCAGGATCGCAGGATTTTTCTCACTTGTGAATTTTACGGGAGGAAAATAAAACCTAATAGAAGGCAGAATGAACTCCATGTTTTCTGCTTCAGCATCACCTGCTGGTTCCAGTGGGAATTTGCAAACTCTGGAAGAGCTCGGGAGGGGTTGGGCAGAAGATGCCAACCAGCCCATTTCCTTCTCTGGAATGGTTCACAACCTGTGAGTTCCAGTGAAGAAAACAAGGGCAGAGAGGGCAGAAATAAGGCAGCTTGTTAAATCATTAAATTTTACTGTCATATTCTGAGGTTCAAAATGAGGAGACAATAAAAGGCATCCTTGGGCAAAATTTACCAACCACCCTTGGTGACTGTGGCCCTGAACTGCTTTAATATCTACTTCAAAGTTAGTAGGAGCAACTCCAAGCATATTGCAAAATGTAATTCACCTTGTCTGAAAGATCAAAGCCTGCAGGAAAGCACAAATTAAACCCCCAAAAGTATAATTGCCTCTCAGCATTATTAAAAATGCCATTTCACTTCTTCTTCCTTTTCCTCAGCCTCATCCAGATGCTCTTGAGACCAATGGATAGCATGAGATGATGCCCCAGCTTGTAGGGTGACCTCATACACAGATAAGATCTCAAGGGAGGTGTATAATTTTTGGACTTCTAAAATTCTTATTTCAAGAATACAGTTTTTGAAAACCCCTGGAGAGGTTTTTTTTTTTTGCTCTTGAGTCTGTTTTCTCACAGTGCAGAATGGGGACCTAATCCATCTGCACCAAACCTCAGCCACAGGGAAACCTTGGGAAGAACTTGTAGAAACATCTTTTTGAAACAGCACACATGGTCTGAGCCAGAGGTCATGAGACAGAGGGGGTCAGGACAGGGAGAAAAAATTGCTCCCAGGATTTTCCCTGACCACTGCAGATTTTTATTATGTTAGAACTAGAAAGCTTCAGTCACACAACAGGATGGTAACTGGAAGCCTTCAGCATACACAGTAATAATAAAGAGTAGAGACACGTGGCAATGGTCTCCCAAAGTTTCCTCAGAAATTAATTCAGTGAAATCCTAAAGGAATTAGATGTCTAAGGCTGTTTCTGTATTCTCCAAGGCAATTCTGTCACTACTTTCTCACCCCAAAATATGAAGGTTTGGTGCTCAGATGTCAAAATGAGGCCTGGGGAAAGAACAGGTTTCCTGTCCTACGTAGTGTGGGTAATAAAGCATCCCTTAATTACTGGATTGAATCTGAGACATTTCTAGTGAAAAAAAAAACCCCAAACCCAAATCCAACCTAAATTAACAGCAAGATTTCACAAAAGTCAATGTAAATTCCCAGTTTCATCTGTCACAGCTGTTCCTGCCTTTGCTGCTGCTGAGGTCTGAGCCCTGCGAGCCCTGGGCACGTCCATGAGCTCAGGAAGCTGCAGCACTCATGGATGCCATCAGAATTCCTCAGCAATCTGGGATGCCTTCCAGGGGAAATCCACTCTGGTTTTTATTGGAGATGGCCTGTTTGGAGCAGAGCAAATAAAAGTGCTGTGAGAGGTTGTGATGTGAACTGAGCTGGGATATGATCAGTGGGAAGGGGGCTGGGGATCCACAAGGCTGTGCTGGTGGGGATGGGCTGGAAAGCCACCAGGGGTGGGTGACCCACTCCTTCTGGGGGCCCAGCTCCCTGGTGGGATGTTTCTCTCAGATGATGGTGCCCTCAGCATGGATCTCCCTCACAACTGCAGCTCCTCGGGCACGGAGCAGCACTCTGCAAATCCGAGGCATTTCCACCTCTCCGGGATGCCCCTTTCCCACCCTGAGGCTGCTGCTGTCCCTCCCCCTCCATCCATCCATCTCACAAATGAGTTAGCAGCACTCTCTGGGTGCCTGCAGGAGAAGCACGGTGTGAGAAGTCAGTCCTTGTTTCTGTGCTGAGTGCAGCTGCAGATCCTGCCTGTGGCACCGAGCTCGCGCTGCTCCAGAGACGGACACGGCCTCAGCCAAGGGGATGGGGGGTGAGCCTGGGAGAAGCAGAGGACATGAAGCAAAATGGTCTTGAGGGCAATTTGAGGGAAGTAATGAAAGGTTCAGAAACTGGGACAGAGCCGGGGTCAGGCTTGGAGGAGCATGTCCAGTGTCTGAAGGAGAGGATGAGGTGCCAGAGTGCAGCTGTGCCCTGCTTTGTGCCTCCTGGTTGGAAAACACTTAAATAACAGCCCCAAATGTGCTCCCTTTGTGTTCCTGACAGAGTGAAAGTTGTGGTAGGGTATCTGTTTTCTGAAGACCTTTCACACAGTTTTTCATATCCAGATGAGAAAAATTGTAATAGGGTATGTGTTACTCTGGGTCTTTTCACACAGTTTTTTGCATTCAAAAGCCTGGCTCAATCACAAACACTCAGTCTCAGCATCAGTGGCTTTCCTGAACTGGGTCTGAAGAGCTCTACCGGTTCCCAAGCTGCCACTGCAGCATTTGTGCCACAAGCTCTGCTGAGGCTGGAAGAGCCCATGGAGAGGAGGAGCCTCAGGTGACACAATTTCATTCCATGAAGAGTGCAGTGATGTGGGTTGGGTGGGTGAGGGATAAAAGGGCTGTGTGAGGCTGGGGAAGGGGGTTTGAGTGTGTGGAGGGTGAGTGATCTGTGGAAATGGATCAGCTTGTGGGATGAAGCATCTTCTTACGCAAGGCTATGGCTTTAGGAAAGGATGGAGAGGCTTCTGATGGAGGTTGAATGTCACTTTTGTAGGGGAATTATACCATTTCCTCAGCTGGGAGTGAGCTCTGAGCAGCCCAGGGTGCTGGATAACCCCTCCCATGGCCACCCCAGTGCTTGTGGTCCTGTGGGCAGGCATGGCTGGGTGCAGCACTGACACCTCTGACATGCATTTAGAAGTGGGTTTTTATTCTGTCAAACATTCAGGCCCAGTTTTTTGGCTTCTGTGACTCAGCCCAGGTTTTCTGGAACCAGCTTATCCCAGCAAGGCTGTTGACTCTCAATCCCACATAAAATTATGGGGAGCTGCAGTGTTTGTACAGTGCTGCTGCCACGGCTCTTTGTGTGACATCTCCAGAGCGTGACAGCCACATAAATAGCAGATGTGAGGAGACAGCACATATCTGCTGCTTGCTGCATGTTATTTACATACATCTCCTTTACTGTACTGGTGGTGCTCCCCAGCCATGGATTTTAAAGGCTGGAGCCTTTTCATGCCAGATATTCAAGCCTTTGAGAAGCTGATGGGAATACATTTCCCTCTACGGTTGCTTGAAATTTTCTGTAAAAATCTATTGTTTCCTCTCGCTGGAAAATGGAATGAGGGAAGGCTTCTGAGGCAGAGTTCAGGTGGGTTAAAGCTGTGAAAACATCCTGCTTTGGGCTGGTTTATCAGGCATCAGCTGCTATTGATCCACACAACAGTGAGTGACAACTCTTTGGGGACAGCAAGTTCAAGGGGGAAGCAAACAGCAAATGGTTTCTGGGTATCTTGGTCTGGTCAGACTTTTTTTTTTTGCAGTGATTTTGTTGCTCTCCAAGCTGCTGGCTATGTAAGAGGACTGCAGCACAAAGGTGATAAGCGGATCTTTACTTTGAAAGGCTCCTGTGAAATTCACCATCTGAGCACAGAGGTGTTTTCCTCCCTAAGGGATAAGAGGTTAAAATGCTGGGATGGTGTTCAGAGGACCTAAATTCATCATCTGCTGCTGTTTCTTACTGAGTACCTGTGTAAATCCTGCAACCATCACTGCCTTCCTTGAAATCAGAGACCCTTACTGTCTCAGCATCTGGGACACCCAAACAAGCCTTGGATGATGGGTGTTCATTCCAGAATGGTGAAAGAAATCAGTGTCCTGGGCAAGGGATAATGGCGGGGGGAGGAGGGGTTTCTGTCTTGTAGGAGTAGAGGGACTTGCTTGTTCCCAGGTTCATGAGTTTGAGATGTAAAGAGGAGGAAGACAGTAAAACACAATTTAATGTTGCAGTGAAGATTAATGGTCTCATCTGCAGTCACCTGAAGTGATCAGTCCCTTGAAAATTGCAAATAGTGACGGTAGACAATAAAGTCTCAGTGAAGTTGGTAGCATTGTGTGCTCTTTCTCCTGCTGGACCTTGGGGGATTTTGCTCTAAATGAATTTTTGGTCAAAGCAAGATCTGCTCTAATTATTTGTAAGTAATGAGGATCAGGCCTAGCAGTGCACAGTGTTCTTAAAATACAGGTGGCTGCTGGCACTAATCCTGGTTATTCTCCTTATCATGGTCCCTGTAGATGGGTAGAAGAGAAATTAAGATATTTCCTCTGTATTTGTGCTTGAAATGGGCACGAATTGCACTTGTTCTGCTGTCCTGCTGTTTTAGAAAGAGGAATCCATTGACTCCAACTTTGTTAGCCTGGTGGCAGCTGGTTCTTCAGGAAATTGTTTTATTGCATAATATGCCTGTTCTATGAATCAGTTCCTTGCAGCCTCAGGAATTGGCAGGGAGGTCCCCAGTCAGCATCAGAGTGGATTTTCAGGGTACAGAAGTGTCAGGACTGAGCAGGTGAAGCTGTCCTTCAGGAATGTGGGGATGGATGAGCTCAGCTGCCTTACTCTGCTGGGCTGGAGCTAAAATCTCTGTGTGAAGGTCTGAGCCTGTATTTGTGACTGGGTCTGAGAGTGTTTGGGATGTGCTGGGATCAGCCACCTCTGATACGGGCTGGACCATCACCCTGCCATTTGCATCTTGAGATCTACTCCCAAATCTGCCCTTCCTGAGAAGTTCAGTGATGATGGAAGGGAGATGGGGTCTTTGAACAAGGTAGGACATGGCCTGTGACATCCCCCTGACCCCATTCCCCTGGCTGGGTCTGGGGTTTAGGGAACATCCCAGTACACACTGCAGTCAGCAGGATTCCTTTCCCCACAGTGTGTTTGTCCCCAGGCCTCTCTTGGCTCCTTGGGAAGTTTTTCTGGTTTTCTTTTCATTCTGATGCTCAGCAGTGCAGAAAAGAGTCTGCAGAGTTTTCTGCCATCTCTAAAATGAGTGTGGCTGAGGAAGTACAAAAGCTACAATGAATATGTATTACTGGAAATATTGAAGAAGCCAATGTCCCCTTCTTCTTAATAGATGTTGTTTCTCATTCTTTGAATGAGTCTGCTGGCCATGGAGGGCAGATAATCCAGTTGTGGAATCTCTCTTGTCTTGTGTTTTCACATGATTTATAGCACCATGCAAGGAACAGAATTTGTCACCACTGTCTCAGTAAAGTACCACTGAATCCCCTTGTAGAGGCTGCTCTGGAAAAGTGGGTTTTATGGTTCAAGAAAAAATGTTTTCATATTTTTATGTATTTTTATTTATTTTTTTCTTCTTTGCCTGATGCTTTGTTGACCATAAATCTGTAAAGATCCTCTAGTTCTAATTCCCCTGCCTTAGGAAAGGATACATCATTGCTAAATTTTTGTCATCATTAATATCTTAAGAACAAATATCACCCATTACCAGTGGTTGTGGTACAAATTTAGCTAATTAGCCTTTGGCAAGCCATTAATCAGGTGCCCATCATCCCAGCAGTGACAGCTGCATTTTTGAACCTTTGCTTTCCAGCACACTCCACATCCCCCAGCCTTTCTCTCACTCCTCTCCAGGCCAGGTGCTCATTCCCTGCATGAAAAAATGATTTCACATCTTGCAAAATTAATTCTCTGCTCATGATGGCCTTGATTAAACAGGCTGACAAGCCATGCTAAAGGTGGCAAAACAGCTCTGACATGCAGACTCTTCACCTCCTGAAAGGAAAGGCAAAAAAAAAAAAACCAAATCCCTGTGGGCTGTTGCTATTATGAGATGCAGGTGGCTGAGGGCTGTTTTCTGCAGAATCAGCAAAAGTTCTCCACATTTAGGAACAACGTCTGTAAAGTTAAACCTGTTGAAACAGCAGAAGATGTAATTATTGGGACTTGAACTGGATTATCTTGAAATAATTGAGGATTTTTCACCCACAACTGATGTAGACAGTGCTGATGCTCCAGGAGTTTGGAGGTAGAAATGGTAAAGGTGTGTGTGGCTGCCCCATCTCTAGAAGTGTTCAAGGCCAGGTTGGATGGGGCTGGGAGCAATCTGCTCTAGTGGAAGTGTTTTCACTTGCATGTTGAAGCTCTGGATTCTCTCTTGCAAATTCAGCATCTCCTAAAGGTGTGTGAGATCTGCTGGCCCCAAAGGCTCTCTGGGTATCACCTGGAATAAGGGTGGTGTTTTTGTCTTGTTCTTTTCTTGGCTTTTGTAACCTTGTTGAGAGCTGAGATACCTTCAAGCTGAAGAGCTGATCTATTTTTTGAAGAAATAGGCTGGGAGACATCCTGTTTGGGTAATGTAGATAAAGTTTAGGTGGTCTTCCTTCCCAGGCTTGGTTCATAGACCCAAATGGTCAGGGGACTTCTGATGAGGAAGAAATCTGGCAATCCTTGAGATGATTTTCCTTCTCTCACCCCAGGGATCCTGAGAGGAGCAGGTGTTAAAATACCATGAGATATTCTGGAAGGACAGATCTCACCATTATTGAATTGTAATTGGGGTAAAATCATGTGAAGCAGCAGGTTGGGACTGAAGGTGCAGCACAAACATCCTGGGCTTTTTCCCCCACACAAAGAGGGCAGGGATGAACACTGAGGAAGAACTGGGAGGGATGGATGAGGGAAGTTTTTGGAGGGATATTTGTCCTAGACACATGTCTTGGCTGTCAGTAGCTCAAAGTGAAATCCTGATCCCTTTTCCTGCAGCCTTTCTGAAACACATCTCCCAGGCCAGAAAGAAAACCACAACAAGACAAATAGGTGAACCTGCTGTATTTACAGCACTGCATTAACATAAAGGGAGTGTGGGAAGGGCTGAGTGCCTTTGCTGGGGTGGGAGCCAGCAGAGAAGAGCAGAGCTGAATTTGCAAACACTCTTCCCGTCAGCTCCTGGGCTGTCCAGCTGGGAGCTCTTGCACTGATTTACTGCTGTCCTTGTTTCAGCCTTTGGAAATCAATCCACTGACAATTAAGGTAATGTCTGGTCTAATATTTATTTCACACTCTCATTAATGGACTGACAAAACCCCACTTTTTGAAGCAGTGAGACTGTTCTGTTCCACAGCAGGGCTGGAACTCTGGGTCATGCTTTTTTCCCTTGTCCCTGTTAAAGCTGACATTTCTTGTTGAAGCTTTTAAGAAAATTGCCATGCAGCTCCATACCTTAGCATTATGTTCCTGGTGAAGAAGGTGCAGCTTTTGTGCTGAATGTCCCCAAATATCCACTAAAGGAGAGCTGGAGCACAAAGGGGTAGCCCTGGCTGCCTGCTGGGCCCCAAAAGCTCTGTGTTGGGCTGGCTGTGGGTTGGGAAGAGAAAAAATATTTGATGCTCATGTTCTCTTTCTCCACCTCCTGCCCTGCATTGGGTCTGACCCGTGTGTGACTCTGCTTGTGTCCCCAACACTGCTGGGAAATGGCTTCTTTGGGGAAACACTGCAGGTGGCCCGAGGTACCAGACCAGGGGCTCTGGCTCTCAGCATCAAACCATCTCTGATCTGGGATCAAACTGGGGTTGGACCTCTGTGCACTCTGTTTGGGGGCTGGCACACCTGGGGGGTTCTGCAGCTCCTGGGCACAGAGTTTATCAGGGTCAGTGTCCCACAGCCAGACTGGGAGCTGCAGGTACCTGTGGGGTCTGTGTGGATCACCCCACCTTGAGGTAAGGAATTTACCACTGCAGCTTCTGAAATATCTAACTCAGATGTGAAGTGCAGGGTGGTTTGGGTTACCGAAATGACCTTTATTTAATGCTGCTAGAAGAAGACTGAATAGCAACAATTTTCTCCCCGTAGTTCTCATTCCCCCTTGTAATTTTTTCGCCAGTTTCTAGGTCAGATTCCCCATTCCGCTGCTCCTGCGCTAGAACAGCGCTCAGGTTGCACAATTGCAGAGGAGGGAGGAATCTGCTTCCCGAATCCCGATCTGCCCAGCAGCCTTTCCGAATTCTTCCCTTCCTCCCAGTGTCTCCTGCTAGGAGCCCACCCCAGGTAGGCTGCGGATCGGGGGCTGCGGCAGGGGGGGTTTGGGGAGCTTGGGAGATGCTGGTCCCCCCTCTCCGCGCCGGGGGTGGGACGGGGAGGCCACCGCAGCTCCCCCGGGGCGGGGGGAGGACGCTGCCCGTGTCTCGCAGGTGTGGGCTCGCCTTCCCTTTGCTGCGTTTGGTTATTTATCATTTCCCCCCCTCTTTTCCTCCTTCCCCCTCCCGCTTTTCTCTTACGCAGTGGGAACAGCCCGGCAGCCTGGCTCTGCCCAGCCGCCCTCCGTCCTTCCCTCCCTCTCCCTCATCCCTCCCTTTTCCTTAAAAACGTGGGCTCCGGGGTGCAGCCCCCTGTGCTGGCAGCATCCCTGCCTGCGAGAGGAGCCCTGTCCCCTCCTCCACCTGCGGAGCCCCGGCTTTGTGTCGTGTCCCCCCATCCCCCGGCCCGGGGGTGCTGGATGTGGCCGCGGGGAGCGGAGTCTGCTCCGGAGCTGCGCTAGAGGGGACCCGCCGCAGGTAAGCAGCCGGCTGGGCTTTATCGCCAACTTCGGGCTTCCCCTGCTGTTTTATCGTGATACGGACCGGCGGGGTCGTGCCGGAACCGCAGTGGCTCTCGGGGTGCACGGGCGGCAGCGGAGGGGTCTGGGGGCACAAAACTGCGTGTGGGGGACTCACCGAGCCGCAGGGATGGGAGAGGCAGGTGGGGACATCCAGCCCTGGGAGGAGGGATGATGTGAGCAGCCCGCACGTCCCCTGCGCCGGCGGTGTGGAGAAATGCGTGATCCCTGTGCGCTCGGGATGCGCCAGGCTCGCAGCGCTGCATCCCATTAAAACGCTGCTGGGGAGGGGGGCTGTGTTCCTTGGCATTAAATCATCCTTCTCCCTGGTAATAAATCATCCTCCCCCAGCGTTTCTCGTGCACTTGGCTCGCTACAGTCCCGTGCCACCCGTTTGATCAGCAGATTTTAAAGCTGTCTCTTGCTGCCCCAGGTCCTTGGCGCAGGCTGCTGCCTCAGGATGGACCCGCTCTTCCCTGCCCATATTTTTGAAGACCCCGACCTGAGGAAGCTGCTGAACGACTCCTCCATGCTCAACCTGAGCTTTCTGCCCAGCAACTGGTTCAACAACAGCACAGGGGACGGTTTCCTGCCGCTCAGCATCAAGATCACTATCGTGGTCGTCTACTCCATCGTGTGCATTGTGGGGCTGGTGGGCAACTGCTCCGTCATGTATGTGATCGTCAGGTAGGACACCTGGGAGGCTCCAGGGCAAGCCGGGAGCGGGGCAGACCTTCCCTCCCTCGACCCCTGCTGCGGGTAAAGCAGGCAGGCGCTTCCCTGGGGTTAGAGACGTGCTTTAGAGGTAACGCTGTGGCATTTGTTTTATTGTTTTGGTTTTATTTGTTTTTTTTCCCTTCCTAGGCTGTGATGAAGGTTTCTGCCAGTTTTCAGCTGCCCTCTGGTGCCTCCTAAAGTTTAACCCAGAGAATGGAGCAGAGCGAGCAGATCTGCTAAAAAAAATGGGGGCTTTCTTTTTTTTTTTTTAATTATTTTTTTTTTCTTTTTAAGGAGCTGGATGTCTTTGGGGAGGGCAATGTGCTGGGAGCATTCCACTGCCAGGGTGTGCTGGCTCCTTAATGGGACCCCTCCTTCCTGTGCTGTGTCCGGCACCCCAGCTGTGTTTGCAGGTGCTGCTCCATCTGGGAGCTGGCTCTTTCCAAAGCTGAACCTTGTTGCAAAGGAAGGAGCCTGCTGGGAAGCTTCCTTTTACTTTTACAGGGGAGAAAAATCACAAATGTTAAGTCTTCCAAGCCTTTGGAGCCTGCAGACTTAAATAAGATGGGAGAGGATGCTGCACAGAGTTGAGGGCAACTTCTCTGGCTCCTTGTGCTGAAGTCAGAGAGTGGGGGGGGGACCTTTGCAGAGGGACAGCACAGAGCATGCACCACTCCATCCTCCCTGCACATTGTTGGCATTTTGAGGGTCCCTGTCTGCTTCTGCTGTGGTTCAAACCCTTCTTGTTCTGGGGATCAGAAACCTCGTTCTCCCTGTAAGTACAGAGTAAGTTTGTGCAGCTCTTAGGGCTGTGATTATGTTAAAACCCAGCATCCCTGTTCTGATCCCTGCACCCTGTGTGTTAAGAAGGGAGCTTCCATTTTATCCACATCTGGGAGCAGGTTCCTGGTGCAGGTGAACACTGCCAGCACAGAAAAGACAGGCTGAATCCTCCAACAGAAGATGAAAGTATTTAGCAGGTATTCAGACACTGATGAGGTTGTCTTGGTTCTGCCAGGAGCCCAATTGCTTCCAAAGCATCTTTCCCCTGAATAACTACAACCTGGCTGGGGGAAACACTGCAAAATTAGGTCTTTGGTACCAGAGGCTGGTGAAGGGTGGTTAAATCTCTGCTCCAAGGGCAAAGTGACGTGACTGCTCATCAGGCTGCCTGTCTGTGCTCTTTTAGCTGAGGAGTTTATGGCACTGAGAGGGATCCCATTAGCCCCGGGGAGTCTGCAGATGCAGAGAGGAGGTTTGCAGCACGTTGGTGCCATGTCTGGAGAGCTCGTGCTCCTGCTCAGTGCAGTACAATCACTGGAGTAGCTCTGTGTGTGTAAGTGTGTCAGTAGTGAGGCTCTGGGAGCTGGCAGCCCTTGTCTGATGATGGTGATGGAGCTGCATGGGAATGGCAGCTCGTGTGCAGCAAAGGAAGGGAATCCTTACCCCGTGCATGAGCCTTAATGTGTGTAAGGAGAAGCCTGGGCAGAAATCTTCTCCCTGTCTGCAAAGTCTGGTGGGATGTGCACAGCAGGATCTTGCTGGCCCTGCCCAGGGCTGAGGCTGGAGGATCACCAGTAAGGAGTGTCCCAAACTGGTGTCCTGGGCAGGGTGGATCTGTGCCATGGCTAGCCATGAAAAACACTGGCTTCTGCTCCACACCTTTTCTGACTTTGATACCTTCCACTTGGATAAATGGCACTCAGAAAAAGAAAGTGGGATTTAGCACAGGAATTCCCCATGGAATGTAACTCTTTCTCTGTGTGTGTGTCTGTGTGTGTGTGTGTATGTCCTCTCATTTTACAGTTTTTAAGCAGTTGAAAACTGAAGACAGGTGCCAACCCCAATCTCCCTCAGGCTTTTCCATTTCTCTATTTCCCTTGATTCAGAAGCAAAAAGTTAGCTGGGGAGGTTATGACTGAGCTAGAGCACAGGTAGGAGCTGCTGCTCCCCCTGGTTGTCCCCATCCATGTTCCCTGGGAGCTCAGTACTGAGCTGAGACCAACACTGAGTTAGAGCCAAGGCAATGACCCTTCTTGAGCTGATGAGTAACAACTTCTGCTTATCTCTGCCCAGGATTCTTCTCCCCTTGCCCTGTCTGTTCAGGTCAGGAGCAGGTGTGAGGACGAATTGGACTCAGTATCAAACTCTTGACCCTGGCCACTAACACAGATTGATGCAGAGCTGCCAAATTGTGGTCGTACAAGGAAGATGCTGATGGATTTCTCAAAGCCAGGCTTTTCTCCTCAGATTAGAGCTTTGATGCTTCATGCCTTGAATAGCACCTGGTTTTCAGTAGGTTGGAGGTTGGTTGCTGGTAAGTCAACACAGGATTTAGGGGCTCTTAATGATAAACTAATGGAAAAATGATCAGCAAACCCTCTGTGCTGCACCCTTATCACTGCAGGGAATGTGCATCCCAACAAGCTTTTTTTTTCCCCATGCTTCAGCAATGATAACCAGACTTCAACACATTACACAGCCCATAGGAAAATGGTGCATTACCTTCCAGAAAAAGACTGGTAGTGTTCTAGACAGTAATTGCTTCCTGTTTTTGAGAGAGTTGGGAAATAAAAAGACTCCAATACCAGCACTCGAGGAAGTTGGAGGCAGCAGAAAGCTCATTTTTCTGTTCCTCCTGAATGAGTTCTCTGCAGCACCGAGGGAAAAGTTTTAAAATCTCCCGGTATTTGACACAAAAGTACAAATTCAAAGCCTCCTCTAGGTTTTCCCCCGTGTTGTAGAACCCAGCCCACATCTCTATTATATTTGGAGTGATTTAACATTTGGAATGATTAATTTATAGAGACAGTCATCATGTGACTGTCGATCCCTTCCAGTGCTGAGCAGCACTAATTGGGTAAGATGGAGAAGGGCTCTTGTCAGGAGCACGATTTCCTGGACAGTAAAGGGCCTATTGTGGGAACCTGCCTGGGCTGTGGCTTTGTTCTGCTGGCTCATCGTGGAGCTCCTTGCCAGCACAGACGAGGCCTCCCCTCCCTCCTCCTTCTGCTGTTTGCTCTCTTCTGCATATATTTCCTGTTCTGCTTCTTAATGAACGTGAAACAAGGAGCTGAACAGAGGGTTTGGGGGGAGAGTGGGGGAAACCAGGCTGCTGAGATCCCTCCTAGCTATTAACCAAAGCCTGCAAAGATGCTTGTCCAAGGTCTTTGTTTTTAGGAAGGAAAGCAAAGGGGAAGGAGGGTGTGCTGTTGGTCCTGGGGGTGGGGCTGACCCAGGTGTGACAGAGGCCCCAAAGCCCTGCCAGCCACTGGTGTGCCAGGGGAGGGACAAGGTGCAGGGAGTCTCTGTTGTCCCCAGCTCCACCACACTGCTGTAGTGCTCAGCAGTGATCTGGAGGACTCCTTTCCTCCAGTTCAAACCCCCATGGGAATGCTGCCTCATTTCTTGGGCACTCCTCATTGCTGTGGCAGCTCTCTGTTGGGAGCCTGGCAGAATCCTGGGGATGCTCAGCTCTCTCTATGGAAGAACACATATCAGAGCATTTTAACGCATGTTTTAGGCTATTTAGGGCTGTCAGACCCCTACATTTTCATCTGCTGCCTCCAGGTGAAGCTTTAGGAGAAGTGATGTGATGGGGAGGTGCCTGCACCATCAGCCTGCCTGGGGATGCTGTGCCAGCTGTTCTGCTCGAAAGCTGCCTCAGTCCCTGAGAACAGGGGTGAGGGAAGCTGGCTGTGATGAGACAGGGGAAATGAAGTTAATGGTGACATTTCAGAGATGCTAATTTCTTAATAGAAAGCTTTCTAAGGGAAAAGCCCGGGCCAGCTGTGTGTCTCAGAGCTGCAGTGAAGTGAGTGCTCCACGCAGTGGGGACCCAGCGGACACGAGTGGGGCCATCTGAGACCTTTGCTGTCTCCAGATCTGCCTCTTAGGTTTTCCTTGAAAAACAAACTAAACAGACATAAATTATTGCAATTCATAGAGAAATGAAACCCACACCAAGGGCTCCTTACCCTGGAGAGTGAGTGGAGCCAGGTGAGGCTGGTGAGGTGAGCAGAAGGGGATCTTGCTGTGATAGTGGCTGCAAAGGACAGGTCTGCAGCTCCCTGACTTCTTGGTCCTCATGAGCCCAGGTGAGCTGGGCTCAGCCACATGACCTACAGTAGCCACATCTGGCCCCTGCTAACACAAGTCCTGTAGCTCCAGAGTGTGTTGAAGGGCTCTTTGTTTCCCTTGGCTGTGGTGAGATGGGTGAAAGGGAGTTGCCCGAGTGCTGCAGTAACTCTGGGATATTTAACATGGGATTTGGTTCTCAGTGTTTTTCAGAGGCTGGGCAATTCCCAGAAGCATTCTGGATGTGAGCAGTCCTGCAGGGTGGATGCTGATGAACCCCTCCTTAGACCAGGGCACCATTCCTGGTGGCCAAGCAGCTGCTCAGGGATGTGGGAGCATCCCTGGGAGCCCCTGGCTGAGCTGCTGAAGCCTTTGCAGCAGCAGCAGCCACGGAGTCTCCTCCCTTGGCATGGCAGCACCATCCACAGTGGTCCGCAGAGAGCACCTGGAGGGCAGGGCAGGGCTGGTTTTTCATAGCTGTCCCCAGACACAGAGGTGACACTCAAGGACAAGAAGGTCATCTGTCCCAAAGTGTGAGCTCGTCCTGGCTGGCAGATTCCCTTACTAGCCCCTGCTAGTCAGTCCCTGTCTTGCTGGGTAATTTAAAGGCTTTTAGGTGCTGTGCTGGTGGCTGCTTTTGCTGTAGTGTCTGGCCTCAGAGTCCAGGCTGATTTAAATTTGTCCTTCTCAAATTCTGTGCAGTTTTTCATGGCCTGTTGAACCATTACGGATAAATCATCTTGCAGTGGTCAGGAGTTTCAGGCTGAGGGGGCTCTGAGAGGGTGATCAGAGCAGCAGAGAGCACGGCGTGGGCGGATGGCTGAGGGGACACAAATCATGACAGAACGTGCCAGATCAAATATCAGCTTCACACGACCAGAGGACTGGGAGCAGAGATGGGAGGGAACTGGGGCTGATTTCCACCATCACAGGGTGGGAGCAGCTCAGTAAAAATCCTCCTTGAGCCTTTTCTGCTCTGTTTTGCTCCCTGGCGCATGTCCAGGGGTGGGGGCAAAGGCTGTCACTGCTGCCTGGGTGTGAGGTGAGGCTGGAGGGAGCTGCTCAAGGTGAACAGCACTGTCTGCATCCTAATTAGCTGGAGCTACACGTATCAAAATCAAGAGGCTCCAAGAGGCAGAGAGCTCCTGGAAATAAAGCTCAGGGCTCTGCAGGGCTGCAGGCTTTGCTCTGGTCCCTCTGCCCCTGGTGTCTGCAGCTCTGTTTTGGGTTGTGGGTTTGCTGCAGCCAGCTGCTCCTCAGCCCCTGCCCTGCAGCCTTGCTGTGGCTGTGGAAAAAAGGGAAAGGTGCAAAAACAACAGGTCTGCAGCTCACCCTGAGGCTTAGCCAGGGGCAGGATCTGTTCTGGTGAGGAGCAGGTCCTTAAAGCCCCGAGGGTGTGTCTACCCACCTACCCTTAATCTCCTCTGCCAGACTGTGTGTTCCCCTACCAGAGGGTCCTTGTACCAAATAGGAGGGGGAGGATCAGTGCTGAGCTGATATCCAGGTGTTTTTCCTCCCAGGCTTCATCATCTGAGGGAACAGGAGAGCAGAGCAAAGCAATTACTGCTGTGACAAAGGGGGAGCAGGATGGAGAGCTGAGAACCACCCTGTGGGAGATGCTCCATTAGGAAATTACCTCCACGGCAGAGTGCACGAAAGTGGCCCAGCAGGGAGCTAATGCCCTCCACGGAATCCACAGGCTTATCTGCAGCAGAGCTGTGTTGTTGGGGAGGAAACTGAGGTGCCTCCTAAAGCCTGAGAGTTTAATTTGTTTTTTTTTGGTTTTTTTTTTTTTTTTTTTTTTTTGGTGTTTTTTTTTTTTTTCAGATTAAGGGAAAGAACACTCTCAGTTCTGGAGGAAAAGAAATAGAGGTTGATCCACAGAGAAGTGATTGATTGATTGATTTTTGTGTGCACTGAACATTCTGGAAATGTTTGGGAACGTTGGTTGGTTGGTTGGTTGGTTGGACAATGACTTTTGGCTCTCAGCATGTAGAGAAAGTGGTGAAGAAGTGATTAATTAGGTGCAAATTAATTTCCCCCCCTTTCACGAGCACAAAATCAGCTTTAAATTCTATTGGAAGGTGGGCTGAAGGAAGTGGTGGGACTGCCACCTCAGTGTGTCCTGTGTTGGAGCGAGGGAAGGAGGCTCTGCCATCTCCTGGGGAGCTGGTGAGGAAGGAGGCAGAGGAGGGGATCTGTGCATTGGGGGATTTTGCAGGGCCAGGCAGAGCAATTGCACCTGGACTCTGAAATCATTCTCAGAAGTGTTTGGGAGGAGCGGGGCTGGAGGGATGTGGGAGGGAGCTGCAGGTTGGATGTGCACACCCTGAATTCAGGGCTGAGACACCCCAAATGTCTCAGTGCTGGGGACACAGGAGTGTGCAGGGAGGGAGCTTTGTCCCCCATGGATGCTGGATGTGGGCTGGAGGTGGGTGAATTGTTGCTTGTTCCTCCCATTGGTCAACGACAAAAAATAAAACAGAAACTGCCTTTATTTTTTTCTGTTTTGCAGTAAATTTGCTCACCATTGCTCAAAATTGTTATTCCCTTGAGCTATAATGTCAGGAAAAGCAGTCAGGGTTAGAGGCATGTTGATGAATTGCCTCCAGCTCCAGCCCTCCTGGAAGGATGGACTGCAACAAATTTGACCTTTGGGAAGCTTGAGCCAGCCCAGCCGGGTTTGTGGTGTTCAGGGGAATCTGCAGCTCCCAGGAGACCTTTGCCAGCACAATCTTAGGTGACTGAATAATTTCCTAAAGCCTCAGCTGACAATGCTTATTTTTTGTGAGAGCTGATAAAACAGTGATTTCACTTCTTCATTTTAATCCCCCTCTGCTGACCTGGAGGGGAAAGTGAATCCACTCCCAGACCCACCTCATCCCCCTGTGCTTTGCCACGTTTATGCCAAGTGCAAGAATTCAACCAGAAAGGAAAACTTGCCTGCCCTGAGATGCTCCTCTGGAGGTCAGAGCACTGGAGCCTGCTGTAATTCTCCTTAGGAAATCCCAGAGCTTAAAGCCCTGGCAGCTGCCTGGTTGTGTTGGATTTGCAAAGTGCTTTTGCTCGTTCATCCCATCACAAAAGGGAAGGCACTGGTGTTTTCCTTCTATTGCTTTTGGTTGTGTAAGTTTGTCTGGGCTGGCTTTCTAAGAACCTGTGATTGATTTCTGGAAAAGCCTCACTCAGGCTTGTGTGGGGACCTCAAAGTATTTCCAACACTGTTTCCATCAGTGCTCACCTCCAAAAGCTTCCCTTGGCTTTCAGGGTCAAATGTAAGATCATTTGGTTTTGCTTTCAGAGCTCTGATACAAGCCCAGCTTAGAGCTCCAAGGCAGGTTAAAAAATAGACTTTATAGTCTGGATTGTGGCTCCCCTGTCTGCTTCTCTTGGAAACCTGGCCAGGTCACCACGTGTCCCAGCAGGGTTCAGAATGTGCTGGTGATAATGTTCTGCCACGCATTCAAATCATTTATCAAGAGCTGAAGAAGCTCAGACCCTTAGGGGAGGGCACAGCACTGAAAAGGGCAGTTGTGGGTTTGCTGTTCTGAATCAAATTGGCAAAAAGAGCTTTTTAGGTCAAATCAAACCCTGTAATATTCTAACACATATCAGGCTGAAAATAGTGCAGCAGTTTACGGGTAGAAGTGTTACCCTCAAATGAACTTGCACTCTGTTAATCACATCATTGTCTGCCACTTTTGGCCACGTTTCTGCTAAGGCCATTAGTAGAGTAAATGATGGATGAGCTGTAGTTTTAAAATTACACCTATTTGAGCTGTTATTCTGCCCATGAGAGGAATATCCTGGAGCTGAAATGTTAGATTCAGTCACAGAATCACTGTTGAATTTCCATTTCTGCAGACACTGCATGTCCCCCTGGATAGGTGATCACAGGTGGCTCTGCATCATTTCCCAAGTGTGAAAAGGAGATGATTGCCATTAGATTAAGGTGACTCTTTCTTTAGGGCAGTCTGTTCATGTGGTAAAAGTAATATTGAAATGACAAAAAGTCTTTGAAGTAAAGTTTGACTTGTGACTTTACTCCTTTCTTTAGAAAGATGCATTGTGATATTTTGATTTCTGATTCAAACCTAGTTCCTCACCAGCTGTTGGCTGGCCAGGGCTGGCCACGTTGCCTGTTCTGATTTCACAGGTCACATTAGCCATGTTCTCTGGTGATGAGCCCATATCAAACAGCTGATCAACTCACCCCTGCATCTTTCAAATCGGGTTACTGGTTAAAGCTCTCACCAATACTTATAATAATGAAGCCATAGGTAGTGAAATCCTATGTTGGCCTTGTTGAAGACATTTTTCAAGAAATACCATCTGAGTCGACAGCCTCAGGCTTTCACTGCTCACTGGCAGTCGAGGGAATGATTCTCCTGCCCATGGAACTGATTGTGGAGGGACCATTTGTGGTGTTGTAGGAGTGGGCTGAACTGTGTGGGAGTTTGAAAGGTGAGGGTGGCCAATCTCACTACGTTAGAAAATAAAGCATGTCCTTCCAAAAGCAGCAGAATCTACGTCAGTAAAGTTCAGTGTCTGACCCATCACAGTCACGTGGAGCTCTAACCATTGCTCACTCCTGCGTTTCAGATTCACCAAGATGAAGACAGCCACCAACATTTACATCTTTAACCTCGCTCTGGCTGACACCCTGTGCCTGATGACCTTGCCCTTCCAGGGAACAGACACATTCCTGGGCTTCTGGCCCTTTGGCAATGTCCTGTGCAAGATCGCCATCTCCATCGACTACTACAACATGTTCACCAGCACCTTCACGCTGACCATGATGAGCGTGGACCGCTACATCGCCATCTGCCACCCCATCAAAGCCCTGGACATCCGCACGCCCCACAAGGCCAAGGTGGTCAATGTTTGCATCTGGGCTCTGGCTTCTGTCTTTGGCATCCCGGCCATGGTGATGGGATCTGCGGAAAACGAGAATAACGGTCAGTAAAACTGCATCCAGTGGAGGGAGGTGCTGGTGGACAGGACAGCTCAGGGAGAGGGGTCCCAGTTTCATCAGTGGGGTGAGATCTCTGCTGCAAAATCATCTTAACTCCTCCCTTTGTGTCTCTGCCTCTCTGTATGACTGCTACTGCTTTTCTAGTGTTAAACAGAATTAGTATTTCTAATATTAAACATAAAAACATTAAATATAGTATTAAACATTGTTGTATGAAAAATTGAACATTAAACACAGAATTGTTATGTTAGGTTGGGAAAGACCTCTAAGATCATCAAGTCCAACTATTAACCTAACTAACTAAACTAATCTGAATGCTCAGATGCTTTTCTGCTTGATCTGCATTTGCTGATCTTCCTCCCCATTTTATTTTTTTTACCCTTGCAGAAATTGATTGTCTAATTAAGCTCCCTTCTCCCGTGGACTACTGGGATCCCGTGTTTGGCATCTGCGTCTTTCTCTTCTCCTTTATGATCCCCGTGTTGATCATCACCATCTGCTACAGCCTCATGATCAGGCGGCTCAAGAATGTCCGCGTGCTCTCGGGCTCCAAGGAGAAGGACCGGAACCTGAGGCGCATCACCCGCATGGTGCTGGTGGTGGTGGCAGTCTTCATCGTTTGCTGGACTCCCATCCAGATTTTCGTGCTGGTGCAGTGCCTGGGTGCCAAGGCGGAGAGCGAGCTGGAGCTGGCCATCTCCTGCTTCTGCACCGCGCTGGGCTACGCCAACAGCAGCCTCAACCCCGTGCTCTACGCCTTCTTGGATGAGAACTTCAAGGCGTGCTTCAAGAAGTTCTGCTTCCCCACCGCCTTCAGGACCGAGCTCCAGATGTCCAACAGGATGTGCAGCATCGCCAAGGATGTGGCCTATGCCTGCAAGAACTCGGAGGGGACTAACAATCCGGCCTGACTAGGCATGGAAATCCCCATGGTGGCTGTCGCCCAGCAGAGTCCGACCACCCCCACGTCAGAACTGACTCAGATAACGGCCCTTTAGCAGGACCTCAAAACTGAGAGGTGAGAAACCAAGGAAACAATTTTGGGGGTTGGGAAAACCGGATACTGCGAGAGCACGCAGAGAAAGTCAGCCCATTTGATGCGTTTTTAATTCCAGTGCATCCTGCACTAAGGAACGCGTTTGAAATCAGCTCTCTGATTCCTGTGAAACCCTGGGAGTTTGCAACATTATTGAGAGTTTGGGAATCAGGGCTTTAAAATAGGCATCGCTCCTGGGGCTTGCACTTCTGCTGCTGGGAGACAGACAGAATGTGAACTCTTGCATTGCTTTTTTCCTCCCTGAATGGAGATGTTAACAGCTGGTGTGGCTCACCAGGCGCTCGTGTGCGGGTTTTCCTCCTGTGCCATCGCTCTGAAATCAGACTTTGCTGCAGCCAAAGCGGGCAGGAGCCATCAGACAAAACCCAAGATCATCTCCAGGATGAGTCATCGTGCAGGGAAGGATGCAGGGAGGGAGAGGAGGGAGCTGACGGGAAGAGAAATTCAAACTGCCTTGGGAGGACAGCGCCAGCTCCTGCAGATGGGATCTGCAGTGAAACCCCCCTCTCAGAGGGGAGTGGGGGGGAAAAGAGAATGTCAGAACTGATGATGTAGCTCTGAAGAGGAGGAAGAAAAAAGACTGAGGAAATGAACACAATTCCTCATTTACATGCTGCTACTACTTTTTTTTTTAAACTCTGTATTTGCAGTGTAATAATGGACAGAATGTGTCTGTATATACATGTCTGTAGTGGAATAGGTGCAGATACATGGTAGGATTTCACCTTACCAAGCTTGCCTTGGGCATCTTCCTCGGTGAGAGGAGGAAGGAATGAAGTGGCCTATAGACATTTACAGTATTTCTGTATAGGGGAAAGCCATTTTGCAGAAGTCAGAATGGCAGCTCTTCCAGAAGACATGGACATTCCTGGTGGGAGGAGGCAGCCTAAACCAGTCCCACCTGCTCCACATGGGATAAAGTGGGGCACAAACCACACTAAACCTGGGGTGCTGTGGTTTGTTGTGTGCTTTTAACTGCAATGAGATCCACGATGCTGGCAGCACGTGGGAAATGCTGCCCAGGTACGATCCCTCCTGCCAGCCATGAATTGATTTTCCTCTCCCAGAGTAGGCCAGAGCTTTGTGGAAAATGAGATGTCCTGTCATTTCACTCGACAACAAAAGCTTCCCCAAAGAGTTTCACCACTGAGTGCTCTCTGTGCAGGGGAGGGCAGCAGGCTGGGCTTGTCCCTGTAGCACAACAGCCCAGGGAAATCTGGGCAGTGGTGGCCAGTGGTGCTGATGGGGGAGCACAGCACCAACTTCCACTTGGAGTTGGGAGGTCAATTCCAACGTGAGAACCAGCAGTGTTGTTTGGACTGTACAGATCCCAATGTGAATATATTTCTTGTGCTCTGGTCTATGAGATTCTGTATTTTTAATGTACTGATTTGCCAATATTTTAATGCTGTCATGTTCTTTATATATGCTGTACAAAGGAATTGAATGTTATATTTCTATGTAGAGTGTTTCCCTCATGGCTGGGCTTAAAATACAGACACAATTCCAGTGTCCCACGTGTAGGACCCAGATCCCTCGTAAACTGCTCAAGCTGGGAGGATTTTGAGGCTGATTAGCATTTGATTGGGAATCTGGAGTGATACCAGAGCAAACTTTGCAATTAGCACTTCCCCTGACCAATCTGGAGGCAGGAGGAAATCTGGGCACTTTAAGCACTTTGTAGTGGATGCTAATCCCCAAGCCCTCACCAGGAAATCCCATATAAACCCCAGGCATGTGAAGAACAGCTCCTTGAGAACTGTGCTGCTGGCAGGCTGCATCCCTGCCTTTGGGAAAACTGGGTTAGGTGGGATGTTATTTGTGGGTGCAGTAACAGCATTGGGCAATGAATGACCTTGGGTGTGCTCAGCCCCTCAGCTGTGGGATGGTCTGATGGGTCTGGGAATGGTTGGGGCTGAGGCTGGGAACTGACTGCTGGGCTGTTCTTATCCTTAGGGAGCAGGAAAACATTCACTGGTGGCTGGCTAAGGAACAGCCACACTCCCTTTGTCCTTCTTGGCTGGGTTTTTAAATATATTTATGTCCTCTGATAAAAAAAAATATACCTGTGTTTGGCATTTTTTAAATATGGATTTTGTTACAATGACTATGCTGCAACGATCTTACATAATCAAGTACTCAATAAATGTGTGTTTACCAAGCTTTTGGGTATTTCCATGGCCCTTGCAGTGAATGTGTTTATGCATTCTGTTCAATGCTCAGTGAAGTTTGTTATAAGAAGAGCAGCAAACACCTGAAAGCAAAACTTTATTGTACTGTGCCTCTGGAGTTACAGGCTCATGTAAAAGTAAAGCTGGATGGCTTTACTGCTGGCTCTGTAATTCCCTTTGGAAGTGGTTGTGTTGGTGTGATTTTTACAACTGCCGCAGTGTAAATGACAATTTAGGTGGCTACTTGTGTGCTTTAATAAAGGAAAATAAAACCTTCTGTGCTTTGAATGATAATCTGGAGGAGTTAACCGGGTGGATTGGGAATGTCTCAGCCTGTCCCTTTTAAGTGAGATCACTGGGAACTTTTGTTACACAGACAACGTGGTCTGTAGGTGACACAGGAACAGAAGATGTGAAAATGTTAGAAAATTGAGTCCCTGGGTCTTGCAAAGGGCAGCTGTGATGTGCAGGCAGCTGCCTGCTGTTAGAGATGAAGTCTGCTGAAGGATGAAAACAAGCTCTCCCCACCTGCTCTCCCCACAATTCCCTGGAGTTATGGGGTTAGGCGTGACAATCAATTGCAGAACTGCTCTGAAAATAAAGCCAAGGCCATATTCTGTAGGAAATACAGGAAAGTTGGATCAGCCAGTGAGATGTGCAATAAGGAAAGAGCTTTCTCTCTGCACAGAGATCAATATTCCTACCCAAGCACGTAAATAGCAGGAGAGGGTTTTTTATTAGCAGTGGTGATTTTCTTCTTAAAAAAGAAAAAGTAAATTGGTGAGAAAAAAAATTGGAAATCTTTATTTTTCTTCTAGTTCAGTTAATTATAAGTATCCAGGGGTGAGTTCTTACAGCAAAACCATAAACCAAAGTGCTTTATTCAGTATTATGGGATTTATTATGTACCAAGTATTCTCTCTGCTGCTGTTGGCTGAAATCAAGTGCTGGAAAAGGCTGAGGAATGGATGAGCTGGGGACTGAACTCTCCCCCAAGCAGCTCTTTGGCACTTGGTAAACCTGGGCAGATCTCTGGCTTTGCAAGAACCACATCTCCCTTCCTCTCCCTCAGCCTACAACATTCCCCCTCCATGAATTACAGCTTCTAACAGCAGAAATAAGGAGCAGAATTTACACTTTCACTGAGCTTTGGATGGACAACACCCTCAGGCACATTGTGAGGTCTTTGCTGTTGCTCTCTGCAAGGCCAGGAGTTGGTCTCTGATCCTTGTGGGTCCCTTCCAGCTCTGGATATTCTGTGGTTTGTGGCTTTATGCCATGGGAGGAGCTGAGCTGGGGAGGTGCTGTTACCCTTTACCTGCAGCTCAGACAGGGGTCGTTTGTTTTGGGTGAGAATTCAGATGAAATCCCTCTCCCCAAGCCCACTGCCCACAGAAGCCACAAAGCCCTTCCCCTGCTCCAAATGTCTCTGCTCCCACAAAGCCTGGCCCCCAGGGCTGAAGATAACTTCAGCAGGTGGGAGAAACCCCAACTGCAGAATGACCAAGGTTGTGTTGGGTCCTTGTGGTGCCCCCTGCTCCAAAGCTCAAGACTTGCCCTGATGAAGACACTGCCTGATGCTGAGCAGTTGCCATGTCTGCTTTCCCAAGATGTTCATGAGAAGCTAGACTGTAAATATGACTTTATTTTTTAAAATTATCTTTTCCTTTTTTTTCCCTCCAGAGAGGTTTGTTAATTATTTAAATAGCTGCCACTGGGCTCCAATCTCTCTCTGGGTACTTTGGGATGTAACTGCCGGGTAAGACAATGTGTGTCCAGAGAAGGATGCCTCTCATCCTGCAATGCTTTATAGGGAAGGTGGCTACTCTCTATGGTTAGAGCTTCTTTTTTTAAATGGAAAGGATCTCCAGCAGCAGCTGGTGTGGGTGCAGCCTTTGATACTGCTCAGAAGAGAGACTCAGACTGGCAGCAAAGCAGCCTGCCAGAAAAATGCCAGCCTGCTTTCCCACTCATTTTGCTGTGCTTCCCCTCAGATATTTTTGTGGATATTTATTCAGAAGCAAATTTCTCCTTCCTTCAAGAGGAGAATCTCCTTCGGACACATGCCTGGCTGCAGCCCTGATTCTGCAGTCATGGCTCACGCCGTGCTTGCCGTGTGATTCTCCGTGGCAGCAGAGCTGCATCACTGTGACTTTGCACAATCAGCTGGTAATTCTCTCCCCTCATCTTCACCTCCCAAACCCTGCCCAGGGCTGTCTGAAGGACCAGGTCTTATTCCCTGGCCTTCTCCTTTGCTGAGGAGAACCACAGAGCTGAGATGGGAGGGATGGAGGGTAGAATGCAGCAGCAGTGGGTGTAGGAGGGAAGGTTGTCCCATCTCCATGGTGAGAATTGCTCATGAGGTGAGGAGGCTGAAGAAGGGAGAGAAGGGGAAAAAGGGGACCAGAGGAGGCCAAAGAGATTCTCTGAGGGTTGGAGCATCTCATCTACAGATACAGGATGACAGAGCTGGGAGCGTTCAGTCTGGAGAAGGCTCTGAGGAGACTTTAGAGCCCCCTCCAATGTCTAAAGGGGCTCCAGTAGAACTGGAAAGGGACTTTGGCCAAGGGCCTGGGGTGACAAAGGGAGGGGAAATGGCTGCACACTGACTGAGGGGAGGGTTAGATAGGATATTAGGAAGAAATTCTTCTCTGTGAGGGTGATGAGACCCTGGCACAGGTTGTCAAGAGAAGCTGTGGGTGCCCTATCCTTGGAAATGTTCAAGGCCAGGTTGAAAACACCTGCTCTAGTAGAAGGTGTCCCTGCCCATGGCAGGGGGTTGGAATGAAACATCCTTTAAGATTCTTTCCCACCCAAACCAATCTATGATTCTGTGGTTCTATGAAATGGAAGGTGAACTCAAGGTGGGAACAATGGCCCATAAGCCAAAAGTCCTGGTGCTGCATGAGGAACAGAGATGGACTGTAAGGAAGTAGAGAGTGTGCTGTGTGATGCTGTTGGATGTTTGGCACAGGGTTTTTTTGAGCCCCTTCTTGTCATGTCTGAGCTGCTGCACATCTATTTTGAGTGTCCCAGAGTGGCTGCATGCATCTGCTCCTCTTAGATGGGGGATTCATGCTCAAAATGTGGTAGCAGAAGTTCCAAGGTCATAGCTCTTTTTGAAAGAGGGAGTTTTAGGATTTTTCCAAGCAAAGGGATTGCTATTGGACTGGGTGCTGTTAAATCAAAGAGCCCCACAGCTCACAAACTCCCTTTGTTCCTGCTTTCAGCACGCTGAAGCCTGGATAGATTGCACGACAGAATGAAATAATCAATAAATAGAGCAACATGGTTTTGTATCTTGGCAACCACGATGCTGCTGAACCATGTAAACTGACTTTGCTCTCTCTCCCTCAGTGCAGAGATCCCGTCTGGCTGCAGGGAAGGAGAGATGCTGGCTCTCCCGGGTGCTGGGTGACACAGAGCCCCTTCCCCCATCTCAAGGTTTCTGCTTCAGCAGCCCAAAAACTCCCTAAACAGTCCCTGCATCAGAAAGTGCACAGTAATATCCTACCCCAGCTGGGATCACCTTCACCCCACAGGACGACAGAATCTCACAGTCCTGGAATGGTTTGGGTTGGAAGGGACCTCAAAGATCATCTTGTTCCAACCCCTTGCCATAAGCAGGATTCGTGGGAATTTGGTCTTCCTGTGGCTGTACTACTGGAAGGGTCTCTGAGAGGAAACCACATCCTGTTCCACCAGCCCACTCTTGCAGCAAAAGGGGTTTTTCCTCCGGTTTCTGTTATTTCTGAGGGAAGATGTAGCTTTAGTGCTGATGGAGTCTCCTGCTGCTGGCAGTGGTCAGGGACAGCATCGCTGCTTCCCTCCCCTCTGGGCCTGAAGCCAGGCAGGAAAGGCTGGAGCCTTGAGCAGCAGCACCAGCACTGCCAAACAGCACACTTTCAGTGCAGTGAAATGAAGAACGATCCTTCAAGAAACCAAGCAGGAAACTTGATTTTTCCAAGGAAACCATTGAAAGAATCAGCATCTTCCCGTAGGCTGGTTTTGGCTGCATTAGATCACTGTTTTCCTGGCCACAGAGAGGAGCCCAGGCAGAACCTGAGCTGGCGCTGTCCATTCAATAAACATCAGTTTCTCTGTGTGTTTCCAGCCTGGCATGTGCAGTGAATGCTCTGAGAAAAGCTCATGCCATGCTGATTTCATTCAGTGATGAGGAATAAAAACAGGAGCTCTGTAGTCAACATGAAATTAAGATTAATGGCTTTTCAGCTTGATTTCCTCTGCGTGAAGCAAACCCCGTATTGCGGTTTGGCTATTTAATGTTTGCTCAGTGTTAGGCATTAATAGCAGCTTCTCCACATGCACAGGTCACTCGCTCACATATTTTGGATTTTCCCTCATCTCAGCCTTGCACTGCTCTTACTTTGCTTCAGCACAGAGGAAATCATAGAATCACAGGATGGGTTGGGCTGGAGGGCACCTTAAAAATCATCTATCCAACCTTCTTGCCATTAAAATTTCTGGGGATAATCACCTGCCTCCAGGGAGCCGGCTAAAGGAGCAGAAAATGAGCCCAGCCCCTGTTGCTGGTGTTTCCCCTTCTCCCTGCATTCCAGAGGAGACTGGGAGGTCCCTGTGGTTTGCTTTGGCATCTGCACCGGGGTTTAATTTGCATGTGCTTGGCTGGAAAACTGCTTCATCTTCTGGTGAGAGCCAGTGATGCTACCGAGCCCTTCTGCCTAGGGCTATCCACCACGACTGTGGAGCATGAGCTCAAGACCAGGCTGGATGGGGCTCTGAGTGTCCTGGTTAGTGGAAGCTGTGCCTGCCCATGGCAGGGGGTGGAAACTGGATGATCTTTAAGGTCCCTTCCAACCCAAACCATTCTGTGACTCTGATTCTGTGGTTCTGTGACTCTGTGATTCTGCAATTCTGTGAGCTGTCGGCTCTGACCTGCCCCATCCATCATGAAATGGTGACCATCAGCTTCACATCCCAGCTCCTGGCCAGTGTGGATGAAGGAGCTCATCTGGGTGTGGCCACAGCATGAAGGATCCCACTGAATCCATCACACGGATAAGGGAAATTTAATTACATCCGTAAGATTTCCATCAATGCTGAGCAGCAGCAGGCTGGGTCTCAGGGGAGATTTTTCATTGCATTGAAATCTGACTTTATTAATTACCAGTCTCTGATCTCATTTGAGGGTTAAGTTTATGAAACGGAATCCTTATTTCTCCGGTTTCCTTGTTCAGCTGGTTTATTGAGTCTTCTACAGGGAATGGTTTGGACCCTAGAAACTCCCAAGGTGTCCTATACTTCTGGCAAGAGCTGTGCAGGAGAATCATCTGAGCAAGGAGAGCTGATGGGGATGTGCAGAAATCCTGGTGAAAGACAGAGAAAGAAAACACATCTCAGGAAAAATGAAAACGGGGACAGTTGCTGGCTGTCAAAGGTCTTGCTGCCAAATTATAGCTTATTTTACCCCCAAAGGGAACTCCCCCTTCCCTCATGGGATGCTGCTGTCAGCACCCAGAGCCCTCATCCCACCCAGCCAGGGAATATTGTGGTGGGGGGCTTTGGCAGAGTGACACCAGCCTTTGGTGCACCCCAGGCTGTTCGCTTCCTCTTGGGGAAAGCTTCCCATCCTCTGTTTATCCAGGAAGCACCAGACTTGGCTATAGGCAGTGCAGAGTGCTTGGGTTTTATCTACACATCAAATTTACTTATTTTTTGAAAGAGCAAATAGCCACTGAACAGCCCTTGAAGCTTGGGGCTAGTGTCTAATTCCACTTGGAGAGCTTTGTTAGATAATTGCAATATTTTTCTGAGAGAAAATAGAACAATCGAGGCTTGTAATTAAAAGCCATTCAGGCAGCTTTGATCCTTCCCTCTGCATCTTCACTTACCAAACACAGATGCCAACAAGGACTCGTGGCAATATTTACTGTCACTATTCTTGGCCTTTGCCTTTAAATTAACTCCTCTTCCTCTCTCCCAATCAAAGGAGGAGGAGGAGGAGAAGGGAGGGAAATGTGGCAATGTGGTTTTTCAATAGGTGTTTCTTTGGAAAGATTTTTTTTTGAGGATGTCTGATATCACAGAATCATAGAATTATTAACTTTATAGAAGCTCAATGAGTCCAAGCATCAACTCAGCCATACCACCACATTCACCACTAAACCATGTCCTGAAATGCCACATGCACAGGTTTTTATGAACACTTCCAGGCATGGTGTCTCCACCACTGCCCTGGGCAGCCTTTCCCAGGGCCTGACCACCCTTTTGGTGAAAAAATATTTCCTAATATCTAATCAAACCTCCCCTGGCAGAACTTGAGGCTGTTTCCTCTCATCCTGTCACTCCATGCTGACAAGTCTGGAGCTCCTCTGGAGGCCTCAGAGTTGTCCTGTGGAAGCTGCAGTGGTGCTGTGGATAGGGCAGGACCCACACACTGTGCCCTGGGCATGGACAGGGAGCTGCCAGGGCCCTACAGCCCACAAGGATCCTCAGGTGACCCCTGACTCCCTGTGAGAGGGAGCCCAGCCTGGGAGGTCCCCTTCCCTTCAGCAGCAGGTGGGAATGTCAGACCTTGATGTGCTGGGACCTTCTGAAGGCACCAAACTGGGCTTGTTTCTCCCAGAACTGGCTGTAAAGCCAGAGGGTCACCATGTCCTTGGGTTTGGGGTGGGAGCATCAATGGCTCATCAGCACCCAGGGGCTCCCAGCAGCCCCAAGGAACCAAGGTGGCTGCTACAGATAAGTCAGGCAGTACAAATTCTTTCTTGGATTGATTTGAACAGTATCTTCTGGAGACCCTTCTGCTTCTCATCTTCTCTAGTCCACGTTTTTGCTTATTTGTGTTTAATTTTTATTTTCATGCTTTTCTCACATAAAGATGCTTCTGAGACCCAGGCCTTCAACTCTCAGTGGGGTATTATTTCTTTTCTCACCCAGACATCGTGACCAGCCTTAGGGAGGCAGTGTGAGGCTGCCTAAGACCCGGGGGATTGGAGCTTCCAGGGAGAACAAGCTGCAGCACAGCTCGGATGAGGACAATTGATCCGAACAGCCAATATTGCTGCAGGACGAGGACTTAAAAAGCAACAATTGCTTCCGATCCCCCGCCTTAGCTCAGACGCCTGCGTTGAGAGCCTGCAGTGGGAATAAGAGCCCTGTATGAATCTAATTCTGGCTCTGGGGTGGGAAATGGCTCTGAGGGATGATGGAGCAGAGTCCTCCAGGGCTGTGTCCTCACGGGTGTGACACGATGAGGAAGAGCAAAGACTTCAGCTCCTGCCGTGTCCTGGGAGCTGCGTGGCTGCACCGCACCTTTGCACCCATTAACACATCCCAGGCTGTCCTAGAAGGAATTTTCCCGGCTTTGAGGCTGAGCTGACTTCCCTGCTGAGTGCATGGCTGGCTGGGAAGGGGTCAGGACAGGAGGGAGCCCTGTGGGTCGCTAATTCAGCCTCTTGCGACACTGCAGACCCCAGAGGGGATGATTGCTTTAGGAGAGGATTTATTCAGTGATCCGATAATGGGTTTATTTCCTCTCCTCCAGTCTTCAAGATGCAGCTGATGTGGGCTGGTGTGACAAGGCAGCCTCAGCGGTGGGAGGAAATTCAAAGGAATGAGCTGGCGTGCGGGATTTCCCTGGGGGGATCCCGTGCTGGGAGTGGGCAAGAGTCTCCTTGGAGGGGTTTTCTGCTATCCCAGAAGGAGCCGAAGCACCCTGGCTTTGGATGCTGCGTTCCCGGGCACGGGCACCCCGAGTTCGGCGGCTCCCCGCAGGAGCAGAGTGCCGGGCTGTGTGTGAGGCTGAGGATGCTGCGGGACACGCAGCGATGCTGAAAGCAGAGAGTGCCGCTTAGCGTTGCCGGCCTGAACCGCACCGGCCACCTCGGGGCTCCGAGCGAGCTGGAGCCACTCCTGAGCAGGGGAGGAGACCTCGGCCAATGCAAATCCTACTCCCATTGGAGCCTGGCACCCACAAGAGGGGCCAGTACCCGTGTGTTAGGGGGTTTGACACGGAGAAAATCACAGGATGCTGCCATAAGGAGATGCTGAGGTGGGGCTGCTCGTGCTCAGAAAGGGAGGGACCAGGGGATATAAGGAATGTCTGTAAGTGCCTGTGGAGGGCTCAGAGAAGAGGGAACCAGACTCTTCTCAGCGACGTCCCATAACAGGACAGGAGGCACAAACTGAAATATGGAAAATTCCATTAAAGCATAGGAAAGAAATTCACTGTTAGACTGGTGCAGTACAGGAACAGGCTGCCCACAGGAGCTGTGGCATCTCCATCCTTGGAGACTTTCAAACCCAAGTGGACACGGTGCTTGGAAATTCGACCCTGCTTGAACCCTGCTGCGATTCTGTGACTGTCATGACTCGTGATTTAACGGGAAAAGCTCCAACAGTATCATTGTTGTGCCTGTAAGTGGATAACTCACACTGAAAAAGTTCTTTGCATCTAAAAAAATACAGTAGTTTTTCTACGTAATAAAATATACTGCCTTTCCTGGAGTCCCCATGCCAATGAACAGCGATGTTTCAGCTGATTAGACAGCTTGCGTGAGGGGAGACATAATTTGAGTCAGTTTTCTCTCTCAGAGAGGTTTTTCCATCTGGGGAACCCACTGCCAGCAGGTGGCAACCATGCTAAAGCAAAATTCCTAGAGAAGTTTCGCCTGGAAGAATGTGTTCTCCTTCACTGTTCTCCCAAAGTTAGCACCTTTAATATGGGGAAGGCAACACAGTGATCTTGTATTCACACATCGGTTTTTAGTTTTCTATAAATGAAATTGTTACCATGAGGTGTTGAGGGCTGTCAGTTTTGGTGTTGGGTGCTGAGGGCACTGAATTGCCCCGAGGAGCCTCACTTGGGGTCTCCACTCACACTGTCACCTTCTGAGAGCCCATGTAAGCTGAGAACTGCAGTCTCCTTTCGTGTTACCTGTCCTGCATTTTCTTGGGGGAATTTTGACAGGTGAGAGCTGAGCTTGGTACCTGAGGACTGGGGGAAATCTTGAAAGAAATATTTTAGCTAAGACAGCCTTCCTAAAATCAGTAACATACAAACCTTGCGGGGCTAAAGGGTGGGAACTTTCCAAGCTTTCAATATGGGAATGATCTTTCCAAACTTTCAATATGGAGTTTCTGATCTCCAGACTCTCCCACTCAAGTCCTTGTTCTGTTCAAATATTTTGACTATTTATCTGTGAAAGAAGGAACTTTATATCTGCAGTGCTCACTGGAGTTTTTCTTATTGCTTACAAAACACCTTAATTTTGTTACAAACCTACTGTTTTATTTTATAATAGGCAAAATACAATATATATAGCAAAGACATGGAACAAGTAGCATAAATTTTCTCTTGTGAAAGAAGGACCAGTCTCTTTTTTCCCCCATGAGGTTTATTTCATTACTCACTGTTAAATAAATACGTATTTGACACTCAACAGGAACAATTGGTTCAAAATAATTTCTATCACAAATTCCTACAGTTGTCATAGTATTTGTATGGTATGTTGTTTAGCACTATTTTTGAGACTCAAATCTTCCTTTTGGTCTAAATTCAACAAGTCAGAAAAGAGGAAATTTGGGGTGAGGTGGAAGATGGACATCCTTCAAAATCAAAAGAAAGCCATAACACACAGAAACCTACATGGACATGAAAATAGTTTCTTTTCTCTTCCAAATACTCATCCTCCCTCTGTTTTATTGATGTTTCATTGAAAGTGCTCGTTAGCTCTGCTCCATTAAACAATCCTCCCTAATAACACAGTGATAAAGAACTGAGATTTGCACTAATCTGGAAATTGGTCTCCAGCCTGTCTGTGCTGTACAGCAGATGGCAATAAAGGACCACTCTGAGGCAGAAGAACACCCCTGGAAAGGAAATGTTCTGCGCTTAGTAATTCAGAGTGTGAAATTAAAAATCAGGGTATGGAAATGCAACTCTGAGAAGCTGGTAGGAGCAGAGAGGAAATACAAGAGTTGCAAGTGGGCAGGACAAACCCTGTTGCTGATGAGGATTATAAACAGACCATACATTACTTGTAAATGAAAGAAAGGACTTTGTGCATTCATTGGCCAACCCTCCACTCTGCAAAAGTGTCCCCGAAAAGTCCCAGGAGGGCAGGGACCTGCCAGCCCCAACCTCCTGTTCAAGAAGTTCTGCACTCCAGCAACTTCCGGAAGCTCTTCCGAAAACTGTCATCCAGGAAAGCGTACAAGAAAGGATTCAAGCAGGAATTGGCATAGCTTAGGCTGGTGATGAAGTAGGATATCCCAATGACCATGGAGGTCTGGGGCAAGTCAGTGGTCAAAGCCACGATGGTGGCCAAGTGGAAGGGGGTCCAACAGAAGAGGAACACAGCCAGAACTATGAAGACCATAATGGTGACTTTCTTCTTGGCTTTGTCCAGGGCTCTGGCATTGGAGTTCAAGTGCATGTTCCTCAGCTTGTAGAGCATCATGGTGTAGAGGATGCAGATGGTGGATACCGGAATGGCAAAGCCAAGGATGAGGGTGTAGATCCTGCTGGCTTTGAACCAAAACCTCTCAGGCTTGGGGAAGTTGAGACCACAACTCTTGATCTCCAGGTCGTCGGTGTAGACATTGGCAAAGATGATGAAAGGGAGGACTATGATGGTGACCAGGATCCAGATGCACAGGCTGACAATCCTGGCTGCTCGGTACGTGCGATGGGGCATCCTCTTGGACCTGACTGTAGCCAGTACCACCAGGTACCTGTCTATGCTCATCACTGTCAGGAAATAAATGCTGGAGAAGATATTGTAGTGGTCTATGGACAAGATGAGCTTGCAGAGGATTTCTCCAAAGGGCCAGTAGCGGAGGAGGTGCTCCGCAATATTGATGGGCAAGACAAGGGTGAACAAGTCATCGGCTATAGCGAGGTTCAGGATGAACATGTTGGTCACAGTCTTCATCTTGGGGGCCTTGAGGATCACATAGATGACAGCAGTGTTACCTGTGAGCCCCACAGCACAGATCACAGAGTAGATCACAGGCAGGACAACGTAGAAATCAGCTGCCTGCTCTTGCAGGGTGAAGTTGAACCTCATGCTGTTTTCCAGGTAGCAGCTGTTGCCTGCGTTGCTGCAGGAGCTGTTCAGATCATCCCAGAAGGAGCTGTTTCCCATGCCTATAGATCACAGGCCACCCTCAGATGCCACTAAAAGCCTCGCTAGCCCAGAAGTGAGAGTTTTTTTTGTTTGGTTGGGTTTTTTTCCCCCCTCCTGTGAGAAGCAGCTGTTACCTCATTTAGATGCAGCTTATTTTCAAAGGTACTTGTGAGGTTTCATGGACCACCTAACTTACCTATCCCCACTGTTGGAGTTAGAATTTGAAGCGATGAGGGGAGAAAAAAATTTTTGGAAGACGTAAGGCTCCATGAACATAGCAAACAAGGGAATTATGACTTTCTAAATAAGTCAAGGAACTCTTCTTTCTGAGAGCATTCTGGTGAGCTTTGGCTTTTCTTTGCTGGGGGAGTTGAGTGGTTCCTCTTCAGCTGTCTGCAGTGAGAGTTCTTCTAGGGCTGGCAGGAACGAGGAGACAGAAGGGGGAGTTTCGTGCCTGGCTGTCTGTTCACAGCCCTTGGAGGACCTGAGGGATGGCTGCTGTTTCACCGGCACAGCGCTCGCATTCCGTGCCGGAGCAGAAGCGTTCCAGTGGTTAATTAGTGCCTGCCTTTGTGTTGGAGTTCGGGCTCTTCATGGACTGGGATTTCACAAACAATGAAGAAGTTTCTGACACTGCTACTCCCCACTCCCAGGGTCCCCTAGAAAAAGAAGGAGGGAGAGAAATAGTTGAGGGAGAATTTCTGAAATTAACAGTTAAAGGGGATTACCCTGCAATCAAAGTAGATATTTAAGCAAGGCTGGGCTATGAACTTCTTCACTGTGAACACCATCCCCAGTACAAACAACTGGCAGCACCCCAAACCTGGCACAGAGTGACAGACAAACCTGTAAATCTCAGAAGTTCAGGATTAATCAGGGAAAGAGGGAGAAAAGTACCCTGAAAGCAAATCCACTTTAGAGACACAGCAAGAATCATCCCATCTGTAGCAGTCACCACATCCATCACTGTTGCCTGACCCATACTTCCAAGAATTCCTCCACAGGGAATGAACAAACAACCGACCCCTACCCCCACTGTGAAGATCAAAGGTTTGGCAACCGCTCCCCAGGCTCTGCAAAGAGAAGTGCCTCACTTCTCTTGCCCTTTGTTATCGCACAGCAATAAATTGAGCGGGACTGCCGGCGTTAGGGAAGGAGGGCTGAAGTGTCCCTTACCTGGGAAGCGGCTCCGCTGCCTCCTCCAGCACCTGCTGCTTGCACTGGTGAGCCTCTTCCCTCTAATCCGAGTTGGAGGAGGGTCTCCGGGCTGCTGACGTACCGGGATTTGCAATCAGATCAACATGATGCCTCTGTGTGTGCGCGTTGCATGTCTGAGCAATTAGCACTTGCTCAGATCAGGGGAGGGGGGAAACAAAGGTTTTCTCTCTGCAGGAGTATTAGAATAGTTAATATGGTGGATGTTCCCTTCAGGAATGAGGGAAATGTCGAGGGACACAGGCAGCACCCAAGACTGGCTGAATGAGGGATGTGGTGGGGAGCGGGGAGTTAAACTGCTTCAATAGGGAACAGGGGCTGGTTATAACAAAGGGAGTGGGAGGAGGGTGAGCAACATCACAGTGTGCAAAATAAACAAAAAAATAGACGTACCTTGCCAGATCTGTGCTGTTTTCAGCTGCTCTGGGGGAGTTTGGCCAGGTTTCTCCAGCTGGGTCTCTGATCCAGCCTTGGAAATTCAATGAAATCCTTCAGTTGAGCATCAGGAGGTGCAGGAGTCCCGCGAAGCACCCCAGGTTAGAGAACAAGAATGTAAGATCACTTTACCAGTGTGTCCCTAGAAAAAGAAGAACAAGGGAATCAAGGGTCTTTTGATTCTCCTTTAGTTCCTTAAATGTTGCCTGACCTTTGTTTCAAGACAAGACAAGGGAAAGCACAAGCATCCATCAGTTCTGTGCCTGGCTGTGTGCATTTAACCAGGAGGGCCAGCTCAGAGATCTGAGCCATGTAGCCAAGGACTGTGTTTGATTTTCCTCCTCTTCTTTAGATGTTTTTATAGTCTTCTGGCAAGATTATTGTGCACCAGTAGGTGGGTGGGAGTAAAGCATTTCACTGCACTTCTTAAGGCCATGGCTGTAACTGACTTTTCAGCAGATGGGACTTTTTTTATGCCCAATCTACAACTCTTCCAGATATTTTCTGTCTCTTGGCCAAAATCTAACCAGACATTGGGCTTAAGGAATCTTAAACAGGAATTACATTGTCCAATTATATTGCATAGGAATGATATGGATGATATTTCTTCAGATGAAACACCTCCAGAGCTTTCCTCTTGCCTGTTTCGGGAAAGCTGGTGTGGTTTATAAGGAATTGTAAATGAAGCAAGGCATTGGAAGGTCTGCAGGGGGAAGGCAATTTCCAGGAATTGCTGCTGTCTTTTTCGGGAAAGAACATACAGGAAGACAGAGAAATTCAGGAGAATGTGATGTTACATTTTCTGATCTGTAACTATTCCCTGGGACAAAAGGATTTGAAAGTATTTTTCACCCACAATCCTTTGAGACTTTTTGTTTTTCAGCAGAAAGTATATCTCTGGTCTCTGGGATAGCTTAAAAGCTGTTATTTCTCCTTCCAAACTATATTATCTTGGAATTGGCATCATGCTGCCATGGCCAGGGTCCTGTGCCCAGGTGCTGTGTGTTTTAGGGGCTGTGGTGAGGGGCTGGGAGCTGGAGGGGCTGCAGGGCTGCAGTGCTGATGATGCTCCCTTGTGCTTTACCCTCTGCCTTGTGCCTTACTCCTCATTATCCGTAGTGAACATGCTCTCCGTGCCTTGGTTAGGATGTGCTTGATTAAAATAACCTGTCAGAGATGAGATGGAGATTAATTAAATATCATTGCCTGGTGTGGGTAGAGGGGCTTTTATATGCCCCAAACAAATTACTGGCACCCACTTTCGGAGCTCCTCGCCTGGTTCTCCAATAAAACTTGTTTGCTTTGGGGAGAACAATTGCCCACAGATCTGAATTCATGCAGGAAATTGCTTTGCAGTAGGAAGCGTTCTACCAACAGAGAAAATATTTCCTCTGTGTGTCTCTGGGTCCAACCAGGGCCAGAGGCTGTGCACAGAGGAAACAGATCTGTGTTATATCGGTGTGATGGGGAGTGCTTGGAGGGAAGGCTGAGAGAATGTTTTATTCATCTTGTCTTCTCTGGCTGATTATAAATGTTACAGAGGCACGAAGCTCTGAAAATCAAGCACTGGTTTGAAGATGCTGCTACAAAGGACACGAGCAGTGTTTTCCCTCTGAGCTGCTTGGACCTACTCTTGTGCCAACAGCTCCAGCATCAGCACAGTGCAACAGGGACAAAGGTTTTATTCCTGGCAAATCTGTGCCACGGAGATGGACTCTGCCTCTTGAAGCCCACATTCACACTGTGCAGCTTGGGTCAGCTGTGCAAACAGAGAAAAGGCAGTGTTTTAGGGAGGGGGAAATCCCTGGCAATGCTAAATCAGCGGTGTTTTATTGCCTTCATAAAGCTGATGTGCTGCTGGCTCCAGACAAAGGCCATCCACCATTTTGGAGTTATGGAGAACCTGTTTTGTTGGGCTCCTGCTGCTGTCAAGGAGTCAAGTTCACCTCAAGGACACAGATATACAATCAATACTCTGTTTACCAAAACAAAATGTTCTCAGCTGGCTGTCTTGCAGTTGTTGGTTATTAAGGTGATTTATTTGTATGAAGTGTTCAGGCTTTTCAAAAGCATTGCAGGTTAATAATAGAATCAAGGAGTAGTTTGGGTTGGAAGGGACCTTTAAAGGTCACCTAGTCCAACCCCCCTGCAATGAGCAGGGACATCGTCAACCAGATCAGATTGCTCAGAATGGAACCATCCAACCTGACCTTGAATGCTCCCAGGGATGAGGCATCTACCACTTCTCTGGGCAACCTGTGGTGTTGCCTCATCATCCTCATTGGAAAAAGCTTTCTTTCTTAAATCTAATTTAAATCTGCCCTCCTTCTGTTTACAGCCATTCCCCCTTATCCTATCACAACAGGACCTCCTAAAATATCCATAACTGATTATATCAAATGTGCTGCAATTGCTTCTGGCAAGGTAAATGAGCCTGGGCAGGTTACTTGTAGGACAACATTCACCCACAAGCTCAGACACGTCCTCCTGCTTCCCCCCAAACCTTCCCAGCCACACTGAGCCAGGCTGGCTCAGACAGGTGATGGTGCTCACCTTGTGGGACACCCCAGGGAACCAGGCAAGGGCTGCAGGCGATGATTTTTTCTGAGGGGTGAATGTAGGGCAGATGTCTCCATCGGTAAACTGGTAAATTGTGGGTGAAGAAAGCGCCTTTGAGTGGTGATAATTGTCGTGGATCCAGGGGCTGGTGACACATCCTGCCCACCCGAAAGCTGCAGTGAAGGCAAAGGGGTACAGGAAGTGATTTAAGGAAAATCGGAGTAATGAGTCTATAAACAGCCTGTTTTTGTCAGGGAAAGCACATATCAATAACTGCCCCGTCTGTCTCCGCAGGGGAGCAATCGACACAAACGCCGCGTTAGCAATTTCCTCAGCCCAGCTGTGATGGGGAATAAAAGCTGCACCACCGGGAGGTGGTGGGTGGCTGACTGATGCTGTTTGCTCCCTGCAAGCCAGGAAAGAGGTTGGGAGGCTCCTGTGATGGGTCACCCCTCATTCTCAGCAGCTTTTTGGATACCCTGGCTCTTCTACCACACCTTCCCCAGCCCTGTGGTGCTGGCTGGGGCCACCCACAGGTGTCACCCAGCCATGGAGGGCGGGTGGCATTGCAAGAGTTTCCTGGCTCCCAGCAGGAGCTGTGCTGTCAGATGTGTTAATTAAAAGAGCTCTGGTAGAGTACTCGGACAGTGGGAGCAAGGACACTGTGCCAGTCTTGTTGCAATTAATACATATCTGTGAGAATTCAGAGTGCAGGCAGAACGCTGCTTTAAACACCCTCATTTCCTCTCCCACCCCCCACTGGTCTGGCTTCAAGCAGCCTTGTTCCAGAGAGAAATTAAAATCTGCTTCCACTCCAGGATGCTTTTATCTTCCAGCACTTTTCCCTGCTTTTCTCTAGGGCTGGAAGTGAGTGTGTACTTTGGTTGGTTTGCTGCCCTGAGGTGGCTCGTCTGCTCAAAGCAGAGCCCTGTGGAAGAGGGAGGTTTCTTGAAGTGAACTGTCCCCTTTTTCAATGCTGCTCATCACCTTTGTGAGGTGTGAGGGGCTCGGGGCAGTGGCCTGGGGCTTCCCTTGTATTGGTGCTGCTATGAGGAGTGGACAAAAACTGTCCCATGGCTCTGATTGTGCCAGAGGTGCTGCTGCCTCATCCTCCTCAACTCTCTGGAAGCAGGAGAAGCCGATCTGCTGCATCAATCTAAGGAATGATTAGTCCTCTAGACTTGGAGCTGTTGTACTTCTGTATCTCAGAGCTCTCCCATCAGCCCACGTGAGCGACAGCTTTTGTGTAATCTGCCCGTGGGACCTGTGCCCGTGAGGAAAAGCATTGGATGTGCTGGGACCTGGTGCTGCAGTACTTCGGGGTACAGCTAATTGCTTCCTTTTGGACTTCTCCTGGCCACGGAGGCTCTGTTTAACAGGGCTCTGTTTCCTGTTTCCTGCTAGTTGCACTTATCAGGTGTGCAAGGAGGTTCTTCAGCACAGCTGAAGATCAAGACGTAAGGAGGAATTCTTGTTTAAAAGGATGGGAGCGAAATCAAAATAAATAAAATAAAAGGATGTTTTTTACCCAAAGTGGGTGCGAGTTGGTAGGCAGAAATCAGCTCTTTCCTGGATCCCTGTCCTTCCTGTGCCCTGCAGTGCTGTGATCCATGGGCATTCCTGGCAGGAATATACATGATTTAGTTGCTATGAAGCTGGTGGTAACACAGCTGCTAAGAGCCCTTGGTATCTGCCACTTCCAAGTGAGACAAATTGTCCCTTTGACTTTTTTAATGCCATCTGAACTGTCACTTGTGAAAAGTCACCCTTTCTATCGTTGCCTGACCTGCTTGGAAAAGCTTTGAGCCTTTACAAACAGCAGCACTGCAACAGGGCTATAATGCATCCTTGGAAAAACAGCCCGGAGCCCTTCAGGGATGCTCACCAAGGAGCAGGCTCTGTGCAATATATTCCAATATCTCTAAGCAACAGCTTAATGTGTTGCCTCATCTGCTTAAGCAGCAGAGCTCCTCTGGCCTAAAAGCCTCATCAGCAGAGGGTTATGGAGTGCAAATTGCTGCTGAATGAATTTGCTGCTTTGTTCACTCTGGTTTCCCCTCCCTCTCGTGTTATGACACTGAAACGACTCATCTTCACCTTAATGTCATGTTTTAGAGAAGCGGGCTAATATTTTATACAATGTTCATAGTAAAAACCCCCAAACCAACAAAACAGATGAAATCTGTCTCTTGGCACGTTTTCCAGTGCGATTACACAGAGCTGGCACCTTTCTCCACGCTTTTTAGGCCAACAAACACTGTGAAGTCCAAGGTTTGTGATACCATAATTATTGTGAAGAAAAGAGGGAAAAGCAAAAGGCCTGGTTTGAGCTTAGTGAAACTTGATTCTGGCTTTGGACTGCAATCATTTATTACAGCTCTCTTTGGCAATTAATACCAGCCTGACCTACTTAAATAGGACATTGTAATTCTTGTGGCCATGTATGTGCTCATGAAAATTCAGTTCTAAGAGCATGAGCCTTGTTGGTTATGTCAGTGTGATGGAGAAAAATGTAAGCTGGATAACTGAGGTGAATTGAGTAGGAAATGGTGTGCTATAAAACTCATAAAAATAATTTAAAATGCAAAAGATAAAAGGAAAAGGGAAGGGATTACTGCAAGATGAGGTTTATGGCTGGTGCTCTCTGCTCATCTGCACCCCATGGTTATGGCCATAGTGGGGATGTTTGAGCAAGTGAGGAAGGGACTGGATTCACTCATTTCTGGGGCCCCAGAAATAGCCAAAAGAGCAGCAACAATCAAGAACACCTGGCTCTTCTCTCTTTAAAATCTAATTTGGGCCCCAAAGCAAAGCCCCCAGATTTAATTCCCTGGGAACTGAAGCTGTTGGGTCTTTGACTGGGGCTTTCACAGTGTGCTGAGTAAATAAGGTCCCCATCAGAAACCATATTGGTGCAAATTATAGATAACCACACCAAAAAGAAGCTTTGGATGCTTGTGGAGGAGAAGCAGAAAAAGCAAAGAAATAAAGATACACCTCTGTATTTTCCACAGGGAATCATTTCCCAAGTGCAGAACTCGCCAGGCTGTGCACGGCCTCCTGCCAGGGGAGTGATTTCAGACAAGTGCTGACTGTGTCAGAGAAGGTGTTCTGTGTTGGAAGGCTGAGTTATCATTGAAGTTTTTCACTTCTAATACTTGGTAATATCAGTGTCATTTCATCAGTAAGGAGCACACTCAGGCTCTGAGACATCTCCATCTCCACCGGCTTCTCAACTCCACTTGAAGGCAGAGAAAAAATATTTCCTTGTAAATGACCTATTTTTGCCAAATTCTGCAAACTCTTACTGAGGTTCCTTGCCATGAGGTTGATTTCCTATTTTTAATTTTTTTTTTAAATACTAATAATTGCTTTCTTCTTGCAAATGTTAAGTAAATTGTTTCCCTTCCTGGGACGTCAGGGAGGTGCAGGAGCACATCCTGTACAAGAACACTCCCCAGCTGCATCAATAACCTTTTTGTACTGCTCAGTGAGTCCTAGAAAACTGCAGAGTAGTTTTGTGTCTCTGCAGGTTACTTGGCAATCAATTCTCCATCTCTGATAAATCCTAATTTACAGGGCAGATGTGATGAACTCCATCCTCTGCAATCAGGAGCTGGCAGTGCCCGTTCTTTTGTGGGTTTATGGGTTCAGCAGAATAACATCATGGAAACAGAGTTTTTCTGCAGCATTCCTGCTCCTCATTGTGCTCCTCATTGTGTGGGGCAGACCCCATCCTTCTACAGCCCTTCAAAGGGCAGGGAATTTTCTGGACTGGGAAGAAAAGAGTCCATTAGAGAGGCAGTATATGATGCTGTTACCCATGGCTGATGTTCCCACTTTTGTTGTCAGATTTCCCTTCCTTGCTGCCCTGGGGCACCTGAGTAATGGGGAGTTTGTAGCATTGTTGTTTATATTGAAATTGGTCAAAGAGTTTGTGGACTTATTCCAGCATGAAAACAAACCCTGTTTTGCCGTTTGTATAAGGGGAAAATGATTTCAAGCAGAGAGAGGCGAGAAAGAGGTGAGAGACCAGCAAATATTTTTCATGTGGCTGCAGGGAAGGAGAGCAATTGAGGTGTGGGAGATGCGTTGTTAACGTAAAAGCAACAAAAGCAAAAATAGTGAGTGAGCATCACTTGGGCTGCATCGCTGTCAGAAAGGGCTGGGTCTCTCCTGCTCCTTCCCCTGCCAGAGGCGCTTGTGATGGGCTGATTGCCCCTGTCATTTACCTTTTGATTGCACAGCCGAAAACAGGTTGCTTTTCTGGCTCTCCTGAGCATTTGAGAGAGTCCAGGAGATGTGGGGATGGGCTGGTAAGTGGGTTTGGATGGTCTTGGCTGTTCGGTGTTGCTGTGTTCCCTGGAGCTCCTGTTTGTGATGGAGCTATTTGCTCATCTCCAAAGCGATCCTGGGCACGCTGCTTTTGTGGAAGGCAGACTAGTTCGAGAGGAAAATGTGCTTGAAATTACCTGTTCTGGGGAAACACAATCACTGCCAGTTTTCGGCTGGAAACTGCTTGTGAGCAAGGATGGAGCCTGAATTAGGGACCTGCTCTTGTGGGGGTCCTTTACACTGACACAAAGCTCTCTGTGCATCTCCAGAGGGCTGTCACCCCACAGGAACATGTCCCTTCAGGAATCTCCTGGCAGGGCAGGGAGGGGATTTGACATCACAGCTGTGTGCCTGGGAAAAACATCGAGGCAAATGATCCTTTTCTGGCCAGGAAAGCCAGCTGTATTCCATGAGTGGGAAATCAATTGCTGCGAGACTTCTGCTGGGAGATTTGTGCTTTATGAAATTCATGCCGAGGGCAGAGGACTGGGGAGCTGGGAATGATAGCACTGTCTTCATCCCCTCTGCTGCTTTAATTGTTTGTAATGATTTAATAAGGAGCACTGAACAGGGAAGCTGATCCTTCCCTGCAGCAAACACAGGCATGTGGCATTTTATTACCTTTATGAGGGCCTCTGTTTGGAATTTCTTTGCTGTATTTTCTTCTTTGCAGGCTTGGTCCAAAGCTTGGAGAAGTCAGTGTGAAAACTGGACTTTGTGCTGTCAACATTCTGAGTGTTGAGTCAGCACCAAATCTGTGCAATGATAGGGGAAGGAACTAGTCAGAAAAAATGACATAATTTAAACAAGGAAACACTCTTGGCTTTGGCACTTTATGTGCACAAATGCACACCAAGAGAGGAAGAGCAAATCAGGTACAATCTCCCAGTACTTGCAGAAGAATGAATGGAAATAACTTCCTGTTTAGGCTGGAAATTAGGAGAAAATTTGTACCCATCAGAAGGGTGTTGAAGTGGAGCAGCTGCCTAGTGACAACAGACAGATGGAGAAGTGAAACCCCAAATTAAAGGCTTTTAATGTGGAGCTTTTTGGGTGTTGGGGGCTTTAGGAGCAGATCTCGTGAGTTCCATGGGCAATGCAGGCGGCTTCCCAAGGGAGCACCCCTGTCCCCTGCCAGGGACCTGCTGCCCTGGTCCCACAGGGTGGTCTGGGTTGTACCCGATGGCTCCCCAAGCAGAGACTGGGGAAATGCCTCAACGTTTTTCGGATTTGAATGGCATTTGGGTCAAATTAAATTTCTCCTCTGACGGGTGGAGTCTTGAGCTCTCACAGGTTTTGCTTGAACATTTCTTTGATCTGTCCCCCACCCCAAAAACCCCCAGCAGATCCCCTGCTCTTCCCACTCTGTGTCTCCCACAGCTCTGATCCTCAGAGCTTTTCCCTTAAACTAAAAGAACTGGAAACTGGCTGAGTTTTGTTGCTTCTTTATCCTCTATTGTGCAGCTCAGGGGGAAAGAAACTTCCTCCCTTCGGTTTGCTGCAACACAGTGTTTTGTTCCTCTTTGTGAAGAACTGGGAAGAAACACTTCTTTTAAAGCCGAGGGAGCCAAATTCAATTCCCTTATCATTGTGAGCAAAATAACCAAGTTATTTATGTTAAAAGTAACTCCTAAATTTTGGAGAGATCTTTTGAGAAAATATTTCTCTTGGTGACTGATTATGAGTGGGTACAGGAAGAAACTCTATTCCTTGAACCACTTCAAGCAGTAATTTCTTCCCAAAGAATAGCTGCAATTACATTTTCTGTGTGAAAAAAAGAAGCAGTAGTGGTGGACCAAAGGAGTTCCAAGCCCATCCCAATTTGCTGTCAGTGATGGAATGAAATGCTCAGGGTTCCTATCGGCTCTGCCAGACAAAACATTACTTTTGGGTTACTGGGGGTTTTGTCAGAAATCTTTGTAGCATGGATAGTTCATGGATTTATCTCTGCTGCTTCAGTCATTCCTGCTGTCCACCACATCTTGCTATTATAAGGCAGCTTTTTTCATTATGTTGTCTTTTAGTTCAGATATCTGAGCCTTTTTCTACTTCTAGCCCCAGTTTTCAGTAGGACGAACATTTTCTTATCTGTGAGTGTATTCAGTGGTGGCCACACAAGTGAAAGCAAAGGCTGGCAGGTGATAATTTATGAAACTTTCTATAATGGGAAAAACTCAGCATTCAATTTCCATCTCCTTAGAAATCTCTATTTTTATTTCTTTTCCTGTCTCTTGTGGTCTTTGTGAGTGGCCTGGGTTTAGCGCTTGGAAATGCAATTATATGGATCCCAATTCTTTTGAGACAGAATAATCCTGTACACAAAACCAAATAAATTTAAACTTTCCAATATTAGGGCAGTTTGACATCCAGGCTTGGCGACCTGGCAGTGATTAGTGCCTGGCCAGCCTCAGAACACAGAGTTCGTCTGATTTAGGCGAAATTTCATTCATTGGAGACAAAGTAAAATTGCCTGTTATTTCCTCAGCACTAAAAATCCATCTGAAGCTGATTGCCAAGACTTGCTGGAGCTGCTGAGTGATGGGATAAACCCCTGCAATGGCACCATGAAATGGGAGACCAGGAGAGATATATTAAAAAATGGCATTTCCAACCACTTGCAGGCCCTGATGTTCTGCTGTTGGCTTGGTGCTGTCAAAGGGGCTGATTTTGATGGCTTTAGAGACACTGACCTGGGCAGTGAAATGCACCCGAGGCAGCAATTGCATCTCTGGTCTCTGCAAGTGCCTTTATCTCACTTCATGCTCCTCAGCAGTGCAAGGACTGAGTGAATCTGAGGCTTTGGGAAGGCCCAATAGTGAGAGAATTCGGAGAGATTTGAGTCAGGAGATGGAAGCAGCAGCACAAGGTGGTGTAACCTTCATGCTTGTGCTCTCCTGCATGCTGATATAGCCTAAAGGAGGCAGGGATTCCATAAAGCTCCTTCTGTGTCTCCTGTGGGAGCAAAAGAAGTGGCAAATACTTTAATTTTTGGAGTTTCAGGCATGTGTCATGTGTCTGTGCTGCACCCCAGGGCCAGGCTCTGCCTCTCTTTGCTCCAGCTGGTGCTTCCAAGCTGTGCTCTGTGATTTTTATTTGCAAACCACCTCTCTGACCAGCTTCCACTTTGCTTTAAAAATTCAGCACCACGTCGGTGGCTGAACAGGTCCCACAGCTGAGAAGGATTTGAGATGCAATTGGGATCACAGAGTTGTTACAGCGGGGAAAATGTCGTATTCCTCCCGTGCCTGGAGCTGCTAATCTTGTTCCAAACATTGGAAACCTCTTCAGCTCCTCTCATTATACCTAAACTTGATTACTGCTTTGATTTAACACCTCTTTCAGGCAGGCTTTTCCTCCCTCCTTGTCAGGCCTGAGAAGAGAAATTTTGTTGAGTCTTGGGACAGTTCCCATCATCTATCCCTGCTCCTAATGCTGCTTTTAATTATCTTGGGAACCTGAGCACATGGGGAGCTGGGGGACTTTAGTGAGGGGAAAAGTAAGGCACAGAGGCCAAAGTGTAAATGTAGAGTCTGGGTTACCACAGTGTTGTGGGATTTGGGCTATGCAAGCTGATGTTTTTCTCTGTGAATGGCTGACTCCTTCTGTGTATCTCCTCCTGAAATTGCTGAGCACCAGGGTTGGTGCTGGAGCCGCAGCCACACAAAGTCCCCGTGGAGCTGTGTGGGACCCAGTGGGAATCATTTATTTGCTGCTTTTGATGAAAAGTTGTGACATGAAGCTCAGTGTCAGGGAGGTGACACGTTAATGCTGCTGCTGTCAGACAGTGCCCACACACTGTGTCTGGAGACACTCAGGAGAAGATGAAGAAAAACCAGGATTAAATCCCATGTGCCACTGAACTCTATCAGAAACTGCTTGGAGTGAAGTCTGTGAAGTGACTTGGGAGGGTTGGATAGAAGGGACAGCTCTGAGAAGTGTGGGGTACATTGGTGACGTCCTAATAATGGTCTTTGCACAGGGATGAAAAAGTATCAGTTTGCATGGCCTGAATGTCTGGATCTGGAAATTCTGCATGTTGTACGACCTGTGCTGAGCTCATCTGGCTGTGAAATATCATCTCTGCACCTTAGCCAGGAACAGCATCAGAGTCCTGAACCAATTAATAAAAATCAGTCATAACCCAGGAGCAAACCTCAGCAATACACATCTGTGGCAGGTGAGAATGAAAACTTTCATTATTGTTCTTGGGGAATGAATTCAGCAATAAAAAAACCTCTCTCCCTGGCATTAAAATACTTAATACTATCAGTGTCAAGTATTTCTCTCTGTGGCTGGGGGTAGGCTCTCCCCCCGGGGCTCTCTGCAGGTTGGTGCTAATTAAAGATGTTCTGGCTGGTTCAGATGTTTTGGTGCCTGAGCAGGGAGTGCGGAACAGGGATTACAAGAGCTGACATTTGCTGTGCTAGAAAGTCCACGGGACAAATTTGTGCCAATTAACGTCACGCCTTTAACTGGGAGGATCAATTTGTGTTATGCTTGTACCAGAGTCTGGTGACAAGAGGGGGTTTCCGAGGGAAATCTTGGTCCATGTAGGGCTGAGGCTCCTGTGCTGAGGCTCCCTCTGGGCTGGGTCCAGCCCCTCAGGGTGCCCAGGAACAGGGGCTGCCCACAGCTCCGGGCACTCTCATTAGCCCTGGGGCTACCCAGGGAAGAACCATGGGTGAGGCTCTGCAAGACCACACAGGCTCAGCCCTGCTCCCACAGGGGCTCCCATGGGACAGGACCTGCTGGGATTTGCCCCTACAGACACCAAGTGTGTCCAGAGGACCTGCAAGGAGAGGGTGACCTCTGTCAGGGGGACCCCTCTGTGCACAGGTACCCCAATCCCTGGGGTGGCTGTGCCAGCTCCCCCAGGGACCTCCAGCCCTGGCAACCTGGAGCAACTCTGCAAATGCTGCCTGTGCCCGAAGCAAATGCAAAGAGAACAGAGGTGTGAAAAATAAAGATTTTTTTTTTTTTATTTGCAGAAGAACAGCAATAAAAATGAACTACAGAACATATGTACATTGTAAGATTATTTGTAACAACAACAATCTATAGAACACATTTACATAAGAACCTATCTATCAAAAATATATGAAATGTATTTTTAGAAGACAAAAATAAACCCTAAAACCTATAACCGAAGACAACAACAAACTCTAAAACCTATGTACAGAAGGGTGGCATCCCTGTCCGGCTTTGCATTAGTCCTGGAAGAAAAGTGAGTGCCATGGTCACTCCAGTCAGGCATGGAGGGCTGTTCCCTGTGCCCCCTGGGACATGGTGGCAGAGTGGGACTGGGGCTGGGGGCCAGGCTGAGCCTGGCTGGAGCTGGGGGCCAGGCCCCAAGCACTGGGATGGCGTTTGTGTGGTTCAAAGCAAGTGCAGGACAGCGTGGGGATGGTGCTTGTGCCACTAGAATCCAGTGCACAGGGCACTGTGTCCGTGAGCGGGGCCACCCAGCCAGCCCAGCCCCAGCCCGTCAGGAGGGGACCCATTCTGCCTGTGGGGAACATGTGCCTGTCCTGCTGCTGGGGTTGATCTTCATCCCAAGACCATGGCCTTCTCCTCATTTGTATCATCAGTGTCCATGTCCTCAACGCGCTCTTCCATTTCCACTTCCATCTCTTCCTCCATCTCCTCTTCCACATCTACCTCCATCTCTTCCTCTCCAGTCTCTTCTCCCTCCACTTCCATGTCCTCTTCTGTATCAGTCTGTATATCCACCTCCATCTCCTCCTCTCCAGTCTCTTCTCCCTCCACTTCCATGTCCTCTTCTGTATCAGTCTGTATATCCACCTCCATCTCTTCCTCTCCAGTCTCTTCTCTCTCCACTTCCATGTCCTCCTCTGTATCAGTCTGTATATCCACCTCCATCTCCTCCTCTCCGGCTGTCACAACCTGCACAGGGAGCAAAACCTCAGAGTGGGGTTCCTGTCCCACACCATCCCCACAGAGCTCCAGCCCACCCGGGCAGTCAGGTGGTGTCCACCTCCATGGAATGGCATCACACCTTCCTCGGGATGAAAGTGGACATCCTCCAGGGATGGATGGCAAAATCCAGGCAGCAGGGAGCTTTCAGGACTGATGGGAGCAGCAGGGAGCAGTGTGAACGGTGGGCTGACACAAGGGCGAATGGGTGTTTTGAGCTCTTTGCTGGACACTGGAAGCTCCAGCTGGAGTGTGGGCTGTGACATCACAATTCACAGGAGTCCAGGGTCACTCTGGAGTGGACAACGGCGACCATAGAATGATGGAATCCCTGAATGGTTTGGCTTGGACGAGACCCTAAAATCATCTCATTCCAACCTGAACAATCTTCCACCAGACCAGGTTGCTCAGAGTCCTGATCCCACCTGGTCTTGGATGTTCCCAGGGAAGGGGCATCCACAGCCCGGGCCAATGCCTCACCAGCCTCAGTGTGAAACAGCAGCTTCCTTACATCCAACTTAAATCAACCTCCTGCAACTGAAAGCCATCCCCCCTTCTCCTCTCACCGCAGGCCCTGCTGAACTCTGTCCCTATCTTTCCTATGGGACCCTTCAAGTCCTGCACAGCCACAGTGAAGCCTCCCCAGCTTCTTCTCCAGGCTGAACATCCCCAACCCCACACGGACAGCAGTCAATTGGATTTGTGGGAATCAAGGCTGAAGGGTAGCAAATAGCATCAGGAACTGAGAGATGGAAGCGTTAGACCCAAGTTTGTCTCTAAATGTACAAAATTAATAACAGTGGAGGGGAAGACGGTGGGACACTGGCTCTGTTGTAACTGGTGAATATTTTCCTTTTTTTTCTTCTTCTTTTCTGTCATGCTGACCCAGGTTTTGCTGTTTGAAAGGAAGCTTGGCACAGTATCCAGTGTCTTCTCCATTTGTGAAACACTGAGCAGAGTCTGGGCAGGCTGACAGGCAAATACATTGGTGATCCTGAGGCTGGCGGATGCAGCTAAACCCAGTCAAAAGTAATTTCTGGAAAATCAAGCCTGGTTTACATTTTCTTGAGTTTGGCTGTGCCAACTTCACCAGTCATTTATAAAAAAGCAAACAAAAAACTCAAACCAAAACAGACAAAAACCCAAACAAACAAACTCACACAAACCAATCAAACAAACAGATAAAAAACCCCAAATAAAACCAAAGGGAATGAGGAGTCAGTATTGCTTGTGAGGATATCACAGCAGGAGAATGGCTGCTTCCCACAGGATCACCATAAAAAGCCACATATAACAGCTGCTCCAAAATATACCCAACAGGAGACATATAAAAAGTGATACATGGCAACTTTGGGGGCAGCTCCACATTAAGGTGAAGGATGAGCACGCAGAGGCACAGACCCAGCATTCCCCACCCTCCAGGCTGCTGTTTGCTCCTGATGAAAGACCCTTGCAGGACCGTGGGTCCTCTCAAAGCAATGTAAATCATTCCCACAGCTCTCAGCTGAGCCACTGGCATTTCCAGAGAGGGATTCAGGCACAATCCCATTGCCTGCTGAGCATCTGTGGAAGATCCTGAGCATCTTCCACAAAGCTCAGGCTCTCCCTGAACCGGGTTTTCAGGGGAGGTTTTCATATCTCTGTGAGATTTGTTCACCCCTCAACACGTTTGACTTTATGTACAGTGATGCACTTGGGTTCCTTCCTTACCCCTGTGTGCCAGTGAGTGGATCCTGTGGATGGAGGATATTGTGTACAGGAAAATTTATTCTTAGATTGTCATTTTGCTTCACTGTCACTCAGTTGAACGTGGTCCTTATCGAAGAAGGACTTACAAGAAATGTGAAGGAATTTTGGCTCTGGGAGGAGCAGAAAGCACATTTTCTACACCAAATTCCCAGCTGATGCAGTTTCCCTGGCAAAAGAGTAATTCCCATTCATCTTCCTGGGAAGAATGTGAAGATCCATTCAGAGATCACAGGTTCAGCTGACCTTTGGCTTGGTGTACCTCATTTCACATGTCCAATTTCAAGGGCCATTAAAAGACGCTCAGAATTGCTGTAGTTATTTCCAGGAGAAAAACAAGAAATGTCTGTTCTGTGGTGTGGTCTCCAGGCTAGTACCTGGGATAGAAATCCCACCACAATTGTGACTCTGTGAGCAAAGACAGCCAGTGCTTTTTGGGGCTGTAACAGCTGAGAGTGTGGCAGAGCAGTTTTTATATTATTTTTAGAGTCCTGAAAACATTGTTCCCAAAACAATCTTTCTCTCCTGCCTTCTGTCATAAACTGTGGAACAGAGAAAATGGAAAGGAGCAGAGATTTGTTTAAATTGGCTATTTTTTTAAGTCTTAAAATAGTGTCAGCTTGATGCATGATACTTTAGAAATTGGATTAGTAGCACCTATTTCATCCTACCAGAGAGGTGGGATTTAAGGCTTCCAACAACAGAAGCACTGGATGTGCACAAGCTCAGTTTTCCACCCCTCACACCCGGGCATCTCACTGTATTATTTTAAGCAGTCAGATATGTTAAAATACTGATCCAAACAACAACAACAACAACAGAATGACAATGTTCCACCAAATGGGAAAAATAAGAAAAGTGGGTGGCAGCCCTTTCTGAAGGGCTCGTGTTGATTTTGCAGAGTCAGATGCAAACAAGGTGTGCTGTACTCCTTTCCTAGAAAAATGTAGATATTTAATAGAAATCTATCTCTGAAGCTGCTAAGTTTGGCATGATTTTAGATTAGGGAGGAGCAAAACAGGTTCCAGAGAAGCTGTGATTATCTTATCCTTGGAAGTGTTCATGGCAAGGTTGGATGGGGCTTGGAGCAACCTGGAATAGTGGAAGGTGTCCTGAGTGTGGTGAGAGTTGGAACAAGATGAGCTTTAAGGTCCCTTCCAACCCAACACATCCTGTGAGTCCATGAAAAGAAACTTTTGGTTTTCCTGAGATGTTGCCTTTGCAAGGGGAGGTCACAAATACCCCATGCAGTTTGAAATGCCCTGAGCAGAACCCAGCTGTGCTTTCTCACAGGTGCTGAGGGATTTTCATTTGTATTTTATGGGGATTTTCACAGGACAGTGCAAGAGTAGCTGAATGTGTTTGACAGGCAGAGAGGACCAGTGTGGCAGCAGCTGAATTCAAAGGAGCTTTTCCTTCTGTGGTCCTGTATGACCTGAGGCACTCTGGGGCTCTTGAACCTGGCAGCTGGGCAAGTTAATCACTGTAATAAGTGATAAATTACCTGTTTCACTCTCCTTTGTATGGGTGTGATGAGCATTAAGTAACCCAGTGAGTGTTTGCCAAGATGGGAGCTTGTTCTTTGCCAAGGAGGAGGGAGAAAGTATTGCTTGGAGTAAATAAAGCAACTCTGTTTCCCCAGGAAAAGAAGCAATGAAAGATGTGGGTGCTGCATGGAATCATTTTCATGAGGATGGATCTTGACTGCTATGCAGGAATGTTCCCAACAAACCATGCTTCTCCTGACCTTCATTTTTCTGGATTTCTACCACATGATACAAGAGACTATGGATTAAAAAAACCAAAGCACCTTACGGGCAGGGAATGAAAGTTGTGGAGGCATTTTTTCCTTTCTTCAGGCTGGCTCTTTCTTTTGTTCCCTTCAGAGATCTCACTTCTTTTCTCCTGTTGTTTGGAGCATGTGCTTACATCATTCCTGATCCCTTGGGCTTGTTTTGGCTCTGGGTGTCATGGACACTATGGGTCCAAAATGGGTTTTTCCCTCCATCTACCTCTGTTTCTTCAAGTGGTTTACCTTAGTTTGCCTCTTGGAGTGATGGATTTTTCTCACCTTTTATTTCTTAGTACTTTTTTCTGTATTTCCTTCGTTCTCTAAAACCAACTTTTCTGTATTTCCTTCATTCTCTAAAACCAACTTTTCACTTGCCCAGTGGCTGTTAGATGCCAGTTATGGGAGCATTAATTCTTTCTCTACTGCTCGTCTGAGCTTTCGCAAGGAGATGAGAGTTCTCAGGTTAAACTTGGCTCACTTCAGTGCCTTCCTTGATGCTGCCTCTGTCCTTGGACCACTTTAGGAGAATAAAGTCTTGGTGTGGAGATTATGGTTGTGAACTGATGGCTCTTCTGGAGAAGACAAGAATGCTGTCAATCCTTTCAAGGATAAATTGATAACCTGTTTTGGGGATAATCAGGCTCAGATCAGCACAGAGGTGGCTGTTGCAGGTACCCAGGTTGTGAGGGAGGGCAGCAGCTCCTCAGGTTGTGTTTGTGTGGGGCTGTAAGGTTTCTGTTGAGTCCCTGGAACAGTGGGAACACCCCACTGGGAGATGCACATCAGGAAATGGGTGTACAAAGGGCCTGAAGTGTGACCAGATTTGGTGAAGGTTTCCACAGGAAAATGTATATTTACTGGGATTTTGGAGAATTTGAGGCTCCTTCTCATACCCTTTGCCTGATGAACATTCCCCCTTTGCAAGAGAGAAGGGAATCCTGCGCTTGCACAACGAAAGTCCCTGATAAGTTTTTTCCTATTTTTCAATGTTTTCATCCCAGCAGGAGCCAGAGTAGGAGAATTTGTGTGACCTGCCTGTCTTTGGCTTTGTGACAGGAACGATGCCATGGGGAAGCTGGTCAGAGGAACATCACTGCTCAGTCCTTAACTTTCCTTGCACAACTGAGGGTGATTTAAAAACCAAGGCACAGCCAAAACCTTTCCTCCTCCTGAGCTCATCAAGCAATCACCACCTCATCACACCCTGGCTTCAAACCCCTCATTTGTGTCTGGCTGACCTTGACTCCCCTCCGTGGATGGGAAGATGAAGAGGTGGGAGTGTAAAGGCCCAGGGTTGGGATTTTATGGGTGAGTTGTGAAATAGTGGCTGGTGCAGGCTGGCCTTGTGGAAACGTCATGTGCTGTGGAATATGAGAGTAAATGGATTAAACAGGAGATTAAAAGGAAAAGGGTACTTGGTTAGCTATTCCTGAAGAAAATGTGGAAAGAAAATGTATGTAAGAAATATGTCAGAGATGGTCATTAACTGCACTGCAGGTTCAGGGCTCTTTTAGTAATTGGCCATGTAGTGAATACCAGAAGTGATATAAAAAGCTCTTAAGTGACTGAGGGCTTTTAGTGAATGGTTGGGGGAAACAAAGGAATACTGATATGGCAGAACTTTTATTCTAATTTAAGCATGATCCTTTTTCTGAGATAACAGCTGCTTTGAATAAACTGAGATATCTTCTCCATTAGCTCTGTCAGGAGATGGATAAAGCTCTCATTCAGGTAAACTTTAATCCAACACATGTCTGGAGATGAATAAGTTTAATGGGAGCCATCAACCTGGATGGTGCTTAGGGCAAGGAGGAAGAGTAAATTAGGAGTGGACAAGTCATGAATTATAGTGGGGAAATTATAATTTATGGTGGTTTAGGGGGAATATTTAACTAAGCTAGGATAAAAGTCTGCCTTCATTGCAAACTAAGCTTCATAACAGAATTCTACTAGAGCAAATTTAATAGTCCTGGGCTCCAGACAGACCTTTAGATACAAGTTTATCTCTGGTTTGAGAAAGCTCAGGGCTTGAGCAGACTTTTATGGCATTGGCCTTGACCCTTGGGCTGTAAATGCTCCTGTAAAATTAATGCCAAAGGTATAGCTTCTACAAATTTCTAAGAGCTTCCATGGAGAAAGGTCCACCTGGACTTTGGGGACAGCTTCTCAGAGCAGAACATTTCAAGTGCTATTAAACTGCTTTCAGACTCCCTTTTATTGGGGCATAAATTTCACACCCCAGTCTATCAGCCTGACATGTTCTTCGAGAAGGGACAAACTTTACAAGCCACTTTAAAAATAATTTCACTGACAGGTTTGCAGCTCTGAGAATGTTAATAAACTGAAATGGCTTTTCACCCTGCAGTAGCCACTAAGTAATTGTGATTGTCTGTGGGCAGACTAATGAAACCAGCTGTTAGCAACCTAATGAGAATTTAAATCAGCCCTCTGCTCCACAGACACATCCCTTTATCTGTCCCTGATTATCCTGCACCCAGTGCTTTCCAGAGAAGTTTAGTGCTGCTAGTGTTCAGGTAAAATCTGCCTTATTTTGTAGAAGTGGTGATGCACCCCTCTGAGGTGGTGCTTCACGTGTGCTGCTGCCACATCACACACACAAAGTCCAGTTTCTGCAGGAGCTGGGGAGCATGGAGAGGTCTGATAGCACAGCATGGCAGAGCTGGAGTGGAGGGATTCTGGTTTAGTGTTTCCCTCAGTGGCAGTTAGTTATTGATAAATCTTTAGTTCAAAGATATGATGTTGCTGTTTTGAGTCAAATCCTACTTTGCTTTCAATACAGTTTTCCCTGGCAGTTAAGATATTGTTTTTCTGCTGCTTTCAATAGTCTCTCATTTCAGATGACCTTTAAAGGTCCTTTCCAACCCAAAGTGTTCTATAATTCTTTGGATACATAATGAATAGCAACATGTATTTTACTCTCATTATGCACAGTATTACATGATGTCTGGCCTTTTGGGGTTCTTTCTTCTCCAGGTCCTTGTGACTACGCTCACTCTTATAAGCTCTTAATTATTTCTGTTGCTTATCAGTGAACATTTTCAGGTCTGCCACGCATGCTTTGAGCAAGTTTTCTGTGGCTCACTGCACCAAACATCAGATCAGTCCAAAGAAGAGCATTAGGAAGTATCCAGCTGTATTTCCTCTTCCACCCTCTGTGTACATGCTGGTATTTTGAGCACTCTGGCTTTCTGAGCTCCCTCACATGTCAACCCTTTTCTGGATAACTAGAGGGATATCAGGATTAAATCCTGTCTCACCTTTCATCCTCTCCTACTCATCTCATCCCAGCCTTGATGGAAATATTAGGCCTTCATGGATCATTGCTCAACTTTGTGTATTCTGGCACTGCTTTTCAGTGAAAGTTTTTGAGTCTTTGAAAGGTTTCCTGGTGTGGCAATGACAATCCTCAATCCTAATGCTTCATGGGGATTGCAGTTGCCTGAGTTGTGAAACCTCCTGAAAAACATTGTTTGTTCTTTTTTCCTTGATTGTTTTCATCAACAGATTATGAGGTTTTGGGATGTCTTTTCAAAGGGAATTTCTATGAATCTCTCATCTGGCATTTCAAAAGGGAGCAGCGTTTTTTTTTTTCCCACCATCACCTGCTTACAATCCAATTAGCTAACTGCCTTTAATTAACCATAATATATTCCAGGAGAGCAGAGTAAATCAAGTGGTGACAACTCTGTGACTGAACCTGGACTTCCCCTTTCCCAGGTGCAGGATTCTGGGCAGCTCTGTAACCCTTTGTTGCCCAGTTTCAGCTCTGCCATACAGTGCCTTGGATTTCTGGGGAGGGAAAAGCATCCAATCCTTCAGTTCCAAATTCACACTTGTACAGTCACCTGTAAATACCTGTAAATCCAGAGGCCAGTGGGTATTTCTGCCTGTGGTTTGTGTGCCTGGTCTTTGCACACAGGAGCTTTGATTTTGAAAGTTTGGCCAGCCTGGCTTCTCAGGGAGGGACCTCTCCTCTGTGTGAGGAGTTTGCATCTGTTCTTCCCTCACCTCCTTATCTGCAGTTTTCTTGGTGGAGGCTTTTGCAGACAGGAGAGCATGGCAGGACTGTTGGAATTAAACATTTATGTCCAGTGTCTGGCTTTAGGTAGCTGGTTCATCCCTTAGCTGCTGGGCCTTAAATTTCTTTAAACAGTTGATCTTCTTTTACCAAGATGGGACTGAGACAACACTGAGCTTCTGGGCTTTTCTTGTGGTAGCAGAACAAACCTTTGCACTTCTAAACTGTTCACATCAGCTCTAACCTGAGGCTTCACCCCACTCATTACAAACATGAGGGGATGGTTGCTTATACTGCTCATTTCTGGCACTGGAAGAGATACACTCAAAGAACTGGATGCCCCCTAGGATCCTGGTGGTGAGCTTTCCTCAAAAATGTGGTTAGATGAGGTGTGTAGGGCTCATTTCTTCAGAAGGGCAGGAGATACCACTGAAGGCTCCCCCTGAAGGGCCTCCTTACCCTGCAGTCTGACACAGATTTGTTTCTGAAGAGCTTCATAATTTGTCCTTATTATGTTCCATGTGTGATTTAATGAAAGGTTCTTTCTCTACTGTAATTGAGCTCTTAATCTCATCTCAAAAGCAGAGCACAATCCCGTCAGAGATGGTGTTTGAGTAACAGCCTGTTTGTGTTTCCTCTGCCACGGCGTTGCCCATGGAGCTGCTTGCTTTTTATTTAAGAGCAGACAATAAACAGATCTCTCTGAGTCAAAAATACAACAGTGATGCTACACAGAGTATGTTTGAATAGAAAGCTCTTTCACTGCCCAGCTGAACAGGCAAGATCTTCCCTGGTTCTGCAAAGAATATGAAGAAGTGAGTTTTCCTTACTGAGCACCTGAGGTGCAGGTGATGCTCAGCAAGTGGCACATGGGGCTGGAAGCTATCAGCAAAACAATTGGCTCTGGGCAGGTAAAAGTTGGCAGGAGATAACAGTGGAAAGTAAAAACAACAGGATGCTGAAAAAATTGTAAGAGGAATAATGACTTCAGTGAAAATGCCTCCATCTTAAAGCTTCAAAAAACATTTTCATAAAAATCCACAAAAATGTCCTGATTTTGATCAGTCTGATTTTTCTAAATAGCATTTAATGATCAGAATTATGAGTGGACAGACACTAAAGAAGGCATAGCAGAGGACTTTTCATTGTGACTTTAGTATATATTTTTTACTGTGCTGTAGTTTGGAGGGAGGCCCCAAGCCCCACCTGCAGCCTGGGGAGACCTAAACACTCCCCAAACCTACTGTGGGACTGACCCAGAGCCAGAATCTGTAGGGAACTGTGGAAAGTACTTCACACTAGAAAACACTTGAAGTTTGATGGTGGTCCACAGTCCCCAGTTCAGACCACAGGCAGTGCCAGTAGTGACCAGTTTGCTGCCTGCTCTGTGCAGAACTGATGGCTGTGAGTGGGAGAGCTGTGGGATGAGCAGGCTGATGGCTTTTTGGGACACACAGAACCTTCCATCTCTACTGCTTTGTCCACACTAGAGAGGGGATTTTCCTAGAGAAATACCTGGAGAGTGGGAAGGATGAAGTGACAAACCTACCCTCTCAGTGGATGCTGTGCTCGTGGCAAACACACGAGTTACATCTTGTACAAGTGCTTGCTGTCAATCCACAGGGATTCCAGGCTGAGATCAGCTCAGCTCTGTCATTTGCCAGGGGAGTGAGGGCCAGACTCTGCACCACAATCCCACAGCTGGGGATGAGTGGATTGAATCACATCCAGACACAGGGTGAGGAATGTGTCGTGTTTTGTCTTGCCATGCACAGCAGATATCCTAATTTCAAGCAGCACTGTCTTCCCAGATTCTGCTTCTTCCTCTGGCTCCTTCCATGTGAGAGGGCCCATCCATTTTGATCCTGCCCCTTCCACCCATCCCTGTAAAGATCTCCATTACTGGAGTAATTGGCACCATTGGATCAGCCTTTGATGCGATGAGCAGTGGATTTTTGGAGACAACATGCCAATTTGAAGTGCCACAAATAAAAGATCAATTCCTTCTTTCCTGGAGAAGAAATTAAGGAAAAATCTTTTCATGTTACCAACTGAGTGTACAAAGCTAAAGAGGCAGAAGATGGAAGTGAGCTTGTCTCCTGAGAGGAGTAAAGTTGTCAATTTAGCAAATTAGAGAGAATATGCTTTCACCTTTGATGTAGTCAGGTACCCAAATGATGCCACTTTGAGTAGGCAGGACTGGGATGGGAATTGCTCCCACGGGTTTTGACAGATCAATTCACACAAGAGCCCATTTGTGGTGTCAGCTCTGGAAGCTGGGCCTGGAGACACGGCTGGTCAAGGACACTTTCTCTGCCTGGTTTTACAGCATGTTTGACAGAGCTTTCCATTCTCTTTGCATCCCTGTGGGTGGAGTCCTGGGTGACACCATCCTGTCACACACTGCCAGCGTGGTGGCACTGAGGCCTGCAAGGGCCCTGTGCCCTTTCCCCCAAAGCTGTGACAGGTTAGAGGGAGTTTAATGGGTTATTCAGCAGCATCAAAAGCTCTGTGAGAAATAATTAGTGCTGTGGCCACGTGAGGTGAAATCAGAGGGTTTCATGCATTTTGGATCAGGTGCTGCTGCAGAAATTCTAGCCTGGCATGTGGCAGCCCAAGGCCTCGGGGAGAGGAATGAGGACCCACCCAGCACAGCTTCTTGTCCAAAATCAGCCCAAAATATATTCCCTCCTAATGTAAATAACTTCTTTTTGGTGCCTTCCACCAGGAACAGGGTAAAAATTGCGAGGGGGAGCACCAGCCCTGAAATGCTGAGGAGAAAGAGCTCTGTGTCCCCAGGGATGCTGTGGAGGGGGCTGGAGGCAGCGTGTGCCAACCAGCGAGTCCCTTCTGCCATGGCCAACGTGCTCCTGATTATAGTTAATTAATTAGCAGCAGGGGGAGAATCTGGAATCAGGGTTGTGCTGCTGGAGTGACAGGAAACAAGACGTTCTCTCGGTGCAGGAGCTGCTCTCAGGTGCTCGTGGCAATGACTCAGAGGAGGAGCAGGAGCAGCTGGTGCTGTGCTGCCTCAACACTCAGATTTGCTGCTCCCAAGCATGGACCTCACATCCCTGCAGCACCTTTCCAGCCAGGAATGGTGTGGAAAAGGGTGGTGAGCCCCCAGGGATGTGATGAGATGAATTTTCCACATCAGCCCTTTCTTGCTGTGTTCTTTCCTCCCATTGTGAGTTGATGTGCTGGGATCCCTTTCAGTGGGGTTCATTATGAGGTGAAACACTGAGGTTTTCTTCTGCTTTTTGGCCCTGATTTTGTGGCACTAAAGCCTGTGCTTTATTGAAAAAAATGTGGTCAGTCCTGCCACTTTCTCAGGAGCTGCTCAGATACCTGAAGTTAAGTAGGTTGGTATTTCCCAGGTGCCTGCAGCTGTAATTACAATGTAAAATACTTTCTTCCTTTTCAGTCTCATGGGAATGATTTATTATTTGATTTCTGGTACCTTCTTAGTTTAGTTAATTCCTGCCAGTCCCCTTCGTGTCCTCTTGAATACTAAAAAGAGGCTAATGCTAAATACTTGAGAGAATCAGAAGAAGGTTTTGAGGATATTTAAAAGCCCTCATATAGTGCTATCCTCCCTTGATTAAAGTTCCTTCCCTTTTTTGGGTGATCTTTCCCTCCCTCTTTTTTTTTCTTTTATTTTTTCTAACTGTGCTGCTGCTATCTCACTGCCAAGCTCACAAAAGGAGCCTCAAGAAATCAGCCAGTCAAGCAGATAAGGAAACAGAGGCTGTAGAGCACAAAGGTCTAATAAATACAGAGAGCTTGAAAACAAAAGGATTTGCAAAACGGTGGGAAGCTGCTAAGGTGAAAAGGAAGGGGATTTGGAATGGGATTACAAAGGGAAAACCCTTTCCTGAAGAGAAATAAAACACCTTGGTCTCTAAAAAATATCTTAATTAATTCAGGGCAATAATAGAGAAGGAATAAGAACTTGCATAAGGTAAATGGGAAGCCCTTACAGTCAGTGGACTCTGCAGAGCCCACTGCAAAGCTGTGCCCAGTGCATTTAGGCTCTGATTTTCTCATTGTTTTCTGGCTTCTGTCACATGAGGAATACCAGAGAAGAGCTCCAACCCAGGAAAGCATTTAACAAACTGTGGTAGGTAGGACTTGTAGGGTCTAGCTGGCTGCTGAGCCTCATGGTGGCTTTGCTCCCCATGTCTGTGTAATTGAGCTTCTTTCTGGCCTGTTAGAAAAGAGACATTCTTTAATTAAAATTCAGTTAACTCCAGCCTCATTAGCCCGGATCGTATTCCACTGTTCCCTGGTTTGCAGGCAGAGATGGGACTTGTACTTGTCTCATCACAAATGCAAAATGCCACCAGGTGGCTGCTCTTGGGTACAGACAGTGCCTTACGCTCCAGAGTGTCCTCATGGAATGCAAAACCATCCCCAGATCCCTCCTAACGACTCCAGCAGCCACCCTGCCACCCCAGACAGGGCTGGGTACAAGGGTCAGGGCCTGGGTCTCTCTGTCCCCAGTTTGCCCTGGAAGTGCTGGTCCCTCCTGGCCATGCCCTGCCCTTCTCCCTGCAGAGTGGAAGGGATGCAGAGCTGCTCTCAGTGAACCACGGGGCTTGAGGCTTCCTGTGTCATTTCATTGTGCTGATAAAAATTAATGAACTGTGTAGCTCTTGCCTCTCAATTATTGAACTGTGGCTGCTTTCTGGAAATGGTGAAGGATGTGGAGCTGCTGGAGCCAGTCCAGAGGAGGACACGGAGATACTCCAAGGGCTGGAGCAGCTCTGCTTTGGACACAGGTTGAGAGAGCTACGACTGTTTGGCTTGGAGAAGACAAAGCTCCGGGGAGACCTTTGAGCTCCTTCCAATGCCTAAAGGTTCTCCAGGGGAGCTGGAGAGGGATTTTGGACAAGGGTCTGGAGTGACAGGACAAGGGGAAACAGGTTCAACCTGACAGAGCCAGGGTTAGATGGGTATTGGGAAGAAATTCTTCCCTGTGAGGGTGGTAAGGCCCTGGTACAGGTTGCCCAGAGAAGCTGTGGCTGCCCCATCCCTGGAGGTGTTCCAGGCCAGCTGGAGAGAGCTTGGAGCAACCTGGGATAGTGGAAGGCAGGGCAGTGGAATGAGATGGTCAATAAGTTCCTTTCTAACCCAAACCATTCTAGGAGTCTATCCCTGGACTGCTGAACCCAGCCACAAGAAGAGCAACATTGCCGAGGTTATGTGAAAAGGGAGATTAAAGCCACCTGTGTTTGCTCTTTAAATCCCTTCAAACATCAATTAAGATTGTTCTGATAGAGACCCGGGCAGCACTGAAACAGCTGCTGAAGCTGTTCCCCGGGTGTATCTCTGGGTAAGATCACAAAGGAGCCTTTGTTGTTCTTCAGTCGTGGCTGAAATGTAAATCTCAGCGAGTGCAGCTCAGAGGGTGACATGTGCTGGCACTGGGGCCGCAGTGTGGGACTTGTTTTCAAAAGCTGGGAGCTGCAGAGGAGAGGTTCCTGACTTCAGTAACTCTACCTACACTCAGAACTGAGGCATCTGCCCAGGGATTTCATATTCACCGACTGGGAGTGAAATCTAATCAGGACTCGCTAATTTTCATGAAGTCAAACACCTGGGATTCACTTCAGACTTGCATTTTCCTGGAATAATTCAACACAAACACTGTATATTCATACACAGGCACTTGACTTTTCTCTTGTTTGATGAGACTACAATTTGTCTTCCTCTTGTGGTTCCTGCAATCCTTTGTCTCCTGCGGTTTGCAGTTGAATTACCATCCATCCTCCACCCCAGGAATATTCATCTGTTATGTTTTGGATATTGTTGTTCTTCAAAGGGAAGCAAACAATGCTGTTTAAGCCAGCCCACTTCCCAGGCAGATTTTATTGGAACCAAATCCTGCCTCAAACCAGAATCCAATCTCATCTCCATTGTTGTGTATCTCTATTATTCTTTTCCTTGTTTTTGCTTTTCCATTTTTTATTACCATGCAGTTCTCAGTCTTCAGCAACATCATTCAGAACGCCACTGAAGTCACACACTGCTGCTTTTTTATTCATATCTGCTTGTTATCTAATCCCAACCAGCTTTCTATTGAACATCTGCTTTTACCTGGGCTGACAAGTGTGTTTTTAGCTGTAAATATTGCAAATCAGGGATGCAGAACTCTTCTCACTCTGTGAATCTGATCAAGGTCCTTTTCTAATGTGTCACTGAACACCTGAACTCTCCCTTTCTCCCAACAACCTCCAGTGCTGTTTTTGGCTATGAAATACCAGATGGTGCTGTTTGGAGTCACTCCCTGGCTGTTTTTCCATCTCATGCAGTGCCTGGGGTAGGATGGGGTTGGGTTGTGCAGACAACCCACTGCACCTTCCTCTGCTGGTGTCCAGCCTGGACCATGGGAGGCTGGATGCCACGTGGGATCCATCCTCTGCCATGCCATGTGATCCTCCATGCAGTGGGGATGAAAAACCCAGCATTAGGGAACCCCAGGTGCTGCAGCAGTGACATTTTTAGGGGAAACACAGAGCTGTGCATGGCCAACTTGAAGTCTGCACTGGTGTGAGCACCAGGCCTTACCTGCTGAGCCCAGTGCCATGCCCAGTGCCATGCCCAGTGCTCATCCTGACCAGGACACTGAGTCAAGGGGCTTTGCAAGGGTCTTTTAGCTTGGAAAAGCCCTCTGAGTTCATGGAGTCCAACCATTCCCCCAGCACAGCCAAGCCCACCAGTAAACCGTGTCCCCAGGTGCCACATCCACACTTGTTTTAAATCCCTCCAGACTTGGTGACTCCAGTGCCCTGGACAGCTGTGCCAGGGCTGGACAACCCTTTTGGTGAAGAAATTTTCCCAAATCCAATCTAAACCTCCGGTGTTGCAACTTGAGGCTGTTTCCTCTCATCCTGTTGGTTGTTACCTGGGAGAAGACACTGTGCACACACACACAGAGGGGCAGCTGGGCATGTGGCATGGGAATTCCCTTCGACTCCTCAAGCACAAACCTTTGTGGATGGTCCTTTCTGTTGCACAGCAGGTAAAAACTGAAGCACTGAGATGTATCTTAACCAGAGAGAAATCTAGAGGTGGGGGGAGAAAGATGCTTTGAAAGGGAATAAAACTTGCTGCCAGGCTTTCCTCTGTGAACAAGTCCAATTTCTTTCTCTGGTTTTTTTTTTTCTTTCTTTCTTTCAGTGCTGTGTTATTCCTCTGTGGGTAGGAGGCTGCAGGCATTTCAATTCTCTTCAAGTCCTTGTTTCAAAAAGGGCCCAAAATATGTTCTCTTCTCAGAGGCAGTAAACAGCAAGTGCACAATGCAGCTTCTCTAAGCCTCTCTTCTCCTGTCTCAGGGAGAAAGGAATGCTCCAAGCCCTAGAGCCTGACTCATTCGCTGTGTGAGCATGAATTAACCAGGAATGTTCGAGAATTATTCCTGAATAATTCATGAACCTGAATTAATCATGCATTTTCATGAATTATTCATGAATAACTCATGGAAATGCAAGGTTTATTCATGCTCCAAAAAACCCAAGGCTTTTTCTCTTCTCTTCTGCTCTCTCTCCCTGTAAGAAACAGACCTGAAACAAGCTAAGGAAAAAAAAATAATACATGTATATGGGAAAATAACAGGAATAATAATGCTGAAACAAAACCACCAGGAAAAAAGAAAGCAAAAGGTCTTTTTTTTTCCCTTGCAGTGGGGACAGCAGGTGGGAGCTTTCCAAGCCAGACAAAGGAGACCTGACAAGGAACTGTGGTGAAGGGACAAGCCCAAGGCAAGGAAGTGTCCGTCACCTCCTCTCCTGGAGCAGGCAGCAGAGACTTGGAGAGACAGGAGACATCTTGCAAGACTCAACACCTGGAGCAGTGCTAACCAGGCAAGGAGCAGCTCTGTTGCTATCAGGATTGTGATCTCTCTCTTTTTTTCCTCTCTCTGTTTGTGTGTTTGTGTAGTTTTGTTGCATTCATAAGGGTAAATGAACAACTGGTTTGGGGAAGGAAGATTAGTGTGTTTTCTTTAAATGTTAAAGGAAAACCCCTCCAGAGAGCTGTTTGGGCTGGGGCTGCTTGCTGTTTGGAATGTGGAGCTCTGTTTCTGGGAGGGAGAGGGCTCAGCTATGCATTTATCCCAGTTTCTGCTCTGTAGCCTTCCCTGTGTTTGGGAGAGGGCTGGGAGCAGCTGCCTGCTACAGGGAAGGGGATGTGGGGAGACGGGCACACAGATAATTTGTTTATGGTGATTTCTGATAAAAACCAATGCCAGGGTGTGTATCAGGAGAAAAGGGTCAGAGAAATCCAGGTGTGAGACTGTGCCAGCAGGGCAGACTGGCAGGTTTCAGGGGAGTTATGGTTCCTGCAAGGAGCTTTGCTGCAGCTGATGGTGGTGGAGGTGGGGAAGGAGAAAGTTCTTCAGGGTGAACTTGAACCTTCCAAGTGAGAGGAGTCAAATCCAGGCAGGACTTTAATGGGGGTGTGGAGACAAAATGAGAAACTGAAATAAATTAGGTCCTAGCTGCCTTTCCTGACAGCTTGTCTCTGCTCCAACTCCCCTCTGCCTGCCCCAGCTCCCTCCCATCTTCTTTGGAGACTGTGATCATTCTCCACCTAAGCACATGGGCTCAGCCCTGTCCCCAGAACCCTTCTGCCAAATCCTGCTGCCAAGCAGAGCAGGCAGGACTGGCGTGGTGCTCTGGCAGGTGGTCTCTGTCTGATTTTGTCCCCATCCATGATGTGTTGGTTGAAAGCTGGAAAGAAACCCCTCCTGAGCTCAGCAGCCCTCAGCTGCTCCTTTGGCACGGGAGGCTTTGGAAATCACCACCAGCCTGGCACTCTGGTTTCTCCAGTGATTTAAGTCTGCAGCTCCAGGGGCAGAAAGAGGCATCTCAGTGGGCAGAGCAGTGGGCCAGGACTTAGGATCCAGCTCCTTGCAGCTTTGTTGCTTGACTGCCTTAGATATATCTATCACTGGTCTGTGCCTCAGTTTCCCCATGGGTGAAATGAAGGGAATTTGCTGTTCTCCTTATCAAAGCACTTCAATGTTTACTGGGGGAAATAACTGTACAGACAAAGGAATGATAATTTCCTGGAATGCCCCTGGGTCTTTTTGAGTCTCTGCACTGCCTTGATATCACACAGACACAGCCCTGCACTGGAGCAAACTGCTGTAGATCCACTGGAATTATTTGGGCTGTGATGGTTCGCAGGAGCGGAGGAACCAGCCTGTGTCTGCTCAGGGGCTTGTTCAGTGTCTGCTCAAAGTGTCAGCTGTGAGAGCTGGCCCTGCCTGACCCCAGGTGAGACCTGGCATGGCTGTCACTGCAAATAACACTGAGGTGCACTGAAGGCATATGGGGCTGTGCTCAGTCAGACCCAGGACAGCCTCCCAGTGAGGGGCTTTAGGATGAGGCAAGCTCAGAAGGGCAGGAATGGGAACAGAGAAATAGCTGCTAGAGAAGATGCACAGCCAAGTATTTTACATCTGCAGGTTGTGCTGCCCCAGGTAAAGCACCATTTGTGAACACTCCCAATCGTGGGACAGCCCAAACCCCTGCAGTGACATTCCCATACTGCTCCCTCTGCTCCAGGGGGCAGCCCTGATGTCGGCCAAGCTCTACGTGCTCATCAGCTGGCCCGACGGCAGCCGGGTCATCAACATCGAGAACATCAAGGAGCCCCGCAAGCCCTTCCACCTCTACACCGTGGGGGAGCAGGTCCTGGCCCGCTGCCCCGGCTTCAGTGGGCTCTACTGGGGTGTGGTGGAAGGCATAAGTGGTGAGTGACACCCCCCTAGCCTGGGTTTGCATTTTGGGGCTGCTCAGGAGCAACCTTCCAAGAGGAGTTCAGTGCTGAAAGATCTTCTCTTCCTACAGAGCATAAAGATATTTTGGAGAAGAAGCTGCTGGAAGATCGACAGCTCCTGGAGAAGTTAAGTGAGTAAGGGCTTTTGAACACTGCATCCTTCTTCTATGGGGCTTTTCGGGTGGGAGGATGCTGAGCACGTTGTAGTCCCATAATGAATTTCACATCACTGCAATTGGGGTACAAAGCACTGAGCGGGAGGTGGAAGATACAGGACATTGATGCCCCATTGCACAGCCTGAGTATCTGCCTTCCTTTCAGAAGAAGAACCAGCTGTCCACAGCATGATGCCATCCCCACCGAAAAAATCCAGGAAAACCTTCCCAAAATGGACCTCAGGGAATGCTCCCAGGAAATACCCCAGTGACAGGACCTATCCTGCAAAGCCACTGCTGAGGGTGGCTGAGGCCAGCCTGCCCCACGATGCTGGCAGCTCCTCCATCCTCAAGGACAGGCGTGTCCTGGGAAGTGCAGCAGGAAGCCCCCGCTCGCTGGCAGCTCCTCCCCACCCTGCCAGTGCCTTCACAGCCCCATCCACCTTCATCCCCATGGCCATGCCAGGGCCAGGAACTTCCCAGAGTGAAGAGGACAGGGCTGGTCCAGCTGCCAGAGGTAACCTTGGGTTCTGGCTCTGCTGCCTGGTCCTGAGTGACAGGGTGGGATGGAGACTTGCAGAGCAACCAGGAAACTTTTGCTTTGCTCTGGAGCTGGGTGGATTTTGTCTCAGGGCTACAGAGGTTAGAGGAGATATTTTCTGACCCTTTCCACCTGGGAGGTCTCCAGAAGGGCTGTCTAAAGGGAGATTCCTGTATGTAGTGTATGGTCTCTGCTCTGTCAGGCACCAGCTCTCTCTCCTGGGCTAGCAGGTCTCTCCCCATCAGCCAAAAGATAATCTGAATTAATGTCTGCCTGAATAATTGAAATTCCCCAAAGCCCTGTGTCTCAAGTTAGTCAAACCTTCTCAGATTTGCCTATTTCCCTGTTTTTCCACCCACTACAACACCCATTAAATGCACTCATGAAAATATGTTTGTGTGTTATTTACCTGTTGAGTGACAGCAGCATCTAGAGACATGTTGGATCTGCTTGCCTTGCCCCACCATATCGTTTGAGCTGGGAGCAGAAGCCCTTGAAATGCCACCTTTTTCTGATAACAAATCCCCACTGATCAGTCCTGGAGAGCCTGTCTGGATCACTGTTTTTGCAAAGGGAATAATGTGTTGTCGTGCAATCTAGCAGGAGTGCTTAGATAATCTGTTCTGGAGACAGAGGGATTTAGGACCTTTTCAACAGCTGATTCTTCAGCTTGTCTCCCACCTCTGCTGCAGATTATGTTGCCCTTCCAATGAAGAGGAAGTCAGATGGCATCTTGTCCCCGTGCCAGCAGCACATCTGTCTGAACAGGTAACACCTGAAAGCACAGTAAGGACCTTGAAGGTTTCACACCACACACATTGATTTCCATCCACTCTGTTTCCATCCTCTGGCAGTGCTGGCTTTGAGTAGATGCTCATGGAGGTTAAACCCAAAGCACAAAGATAACAGGAGTTTGTGTGGGCACATACAGCAGAGAAATGAGTCTGTGCTCTGAAGTTCTGATCCCTTGGGGTGCCAATGGGAGGTCCCCCTTATCTGTGTGCCAGGGGATGCACAGGAGTTTGTCCACATGCAGAACCCCTAATTTTCCCTCTCAATCCATTTTATTCTTGTTGCAAATGAAACCAGAGCTGACTTTGCTTTGAATTCCAGATAATTCTCCCCAGGAATGAACATGAATTTGAGCACGAAGCTGTTTGTGACAGTGCTGTTTAACTTGTTTCTTCCAGCCATGAAGAACGGAAGATTGATGCTTTGCAAGAGACGGATGGCTTCAAGAGGGTTCACAAAAATTTTGGTCCTGGTGAGATGGAAAGGTAATCAGCAAGGGAAGGCACTTGTTCCTAACTGTGTTTTCCTCCTCACTCAAGACTGAGCAGTGAGATCACAGATGGGTGACAGAGTGGGGCAATTTTAAACACCAAAGTTGTTGAATCTCTTTATAATCAGAGCCAGGTGTTTCTGATTGTGGGGCTTGGGTTTAGAGATGCAAGAAGGCTCTAAAACAGTGCAGAAACTACAAAGCTCCTACCTATAACAATCAAAACATGGTTCTGTGCTCCTTGTTTTATTGTACATTACTTTGATGACCAGTACCCAGTGATAAAGTGATGCTAGGGACAGTATTCTTGCAAAGAAATGGGTACCAAAAAAATTCAAGTTATGGTTCTTGTATTGTAATTTTCCACAAATTCTGTTTTTAATACCACAAATATGTGTGCCCTGGGACTTGCAGGACATGCTTTATGTCTTTCCTTACAACTGAGAAGAAAATTGAGCATCAAAGTCTCCATGTATGCATGTCAAGGGAGAGTTGAGGGTTAAACTGAACATTCCTGAGCATTGAAAAGTGCAGACCGTGTCAGTTTTCTCTCCTGCCTTACTTCTCACCCAGGAATAGCTGGAAGGGCTGATATTCTGTTGGAGAAGTTGCCCTGCCCTGCTTGCAGAAGGCGTCTGATCACTGCTTGGGTGGGGGTGCTACATCCACAATGAGGACATGGTGTCTTCTTGCCCTTTACACAAGCAACTTTAATTTTTCAGGGTGGAGAAGATGGAGCAGCTGGAGAGGATGGTGTTGGACCTCCAACAGGATGTCCTCTCTCTGAAGAAGAAGGTGCAGAGGCTGGAATCCCTGTCCTTCCAGGAGGAGCCCCACCGGCAGCCGTGCGAGGTGGTGGAGCTCTTCAACGGCTACACCAAGGAGCAGCTCAAAGAGACCATCAGGTTTGACCAGAAAATCAGCACAGCCTGCAAGACTCTGCTCTACAAACTCTTCACCTCTGACTACATCCAGAGCCACTCCATCACAGGGCGCAGGGGCAACACCTTCCGGGAGGCGAAGCCCATGATGGACGAGCGCTGCATCAAAATCATCAGGGTGCTGCTGAAGCAGAAGTTTGGGGATCACCTCAGTGACACCGTGATCACAGAGAAGATCCAGAACGTGCAGAAAGCCCTGAGGCAGAAGTTTAAGACAGAATGTCTCTGAGGCGTGGGGGATTTGGTGTCTCCTCCTGCCATTCCCTTGTGTGTCCCTGAGCAGCCTTCCCAGGAAAGATGAGCCAAGCAGATTTTCCCCAGGGAGCCAACCCAAGTGAAGCGTGTGCTAAACACAGCTTAAACCTTTCACTGCCAAACCTCTGCCTGCATTAACCGAGCAGGAATTTGGCCCGGCTTGGCTTGGTTTTTGCACTCTACAAGTTCCTTCCCATCCAGTCTGTGTGCAAACCTCACTGTGGGTGCATGGAATTACCTCTGTGGCCCTTTCATGATGTGCTCAAAAGCTTCAGGGCTCCATTTGAGTCCAAGGATGGGTCAGGAAGGCAGCCCTGTTCCACACTGCAGAAATGCTGTCTCTGGGATAGGGAATCCAGCTGCAGACAGACTGTGCCACCCTACGTGGCTTCTCCCTGCCTGCCTCTGGTTGCCTCATTCTGCCTGTGGGACAATATTTACTCTTTCCTCACAGTGAATGTGTTTTATTTCCTGCAGTAACAGAAAGGCAGACTCATTAAAATGACGCTTTAGAACATTCAGAGAAAGATAATTTGATTTTTTCCCTCTATTTTAATGTAGTTGTGTGGAAGAGTTGTCTTCCCTTACATAAGCCTGCTGAACAAGAGAAGTGGTCGCCCATGGAAATTAAATTAATTTTCCTTTCTAGATCAGATATTTCCATACAGAAGAAATCCCTTACATTTTTATGACACAAGAGTGAGGGATGGAGGACAAAATGTGGCCCAACTTTGCTTCAGAGATCATACAAATTGTGGACGCTGTCACTGTTTTTATCCTAGATAAGAAATGCCAAGTACAAGGAGACACTTTGCTGAGAGACTGTAGAGAAGGGCTAGAAAAAGACATCTTTTTCCTAAATAATTCAGAGCTGGCATGTGGGTGGGTTAAAATTGTTCTAAACATTAAAAGAATGAGGTGCTGACACCAGTCCACTTAACAGAAGTGCTGCAAAATACCAAACATTCCCTTTCACAGAGGCTTCTCAGACAAGAAATTGGTTTTCTCAGCTTAATTTTTAAATTATTCAGGAAAAGCAACGCCAGTGGGTTTGCATTAATCAAAATATTTGGTTTAATTTATATGTTTTGTTGTGTTTTCAAGTATTTAATTTCTTCACAGTTACATGAGAAATAATGTAAAATAAATGTATTGGAGAAACAGGGAGCTGTTTTGAAAGGGGAAAAAAAAAGTGTTATTTTCAGAATTTTCCTCTACCTGCTGTTTTTTTTTTTTTTTTTTTTTAGCTAATCCATGAAAGTTGGGTTAATGCTGTGATGCATTTTGGTTTTGGAGGGAGATAGGCTTGCCAATGTTTCTGGCACTATTTTCATCAGATGTCTTTAAGAGTAATGTTAAATTGCAATAGGTAATAACTAAAGATATTCCTTCAGTTTTCCCAGTGGAAATGCTTTTCCTAACTCTTATGCAATCACATTGGTGATGATTTCTCCTTTGTAGGGACCCTGACCTGAGCAGCAGCTGGAGCAGGCCTGCTGTGGTCACTTAGAGCCGAGAGCACAGCCAGTCCGGGAAAATACACTGGAACAGAGCAGAACTGCCCCAAAACCTCCCCCCTGCAGAAACACACCTTGAAATACACCCTGCCAGAAATGTGGGACCTTCCCACTGCAGGCCTTAGGCTGGAATCACTGCTCAGGGAAACGCCCCAGGTGATGTTTTTAATGTCGGCTTCTCAAAGAGAAGATTGAGGATGCACAACCAGCCTTATCCTGCAGAACCTTAAAGCTCATCCAGTCCCACTCCTCTGACAAGGGCAGGGACATCTTCCACTATCCCAGGTTGCTCCAAGCCCCTTCCAACCTTGCCTTGGACACTTCCAGGGGTGGGGCAGGCACAGCTTCTCCGCACCCTGTGCCAGTGTCTCTCCCTCAATCTTCCCTCCCGATGTTCATCAGATCCCTCACCAAGCTGCAGCCTGGAAAGCCAGCTCACGAATGTTATTAAAATAAGTGCTGCTGCTGTCCTCCCCCGCTGAGCCCCCTCTGATGAGCTGCAGATCATTACTGTGAGCCAAGCGAGGAAAAAAGAGCCAGGGAATGGACTTGCTGCGGGGTGCCGCGGCTCCCGAAACACAGGTTCTAATCAGCTCCCCTGGAAGCAGATGAGCTGGGTGACCTTTCCGCTTGAAAAGCTCTTTGGTGGCTCCCTCAGAGGTAACTTCCCAGCCTGACACGCTTGCTGGTGTTCAGGAGTGTTCCCTGTAAGTGGGCTGATGGATGCTCTGCGGCTCCGTACGCAGCACAGCCACAGCACTAACGAGCCGGCGCTCAAATGGGCCCTACTCGGCTATAAAAGTTGTCCTCAGATACTCTCAAAGGCTTTGATACGGCAGAGAGGCTCGAAGAAAGGCAACGCAGGCGGCTTTTCGTCAAACTTCATTTTTAAAAAGTATTTGTGAGCCGGAGGCAGCGTTTCCAGGCTAATTGGGAGCACCGGCAGCCGCCGGCGATCAAACGTCAGCGAGAGGATGCCGATGCTCCCACCCCTCTGAACCCTCCAGCTCTGGCTAATCGGCCTCGAGAGGGAGGATCACACAGCGCTGGCATGTGGCATTCCCTAGGGGATGCAGGGGTCAGGGCAGATAGAGGAGGAGGAGGAAGGTTTGTGCCAGAACCACTTCACTCGGGGATGTTCAAAGCCTGTCTCTAAGTGGTGAAAGGCCGCTCCATTGAATGGAATTAACCTCCCACTTTAAAGGAATTACTGGGAAAAGTGGACAGTGCTTGCTGTTGACACTAATTACTCTGCTGAATGTGCAGCACCTTGTTAAAAACGATGCTCCTGCTCAGCTCCTGGGCTCTCTGGGTGCAGGAGGGTGTGGACAGCGAAAATGAGGGGCAAAACTCAGGGAGGGGTCTTCACAGAGGTTTTGCATTTGGTTCAAAAGCAAGAGAAATGGTGCTTGTCAACCTCTGCAAACGCAGAGCAGGGATGGAACATCCAGTCCTCCCTCCCTCCAGGAGGAGCTCGATCAGCAGGGCTCACCTCAGGTTTGATTCAGCTGGGGTGTGCAGGGATCTCAATAGGCTGTGGGGCTCTCTGGGGCCCCAGCACCCCAAAACTCTGCAATGGGCCCTGCCACACCCCCACCACCTGGTTACACCTCTGTTGTTTCCTTAGGAACTGGCTGAAAGCTGCACCTTACTCGCTGGCAGCAATAGACAGGTTTTCAGGGAAAGTCGGGAGCCTTCCCAGCCTGCCCTCTATCAACCTTTACATTTTCAACAGGGCAAACTTGAGGCTTCTGAAATTTCATAAAAATCATAGAATTGTTTGAATTGGAAGGGACCATTAAAGGTCTTCTAGTTTCAACTCCCTGGAATGAGCAGGGACATCATCAACTAGATCAGGTTGTTTAAAGCCCCATCCAACCTTGCCTTGACTGTTTCCAGGGATGGTGCATCAGGAGCTTCTCTGGGCAACCTGTGCCAGTGATTTGTTGTTTTTTGTTAAAATCCAGTTGCAGAGGTGCTGCTGGCAGGATGATTTCACATGGGAAAAAATCCAGCCCAAACAAGAAGGAGATTCTTTGGCGTTTAAACCCACTTATTTAAAATTAATTTCCTTGACCCTGCCAGGGGAATTCCATGTCCAGTACAGGCAGATTTTAATTTTCCCATTACGTGGCCTGTAGGAAACACTCACTGCTGAGTCTCTCAATGCCTGCACTGTGTGCATCCCCCAGAAACCATAACACATTCACTTAATGGCATGCAGACTGTGAGCATCAGATAAAGGAATGATGTTAAAATGAAGCTGAAACCCTCACTGGGTTTTAATCAAGACTTAAAAAGCCTGGCTGCCTTTATGTGAGCCCCAAACAGCCACCACTGTCTGCCTGGTGTTCCAATCCAATTGGATGCACTTGGAAAAGTCTTTGGCACAGGAGGAGTGATGCAGTGGGTCGTGGAAGTGTTTTTGATTCGAGATCCTCCATCAGGCAGCTGCAGGGACAGGGGTGTGACACAGGGAGAGCTCAGCTGGGGGATGAAAGAAATACCAGGAGGACAAGCCTTGGCCCATATGAGTTTGGAGTTTTGTGTCATCTCTTACTGGCACCCACACACAAATACTCTGTGTCACAGGAAGATATTGTTTTTGTTCTAGTAAGTCATAGTCTTATTTGGTTTCAAAAAGTCAGTAAAAATAAAACAACCCCCATAGAGTGTGGTCCCAGAGCTTTATGTGTGTGTTGTTTTTGCACTTCTGGACTATTCTTTTAAATCAAAGTAAGTTTTTTATGTGATTTCACTTTCTTCTTGACATTATATCTGCTTTTTTTTTTTTTTTGAGATTGCATGCCCATGCCTGGTAGGTGTGCAAATATATCAGATTTTATACTTGATGCAGTCTTTTATGTCTCTGCCTCAGTCACATATTCATTACACTTCACTTTAACCAGTATTTCTCTGTGTGCAGTACATGATTACATTATTCCAACTCATATCTCTCCATCTCCCCCACCTTTTCAGAGCTGAATGGACCTGGGGAGATCATTATTAAAACACAGAAAGCACAGGAATAAAATTAACCAGAGCACCAGTTCTCTCTGTGCTGAATACACTGAGGAAATAAAAGGGCCTTCCACTTCTAATAAAATCTGGATGTGAATTGTCTCATAAAAGCTTGGATGAATTATATTCAGAAGCCAAAAAGAGAGGAGAGAGAAGAGAGAGAGAGCTTGGAGCCCTCCACCAGCAGGATGCTCTCCCTACCTTTGAGTGCATCCCAATGGAAATGCCAGGAAAGCTTTGGAATCAGGTGAGATGTTCTGCTCAGAGGATGAGCTTCAGGCCTTGATGAAACCCTTGAGTTACAGGGCCACAGGCTGTCAAAGTCCCTCCCAGTGAAATATTAGTCCCACTGAGGTTGCTGGAGCTTTTCCTGCTGCCTCCTGAGGTCTCAACCCTCCCTTTGGTCCTTGCCCAAGTCGCTGGATGGTGGAGCAAGGACCCTGTGGAGGTGTGGTGACTTCTCAACCCTGCTCTTGCCCTACTCTGATCACCCAGGGTCCCAGGAAAGCTTTAGGATATGGCTGTGGCTTCTCAGCTTCTTCATCTCCGTGCTGGAAGATGCAGGTAATGAGGGACCTGCCCCAGGTGTCCTCTTGTCACCAGCACATTCCTGCTGTCACAGGACATTGCTCTTCTCAGGAGAGGCAGTTTGGTGATGTGCTTCCCTTTGAGATGATGTTTGATTGCGTGGGCTCTTTTCTTTGGCCCAGGGATTCAGCTGAAGCCGAGGGGACTGTGCCTAACTCAGTAATGGAGAGATTAACAGCCCAGAAAGCCAGGACTGCACGGTGCTCATTGATTGCTTCCCTTAAATATGAACAGAGCAGCCCAGAGTGTCAGGCATCCGAGGGGAGAGGAGACTGCAGAACTGATGTACTCCTGCTAATGAATAATCATTAAACTCTAAAGGAGTTTATTATTATTGCCATTAATTCTGGTTGTACTCTGCCCAGAGACAAGGAAGGTGGAGAAAGATGAGTGCATGACCTACATATGAGCACATAGATTTTATCTTGGTAATAAGAGAAAATCGATCATTTCTTAAGTGAGAGGACTGACAAAATCACTGACTTCAGAGCAGCAACATCACTGCTTTTATGTGTTCAACAGGCTCACTGGGATGGTGCTGGAGAAGGGGCAAATCCCTCTTCTGGATATCCTAAGGTCAGGAGTGAGTTTGCTCTCAGTTTCCCAGGGCAGGAGGGAAGCAGGAAACACCATCCAGCATTCACACCTTCACTTATGTTAGGATTTCTCCTCCGTGCTAACCTAAGTCTACCTGAGGATTTACTTACCCTGAATTCAGAATAAATTGCCAAAAGTCAAGGAAAGCCATGGGAAGATCCCTCCAGCCATAACAGGGATGGACCCAAGTCAGGGTTTTAATGTTCCTTAAAGTGTTTTGGATCAAGAGTAAAATACTGTCATGGTCTGAGAACCCTGGTCTTCTTCACACTCCCCAAATGACTTGAGCACATTCCTTTGTACCTCTGAGCAAGAGGACTCCTTCCTCTCCTGGAAACTAAAAAGCAAAGCTAGCTACAAACCACTCACAAAAAAAAGTCTGTTGCCATTTGTGCAGACCAAAAGGAAGGTACAAACTGCTCTCTGCCTTTTGGGTCTTTGTGCAGTGAATTTCCCAGCTGGCTCTAGATCTGAACCAGGATGAAGTTGGGTTTGCTTTCTGCAGGAGTGGTGCCCTCCCATGTGAAGATGTTTCTGCATTTCTTGGCTTTGAATGGAAGAAGGGAATATGAATGTATTCATGACCCTTCCCATGAGATCTTTAGGGTGAAAAATGGAATCAGTCACTTTAATGGGTTGTCTTGGTAGAGGAATTTTACACCTTACTGTAGTCTTGTCATTACTTCAATTAATTCCTTTTAATATAGTACCCAGTGCTGGTTTAGTCAATGCTCTGAGGAGTGGGCTGGGAATGTTTATTTGTGGGAGGGAAAGTAATTCCTGAGAAAGCCAGGAGCAGACCTTCTTTCTGGTGAATAATTTGAAAGTTGGAACTGTCATCCCCGTATTTTTTCCTATAATTGCTGCGGACTGTGACCCACATTTTTGTGCTTGCACAGCTGGGAGGGCCGCATTTACCAGGTCACCCGAGAGCCACCAACACAAACCAGGGAAATCTGGGCATTTCCAAAGAACTGAGAGAGGGTAGGGACCTACCCGCACTGTTCCTTAGGAAAAATAACCCACTAACCCTGCCTGCCCTGACAAAACTGTGCCATAAATCTGAGTAATCTTTGATGACAAATGGCCTGGAAAGTGGGAAAGGAGAAGGCTCATGTTCTGTTGTGAGAAGAAGGATGAGTGAATTCTTGATTAGGAGAGACAGCAAGTGGAGACACTTCCAGCTGCATGGACATTGTCTTGATGTTGCCTGTTAAATGCCTAATGATGACAGTTAGTATGAATTAGCTACAGAGTATGTTTTATTGTGTTTTGTGGTCCCCAGGGCAGACATGCCAGAGACTTTTAAAGAGAATAAAAACGTAGGAGGGGAGGCCTCCGTACAGGCTCATTTTGAATTTGTAATGTCTCGTTATTAGTGGTATTGAGCAGTCAAAAAAACACACGTGGCTCCCATATAATACAAGTTAAGCTTCAGCAGGTTCTGTCTAAATAAAAGCATGGAAAAGTGGATGGATCACAAAATGACAGGCAGAAACACACCTGAACATGGCAATTGTTTTTTCATTCTCTAGGCTGAAAACTGGGATAACAGTTTTGATAAGCTGTTGAACTGGCAGCTCTTCCCATCCCTTTTCCAATGCAGGGTCCAGTTTTCATTGCTGAAGTCAGTGTGAGTTTTTCTCAATACCTTTGACCATCAGAAATTTAGATACAAGAGAAAAAAACCTCATCAGAACTCAGCAGGATCCAATTTTCCATCCCTGGATTTCAATTTGACGACAACAATCCGTAGAAAAATGCAAATATGATTTTTGCTGCAGACAGGAAGGAGAGAGGGTGCTGAGAGCTCTTGTGTTGTTTGATCACTTTAAAGCCTTTCCTGCAGAAACTGAAATGGTGAAATTCTGCTTGAAATGTGCTGGGTGCATTTACAGGCAGAGAGATGAGATGAAATGAGTAAATCTTCCTCAGCTTGGAGTAGTCTCCCCCAGACCTTTATGTTTATCCACTTAAATACAAAGACAAGATTTTTTTTTGTGGCTCATCTGTGGACTCGCTCTGAGTGCTTCTGGTTTAGCCATCCAGTTCAGGGCAAGGAGAACCAAAGAGGTTCCAGCTCTTTCCCCCAGCCCAGCCTTTCCTGTCCTGTGATGTTAATGAGTGATAATGCTTCATGAGGTTTTTTCACAGGCTATTGCTGCTCAAAATCACTTTGGTGCACTGGGACTCTTATTTTCTGGGTGTATAAAGAGCTTTCTGCAAAGCAGAGGAATAAAGACAAATGAAGTGTTGTGGCTACAAATCCCATAATGGTCTGCCCTTTATTTGTCTCAGAATCAAGTTTTAAAGAGTGAGACCCTCACCAGGCACTTTAGGGATGCACAGCACAACTTTGTCCCTCTCCTCCATGATTCACGCTTCCAAAAGGCAACACTTTCCATCCAGACTGAGGAGTTGTTGGGAACTGGACAAAGATTTTTTCTTTTCCTGGTTTAATTTATAAAGTATAAGACTGATGAGTTTATTACCTGGGGTGAAATTAGTTGTGAAGAGAGGTTGGGGCAGCTCTGTGGCTCCACCCTTGCAACCTCCTTGTTCCCACTGTGTGTCAAGCTCTGAGTAAGGGAGGGATCACTGGGGTGTGGGTAACCAATTTTTCTTTGGGAGTGGTGGTGGCTGAGGCTTTAATGAGTCAGGAAAAATTGGAAGGACTCTCTGATGTAACAAATATTTATCTGAGTCTGTGACAGAGCAAGCCCCTCTCCCTAGGGCATCAGTAAAGTTTTGCAAGCAGCAATATGAACCTCATCACGTGGCAGGGAGCTGCTGGATGGAGCCTGGGCAGGGGGATGAAGGGAGATAATTTCTGAAACCCTCTTGTCTCTCAGTACAAAACCAGCAAGTCCTCCATGCACCCCCTCACTGCTCTTTAAGGTCCCTTCCAACATTCCATGGTTGGACCTGCAGCACCTGTTTGTGCATGTATAAATATGGACACTGAGATTTCCTTCCCAGAACCTTTGTCTTCTTCCATTTTGAGCCCCCAGTTTTTCTGGTCCCATGGAGGACTAGAAATAGGAGTGGCTACTCCACAGCCAGATTCAAACCCATCTGGGCAGGTGGTGTCCTGTCAAAGCAGTGAGAAACCCGGCAGTGGCACAGAGTGCTGCATTTTTTCCTTCTCATTCTGGCACTGAGGAAATGCTTTTGGCCTCTCCTCTCCCAGGAGGGGCAGGACGCAGGTGTTTGACAGCTCTGTGAACACCACACAAGAGCCATCAAATCGGTGGGCGAGGTGTAATATCTGCAATATCCATGTCCATTTGGAAAGGTGCTTTAAGGCAGCTGTATCCTCAGCTTGCAGAGGCATTGGCAAGGGATTTCTGGACTCACACTGTACCATTTCTGAAGAGATAACAGCCCTAGATATTAAAGAGCCTCTAAGGGAGCAGGAGCAGCTGCACGATGTTTTCGTAGACCGAAGGTGCGGCTCTGGCAGCACTAAATCTGGAGCGTCAACAAGCAGATTAAACAAGATGGTTTAGCTCTTAGAGCCAGCCTCAGGCTTGCCACTGAAATTGGTTATGAGAGGCTGTAATTGAAAGGAAGTCTGATATTTCTAAATCTCAGAAGGTTTGGAAGCTGTGGGTGATGGTGTCCAGGTGTGGGTGGGCACATCTCCATCCCACACTGAGCCACTTAACCTCTCTTGTAAGCACCCCCAGAGCATCTTGGTCACCATGACATTAGGAATTAGCACTTGCTGGCTTCAAAACCTAGAGTAAGATTATTAAATATTTATTACATCTACTTTCCTTTCCTTTGCCCTTTTGTCTGTGTGGAGAAGAGTGAGTTTGTATCTGGTCTGGGGTTTTGATCACAATTTTCTATTATCTCATGCAGAGTTCTTACAGCCTGCAGGTGACTGGGTTTTACAGCCCACACTTGCAGAAGTGGGGCTCTGAAGTGTCTCCCCCCCCCATCATCACCTACTAGATTTGAACCCTGGCCTGGGTAAGCACCACCAGGTTCAGTTCAGCTTCTGAATGTTAACATTCTCTCACCCAGCTTTAGGGGTTTCTTCAGGAAAAGGGCAGCGCATCAGCAGTGCTCTCCCTTTCCACCCACCCAGCACAGAATGGATTTTGCTCAAGGTGTCAGCTTCTGTTTCTCAGAAACAATTTTGCTTCTTTCTTCACCGGACATAAATGCATCTGTTTTCTTTTGTTATTCAAAAAAGAAATGAGGAAACAAACGCCTCACTTATTCTCACTGCTCAACTTTGATAAAACTATAGCTTAGAAAACTCTACATATTAATAGTGTGAATCACTTAAGTGAGGTACATTATGTTTTCAATTTCCATGATGCTTTTAGTGTAGGCAACTTATCAGGGGCTGCCTTTTAATCTGTTGCAGCAATCTTGAACATTAAAGCCAGGTTATTTCATAAAGGGATGTATTCCTTTCACTGGGGAGGTTAATATCACCCGTGATTATATTTGACATTTGGGCTTGGCATATTATTTTTCATACCATGTCTGAGCCTCGCTACCCACTCCTCTCATGAGCAGGCTTTGAAGTGGGTACATTTCAAATCTCTGCACACATCCATGAGTGCCATCCTAACAGCCTCATCACTGGAAATAAGAAAAGACAATTTAATGAACAGAACGGGGAGGGTGAAGCCAGTAAATGAAATTTCTCTGGAGCAAGCAAAGGGTAAATGTTGTTGTTGTGCATTCCTGCTGAGGAAACTGTGGAAGGGGAGAGGATGCTGTGCTCCTTGGAGGAACATCTCCAGAGCATCCTCACTGGGAATATCCCTGAACAAACACTGCTGAGGTGCAGCTGATGTGCAGCCAGGCCTCCCAGCTTCTGGCAGAGATTCCTTTCATAATACAACCCACAGCATGGCTTAGGGGTCTTCTCTCCACGAGAAACAGGGATGCACTTGGAGGGACAGGTCGAGAGGCTGATGTTTCAGACTGAGAACACTCCATGTCCTGTAAAGCCAGCAGACTCTGGCTGGCTTTCAGTGCTTGAGTGACAGCCTAAAAGGACCCTTCAGAGCTGAAGGTGTTAAATTTAATCTTGAATTTCAGTGCTGGCCTTGTGAAGATGGCAATTCTCAGTTAGGGTAAGTGCTTTTTGTTTAGGAATCAAGGGAGTCTATGGCTCATCCATGTCTGAATGTGAATTATCTGCAAACTTGAGCTGTTCACTCTCTGTTGGAGCCCCACTGGCCCGCATTTCTCTCTGGCAAGAACAGGAGGTTGGAGGTGAAGCTCTGGATGCTGTTCTTGGACATGAATAACTCGAGGAACTTCCTGCCATCACCAATACCTACAGCTGAGCAAGTTCCTAAGGAAACCAGGGCTTTTTTACTTCAAATGTGAGCTCCTGGGTGCTCTTCCTGTCATTAGCCAGCTGTTTGCAGTGTGTTCAAGCCAGCAGGGCCTTGATGTGGCCTTTGGGTGTTTGGTTTTGTTAAATCACTGTCCTATTTCAGGCTTTGTCAGCCTTAGAGCCTTGGTTATGTCCCAATGAGCCCTGGGAACAGAGCAGTGGCCTGGGAGGGAAGAAAGGGACTTGAGATGACAGCTCAGGAGAGGGAAAGTATAAGTGGAATTAAATTACCACCAATTTCTGAGGCACAACAATGTATTTAGGGGGTTTCATGGAGGATTCAAATAACTGGGCTTGAAAAAACTCCCTTCCCCAAATTCTGTGCCATCAAATGTCATTTCCACTGTCCCATCCTTTGATTTATTTTCAAAGATAGCTGATAATGCTCCCATAAATCCTTCTGCCTTTGTCTTTTATCTGATCCTGGCACTGAGACTGCAGTGGAGGAAAGGCTCCAAACAGTGAGAGCAGCAGCTCTACCCTTTGTTTCCTGCAGTGCAGGGAATTTGAGACAAAAGGGACTCTGTAGGACTGCAAGAGCAAACCTAAGCAGCCAGCAAAGGAAAGAATAACCAGATTCCAGGCTCTTTGAGCATTGCTTGGGTGAAGACACCAATCTGTGGGGTCACAGCCTGCTTCCCTTTGCTTCCTAACACAGCCCAGTGCTCCCTGGGGACTGTTGGGTACCACAGGGTCTCCTGAAGTGGAAGCTCCACTTGGCAAATCTTAGTACAGCCTGGTAAAATGTCACTGAAATGAAGCCATTTGATTAATCACAAAACTCCCTGAACTTACCAGGGCCAGGATTTTATCCTGAAATCCCCCTATTGCTCTTACATATTAAGACAGTCCCAGTCATGGGAAATGAAGGTGTGAGAGGGCATTAGGATGTCACAGAAATCTGCTCCTCCATGCACCTGTGTCTGATCTGTCCTTTCCATCCCTGTTTCCACAAATCTCATGGAACTGGAGACTCGACTGCTCCCCACACAATTGGCTCCTTGTCCCTGGGGAAGCCTTCCCAACACCTGACTCCCACCTGCTGTGTGTTGGGAAAGTTCCAGAGGTGAGTTCAGGGTACAGATAACCTTGCCTGCGTTTTGAAAAGTGGTCAAATGGAATATTTTAGTTTTATAAGATGTACCTTAGGGTAAGCTGATGGGTTTTTATGCATCAGCCCCAAATTTTTAAACCCAGCTGTTTTCACCTGTGACTCAGCACTGCTTAAACAGAGCTGCTCATGGAGGAACCCAGAACTGGTCAGGGAAAGATCCCTTGGGAAATGAACATCTGGACCCCCTGTCCCCTCCCCCTTGTTCCCAACCTCATGTGCTCTACATTCAGACCTGGCTGCAATCAGAACTCCTGTATTATATTCTGGTTTTTTAACAACTGCAATTTTGTTTAACATTGCCCCTGAAGAGCTCAGTAGTGTTTTGCAGAGCTCCAAGTACAAGAGCTCCTTGAATCTTTCCCCAAAGTATTCCTGCTGCTGTCAGGAAAGAATATTAGAAGAGTGTGGTCCTGCCTTCCCCTCTCTCATTTGGAGGCTGTGATTCATGTTTTACAGCATCCTGCTCCCATTACCCAGCGCTGCTTTCCGGGGGTTTGTTCTGCAGCATCTCCTACAGCAGCAGGACTAATGAGTTTTTATGTCCCATGGGTTTGGATCCTTTATCTCATATCCCATATCATATCTCATATTTCAGTAACCCTGATCCTGTATCCTGCCTCTTGGCCATCCTGTCCAGACCAGACAGGGCAGAGGGAGGGATGTTTTTCAGCTGCATGGATGCAGACTGGTCCACCAGCATGGCCTGACTGGCCAGCAGCACATTACCACCAGAAAATGCAATTTTTGGTTCTTTCTTTTACTTTACTCAGGCGATACTTTTCACAAAAGTTCAATTTCAGACCCTTCCTGCTTTTCTCCCACCCACCCTTCCTCTCTTAACTGGGTGATTTTATACATTAGTAATGAACTGAACATGAGAAGCAGCCAGACCCACCAGAACAGTTGCAGAAACCTCTTCTCCTTTGAAACTCAGGATAAAAATCCAGCTGCAAGGACTTAGAAAATGCAGGGAGAGGATTCTACAAATAATTCCTACCAGGGAATGCTTGTGAATGCCATTTGATAAGAGCTTGTCAGCATAGAACAGCTGAACTTGTTAATGAAAATGCCTTTTCTATCACCATTCAACTATTTTGCAAGGCAGAATTGTTTCAAACAAAATAGTCTCTGTAAAAAAAGAAAAGATTTCTCTACTATCACATCTAATTGTGGTATTGGGGAGCAAAATGTCATTTTGAACGGACTTTTTGGAAGGGAACTGGTTATTTATAGCCATACTTTGTAAAAATTGGTCAGAGCAATTGTTTGAATTGAAGAGAAGCTCATTAATTTTTTTCTCTCCCTTTCTTCTGCCAGGGCAAACAGCTGCTCTTGGGCTGTGCCCAGCATGGAGCTCTCTGCAGACCAGCAGTGCCACTGCACTGGCGTCAGGCTACAGCAAAAACATCATTTGGATGATCATTATTTCATTTCAAACTTTTTTGGTCAGAGGAGGAGACTCTCAAGGTGAGGGTAAATTGGGAATATCTGAGTCTCCAGTGCTGGTGACTTCCCTGGGTTTCTGTGCTCGAGCTCAGGGCTGGGGTTTCCATCTCAGGTGTCCATCAAAGGAGGGCTCCTGGAAAACCCTGCCATGCTCCATCACTCCCACTGGGAGGATGAGCTGTGCTCCCCCTGGATCCCTGTCACAGCTCATCCTCCTCTTCCTCCTCAGGCATCCTGCCCCTCTCCAGCTGCTGCTCTCATGCAGGTCTCTGGTGAGCTTTGCCTTTGCTGGGTTCCTGAGAGGCTGAGCTCTGCTTGTCCAAGCTTTCCAAGGAGATAAATGCTGGCACAGGCCCTGCATTGCTAATTAGCACACAGTAAATGAGCTGGCATCCCCTGCAATGGGCACTGGAGATGCACTAACACTGGTTCTGCATGGTGATAACTGGGATTGGAGCAGGGATAACAGGGATTGATTTCACTGTGCATCTCTCCTCGTGAAACCTGCCTGGCATGGAGGGGGGTGGTGATGAAGCAGGACATCACCACCTCACCTTTGCTTCTGGATGGTGCATCCCAACCTCATTCCCAGGCCAAGACACTCTAGGATATTTTGCCATGGATGTGTAAGAGGAACAGACACTTCCAGGCTGTGATGTGCACTCAGCTCATCCCAAGCTGGCCCCAAAACCACCCCAGGACCCTGAGAGCTTTCCCCTCTAACACATTTGCTCTGCAGCTGAGCTGCTGGGGCTGGGAAGCGCTTGGCATCATGTCCACAACTCATCTTGCAGCACAAAGGAAGCCAAAAGTTCTGGTTAAAATATGAGTGGGGAGGATGGTCCTGACAGCTCAATTAATGCAGGGACTGGGACATAAAAATCAAGCAGGAGATGTTAGGTACATTTCTAAAATGATACTTGCTAGGTAGAGAAAAATGTAGTGATGGTGCTTTATTTGAGAATTAATAAGAGCCCATTTCACTGCCCAGGGAGAGCCAAGGGGAGTGTGGGGCTCTGTGCTTGGATCTTCACACCAGCTGCTACTTTCAACTGTTCAAACCCAGCAGCACTTTAAATTTTTTGTACAAATAAGAGTGAAAACAACACTAAGCCCTTTATCGTGAAGTACAGAAACATCATTTTTCTTTGTAAGTCACCATAAATTACAACTGCAGAAGCAAACACTGCTCCACCTGTGGGCCCAGTAAATCAAACTAAGCTCCTATAAAATACAATGCTCTCCCCACAGACACAAAGTCCTTGCTGAAAAGCCCAAGGATAACATGAACTGACCAAAGAAGTGAAGCGCTTTAATCTTTATTTTGAAATCCCCTAAACTGAAGCCCTGCCACTGCTCAGAGCCACCTGCTTCCTCTTCCCACTAACACAGCCCAGGCTATTTAGCTCCAGCCTCCAATTTTGCTCTTCATTATTTGCTGGCTACTCAGAGCTGCTCCACTTGGGAAAATTGCTGTTTCCATGTGCCAGCCTGGCTGTGATGGGCTTTTCTCCAGCTGCTTGGCTGCTGTGGGTGCGTGACTGCATCCAGGTGCAAACAGCTGGGAAACCTGTGCTGCAAAAATCCCTTTGGGTTATTCCCTCCCTCTCTCCTGGCAGTTTGGGTGTTCTGGAAAGGTTCTGTCTTAGGGCTGTGCTGAGGAAGGGGTTTAGTGTCCTTGTGGGTGCGGTGGGGTGAGGTGAGGTGTTCCCTGAGGTGAGAACTGGGGTTGGGTGGGGTAAAACAGGCGAAGCCCAGGCCGGGGAGGAAAGGTGAGAGCAAACCACAGCTCAGGCTTTGTCTTCCAGAATATGGAAGTGCTGAAAACCTGCTGGGGTCTGGGAAGCAGGTGATTCCCTAGGGAGTCTCATTGTCCTAGTTCAGGAAACTTAATTACCAGCAGTGCCAGCTTTGTTTGACATGAGGGAACATTTTCTGTATCAGACAAATTCAGGCAGGAGATCCCATGGAGTCATCACACCCAGAGAGAAGGACAGATGGCTTTTTATAACTCTTGCTGTATCCTTAATCCCACCAAGTCCTGGGAAGGAATAGGAGCAGACAAAACTTTCTCTGTGCGCAGCAGGAAGATGTTATTGGAGCAAGCTGGAAATGGGACCTCCTGGCACGTCAATATTTGACTGGGGGAGATGTGGGGGCGGCATCGACTGCGTTGTGGCTTTGATGTATTGTCACTTCAAAGCACCAAACTCCCCAAATAGTTCAGGATCTGCACAGATGTTGGCAGGTGATGATAAATCCGTGCAGAGATGGGAAAACCCAGTCTTTGGGGAGAGCTTCAAAGCTGAAGCTGAGAACATTGCAAATGTTATGAAATATTTCAAAGTCTGTCAAGTGGGAGCTGTGCTTTTAGATTAGGTTAAGAAATGTGTGGGCTAATTTTGTGAGACTCTCCAGCATTTACTGTGGATTATGGAGTCTCTTTTAATCTTTAAATGGCTGCACTTTTCTTTTAGTTTTCTAAAAAGAAAAAAAGCCTCCAAGAAACCTGACAAAAGTGTTTCTCCATAGCTCAGTTTGAAGACAGCCCCCAAATGACTGCAGTTAGTGAATAATACAGAGCCTTTTGCTAACAAAAATGGGCAAATGGGTCAAACGGGTTCCCAGCTTGGAACCTGCAGCACTCCTGGCACGGGGAAGGAAACAGCATCAGGAGACAGCTGCAGGGGGACCACAGGCTGCTCACTGCTCCTCCTCACATCACCTCCTGTTCAGCTTCTTTTGCTTATCCATCTTCATCTTTCCAGCTCAGTGTTTTCCCAGCCTCACAGGAGCAACACAGACCCGAGAGAGGAGCCTGGACCTCCTTGGCTGCCGCTTTTCAGCAGAGCATCTCCTGTACTCACACAATCCTAGAAGTGTTTGTGTTGGCAGGAGCATACAGATCATTTTGTTCCGATTTCATCTGCGACTTGCCCACCTTCCAACCGCGTCCAGCTCCACCGGAATAAATCCCAAGTGCCGTGTTTCTTGCCGTGAATCACACCTGTTAACGCCGCTTTCTTTACCTGCCTCTGCCCTCCAGCCAGATGCAGCACCCGCCTAATTTTAGTCCCATGAGTCAGCGCAGATTTTTGACAGGGCAATATTTATTGCCTGTTCTCTGGTGTTGGAGCCCTCTCCACGCACCCCAAGGACCAGCGTCTGCTCCAGCTCCATTAGCGGTGCCACTGTCAACACACGAGCAGCTCTGGGCTTGCAGGGACAGACTTTTAGCAGCGTGCGTCAGCGCAGCCAACAGCTCTGCTCATTAAAACAAAGAGAAGCACTGGCTGCTAATGGAGTGCCAAGTGGCTTTTTTTTTTTTTTTTTCCTCCTCCTTTTCCTATCTGTGTACAGGAAAAAAAATTAGAGTGAGCTTCTTGAACCTCCTGATTGTAAGCTGATGTGTTAGTCGCTCCAAAACCTGTCAAAATCAAGAGGGAAGAATTGTAATTTTGATGTTCAATTGCGTGATTTCTGTGTCCCTTTGAGTCAAAGCATTGTTTTAAATAATTTCATCCATCAAAGCTTATTTAGCAGAGATTAAAATTCAAAATGAGTTTAAGAAAAGATAAAGAGCCATTTTGGCTTGCTTTAATTCCTGTTGTCTTTGTGGGAGTCAGTGGGAATAAAATAGAAAAATGCATTTGGGATGAGAGGTGCTGGAGAACAGAAAACTGGAATTCGAGCCTAAAAATCAACATGTACTTACGTAGGCACAGTATTTCATTTCAGGAATTCTTTGTTTCAGATACTTAAGGAACCCAAGACATTACAGAAATGACAAAAAAAAAAAAAAATAATAGAAATATCTTGCTTTATAGCAGCTCTAGAGCTGTGGAGGCAGATATTGCTTCTCTTGAAGGCAATTTACAGTGTGGGAACTTTGGTCTCTGCATTAGGTTGTAAACCTGGTATTGTCAGTACCTGCTGCACATCCAGACATCTAAAGGTGATGAGCAGGGGTCACTGAGCAGGACTGAATGAAAAAGCTCTTTTGGGATTTCATTTTGCGATAATTGCCGCGTTTCTTTTCAGTTAGAATAAAGCGTTTTTCACAGCGGTGAATCCTGCGCTTTTCCTGGGTTTCCAACACGAGTTCATGAGCCTTCAATAAAGGGAACCGTGTGAGTCACTAAAATGTAACGTTGGCTGCTCAGCCCCTGTGGCAGAGCTCGCTCCCAGGCTGCGAGGGGCACAGACATTGCAGACCCACATCGTCCCCGACGGCTGGAGCCAAGCAGGGACATAACGAGCTGAGCCGCGCTGCTTGCCCTGCCCGCTGCTCGGAGAGGTGGAGCGAGGTCCGGGGAGAGAGCATCTCAAATCCCATTCACAGCCTGCAGGTTCGGGGGATCTGTCACACGCTGGTTGATGCTGGCGCATGAAATGACATTTCCCTGGTGCTGAGGGGGAGCTGGAGTGAGAGTGGCTGCAGCTCAGCTCTGCAGCATCACAAGGTTTCCCATTGAAGCCCCTCCAGGAGGTTTTCCAACAATCTCATCTTGACCAAAGACAGGACTCATGCTTCTATTTCTGTTTAAATTTCCCACTGAGGACACATTTCAGCAATGGGAGGTGGTTTTACTCCCCAGACCTGGGATTAGATACAGAAAATTAGTCCTGTCCTTTCTGCATTTGTGCAGCAAAGGTGGGACATCTGCATGTGTCCAGATGTTAAAACACAGGAGTCAGGACAATAGAGTGTCATGAAAGTATGTGGATGCAGTGGTGTTCATGTGAATGTGTTCATGAGGATGTGCAGAATGCAAATCTGCAGGGATGATGTGAATATATTGTGTGTTTATGCTACAGAGGAAACCCCAGCAAGGGTTTCCCTCCACTTCAAACCAAAAGCCTCAGAACAGGGCAAAGGAGAGGAGATTTATTCCCAAAGTTTGCTGTGTTCAGCCATAGAACAGCTTAACAGGAGAGAACTCATCCTCCTCTTCCTCAGTCTGTCATGAGCAGAGGAACCTCCACTATTGGAGCTGGGGAAAGAAACAAACTCTAATCAGGTACAGGTAATTAATGAATTTGCTCTCCTCTCCCTGCTCCTTCTCAAGCTCCTACCCAGCCAGCCCTGGAAAGGAGCAGAGCTGCTTCTGGGTCGAGGTGATGCTGAAACTGGCTGTTTTGTCAAGATTTTGGCCAAGACTCATTTAAATGAATACAAGTGAGGCTCTAGAGGACAGAAGGGTGTTATTTTTTTTGTTGTTGTTGTTTCTTGTACCTTGAAGTGCGGCCTTTAAGACATCAGGAAGGTCCCTAAAAGCCTCTCTGGGAGAACAGGGAAAGCAGAGCCTCTTCTTGAGCAGTGGTGGGAAGTTATTGTGCGATCAGGTGAAGTTTTAAAGGGTTACTTGAAGCTAAAAATCAACATTCTGTGTAATTTTCTGCTGGGGATGGAGCATTTTATGAGCTGTAGCTACAGACTATCACAAAGCCCTGTGTTGCTTCCTGACTTGGGCAGCTTTTCCTCTTCTTTTCTTGTCCTGTGTCCTACAACAGGAAAAAGAAAATTAAATGGGGACTGGTCATTCTGGGGGTGAAATGTGAGAGTCCCTGAGCACAGAGAGCTGCAGGAGAAGGGGAAAGTTAATTAATCCATCAGGTTGAAATCCCCAGTGCCAAATATTCTTTGCCACCAGAGTGGGTTGACAGCTGGAGCCCATGAGCAGCCCTAGGATGACAACCAACAGGAAACCTGGGACCAAAATGAGGGAGAAAAACCTCAGTAGTGTTTTCTTGGTAAAACTTGTGGCAGATGCCACATGGGAGTCAAGAGAAATACAACAAGCAAATATGAGGTGCCAGGGGAGCAAAGGGAGAAGCGAATATTTTTCTAATTCCTGAATTTGACAGCCAGTTTATATGAAATAAACTCCGAAGGCTGGTGCCTTCCCCAAGGTATTTTTTTTCTAAATAGATCTATAGATGCACTAATTAGTCAATGGAGAAGCACAGGAGTTAATCCCTAATCATGTAAATGTGTTGTTTCAATTAATTAATGCACGTGGCACTTGAGCTCTAGTGATCGGCACCCTAAGGAAAGACAGAGCAAAATAATCGTATTTAACAGTCTGCTCCCATTAATTCCTCCAAACACAAGTGGTGTCAAAGCTTCCCCTGGTCTTTCTCTACAATTCAGTGTTGTTTTGGAGTGGTGTGTTATAAATTAGCTGGAATTACAGGCTGGAAGTGATAGTTGTGGAAAAAAAGAGAAAAACAAACATTTTTTGGAGGGAGGTTTTTGGTTGGATTTTTTTTTTTTTTAGTGTTTTTTAGTGTTTTTTATTTCTGATGACTCCATGAAGGAGTGCAGAGAAAGGGAGAAGTGAAACACCGTTTTCTGGGTGCTGATGGGGCTTTGCCAGTCTATGGGATTATAGAGGGATTATCAGAGCAAGCAGGAAGACCTGGAAGAAGAAAACAAATCACCAAAGAGAATATTTTCAGCCATCAAACAACTCTTCCCTTAATTAAGCACCTTACTGACCTACCTAAAAGAGCTGCCCAAACCATTTCTACTGCTTTTTTTGGCAAATGTTAGCATTTCAGCTCAGACAGTCATGATGAAGGTTAATAAAAAGGACATGTTTATATAAACCTGAGGGCACTGTAATGTCCTTTTAGTGCTGTTTCTGAGAACTGGAAGCACCAGAATCAGAATTAAAAGCTGCTTTGTTAAGGAAAAGGCATAAATGGAATACATGGAGCAAGGCAAGTGAGGGGTGGATGAGCCCTTCAGAGCAGACAGCACAGAATGGGGCTCACAGGACAGTTCTGGCTCCTTGGCAAGAGAAAAATACCCGCAAATGGTCTGACAGAGGCATCTGTGGAGCCAGTAATTACCTCCAGGACCTGGCAAAGGCTGCTTTTATGAAAAGGCAGAGCACTGTTTGGTTTGTCTGGGGTCTCTGTGGAGAGGTGTGGTGTTTGCAGAGGTTGTTCTGTTTTAGTTTTCTCTGAGCAGCAGCAAACATGCCCTTATTGCAGCCATCTGTTGGGATTTGGGACTCCAGGGTGATCTCAGGATGTGCAGAGGTGCAGGAGCAAAGCCCTGGAGGTGCTGGGGGGACCTGCAGAGTTTGTGGTCCACAAAACCCTTTGTGCTTGTCCTGACAGCAGCAGCCTCCAGCAGTGAGACATCCCCAGCCTGAGGGTTCTTCTCCAGCATAAATGCAATTAGTGAAAATAACTAAAGAGGTAATTAGAGAAAAGGCAGGAGTCAGTTGAACTGCAGAGGCCTGTGAGTGCCATCGCTGTACAAATTGGGATTCTTGTGTCTGTTCTCTCACATGGAGCTGGTGGACAGGACTGAGAGGAGCCCTGGGGCACTCCTGGCAGCCCAGGGAAGCTGAAGTTCATGGCTCTTGGGGTACATTTGATTTTGGCTGCTTTGCACCTGACTGCACAGCTCAAGGTCTGACCAATCCTGCTGGAAATAACATTTTTTTAGAAAATCTTCGGAAATGCACTGCACAGGGACTGGGGGCAAATGCACTTGGACCTCTTTGGCCTCATGGGCCAAATCAATCAATCTATCTATCTGTCTATCTATCTATCTATCTATCTATCTATCATAAATTCGATTTTTTTGAACCTTTTTCCTTTCCCCTTCCTGGAGAATTCACACTGCAGCTTCCTCAAGGGCTGCCTCCTTCTCCTAGAAAACAGGCAAAGAAAGCTCTTCCCAAATCAGTCAGGGTTTCACAGCATTTCTCAGGCTGATGAAGAGGAAGGGTTTGCAATAACAAACTGTGAGCTCTGCCCTGGCTCTGCAGCATCCCAGCATAAACCCCAGCCCACAGTGGCTGAGCCACTGCACTTCTGTGTGATGCTCAGTGCAATTAGAAACTGTTTTTTCTCAATTTATTGGGGGGTAGGGGAGTATCTGTGTTTTGTGTGGTATTTTCCCTACTTGTTGCTACAGTAACTCGTTTGTCAGGCTGCTCATTTGGGTATTTGAGTGACAGAAGGTTTAATTTTGCTTTAGCAAATTATCTCTTTTCTTTGAGAGTGACTTCCTCTGGTGAAAAATTCCTCCTGAAGCTTCCCATCACTTCAGAGAGCATTCTTTCTAAAGACCACATCTCTCTGATTTCCACTCAGAGCACAAAACCTTCCATTTGTCCATTTGTGGACTGGATGGGATTCACTTCTCTCCTCTGCAGACCAATCTCCAAGTTTGTGTCTTGGTGGTTATTTAAACCAGAGTCAGCTCCAAACCCAGTCCTTACCAATAAGGGAGACTCAAGACCTACAGAAAGTAAATGGATTGCAGGGAGGAAAATCACGAGTCTGCTCTGAAGTGCAAGGACATCACTGAAAAGCACAGGAAGGTTCTGCTTCACCCAAACTAAAACAAATTTGCCTCTGCTCAGCCTGGAGTGAAGGTGGCAGCAGGGCTGGGAGTTGCAATTATTTTACTGTTCTCCCTCAACTGATCAAGAACTATGACAAGATAAAGCTGATTATTTTTTTCTTGCTGATTCCTTCTCCTTTCATTTTTTTAAAAATACAATTGTTCCGAAGCTTAGAAACTTAGTTCTTAGTTTCTTAGTTCTAACTTAGTCTCCTGCTGAAATGTATTTATGACCAGTTTATTGCCACCTGTTTAACTGAGCTTACAGAGAGGACAGGAACAAATTGCGCATTTCTGAACAGCTTCGAAAGAAATCTGAAAAGCTGAAATCCCAGTTATCCCCCCATTCAGTTCTGAAGCAATTTACAATTTATAAAAGCAACATTTTCCTGCTTGAGAGTTTAGATTTTCTTTCCCAGTTTACAATTCCCTCAAGTGAGTTAAGAACTTCCTAACAGCTCCCAGCGAAATTCTCTTAGAAACCTCAGTGCAGATTAAAAAAAATTTGTCATTTTTGTCTGGTTTGTTCACCTGTGCCCAACCTCCCGATACCTGTTGGTCCTGTTTTCCGAGCAGATTTATATCTGATTTATTCCAACTGTGGGGAAGCTGGGGAAGGCTCAGGCAGCTGAGCAGGGACCCCCGTGCCATCAGCAGTGTCGCCGATGTCCCCCCGGTGTGGAGCATCCCGGACCCGGCAGGGTTTGGTCATCCCCGCGCTCGGGCCATGAGCGATGGAGCTCCGCCACCTTGTGGGGTTGTCGCCTCATCTGCCTGGCAGCTTTCATACCCAAATATCCCTTTTCTTACTTTATACTTTACAGGGAGCTCCAAAAACAAATTTGCGAGGCACTGGAAAACACGGCTGGGAATCATTTGTGTCTCAAAGGTCAAACCTGATGCTGAAGTTACAGTTTTGGTGCAACGCCTTGGAAGAAATGAGACATTTGCGTTGACTCCAGTGCCATTCCCTGGTGGCTTTTTGGTGCTCCCAGTGTTCCTGTGCAGGATCTTGATGGATGTGAGAAGAGCAGGGTGAGGTCTGCAGATCAGGACCAGAGGGTACCTGGTACCCCGGGGTGTTTGGTGTTTTTGGGAGGTGGCTGCTGCCACCTGAGCCCCACACTGGTGAGGTGCTGTGGCAGTGTGGGGGTGCTGTGTGCTGACCTGGAGCTCACGTACAAAATGTCACCTTCCTCTGCCTCAGGAGGCTGAACAAGAGTGACCTGGAGCTCACTGTGTCCACCTCCATCACAGGGGGATTTTTGAAGTCCTCAAATTAATTGAATCATGGAATGGTTTGGGTTGGAAGAGACCTTAAACTCATCTCATTCCACCCCTTGCCATGAGCAGGGACACCTTCCATTGTCCCAGGTTGTTCTAAGCCCCATCCAACCTGGCCTTGGACACTTCCAGGGATGGAGCAGCCACAGCTTCTCTGGGCACCCCGTGCCAGGGCCTCACCTCCCTCATGGGGGAGAATTTCTTCTTAACATCTGATTTAAATCAACTCTCTTTCAGTGTGAAGCTGTTCCCCCTTGTCCCATTCCAGCAATCCCTCAGAAGTCCCTCAGGTTTTGCAGATTCCTTCATCCCAGGAAGGATTTTTTGGTGATCTGTTGTGGAGTTTTATGAATCTGATCTATTGGACGGAAAACAAATACTGAGGCAGTTATTCTGAGGTAAAACTTTATTTTAGGAACATCCTATCTATCCCAGGAGTACCAGAGATATTCTCCCATCTCTTCAAATTTACACCTGGGAAACTTTTCAGCCACAAATAGCGAAGAGTTGCTATTCTGGATGTTCAGAACTGTTCAAAACAAATAAAAATAACCCTCCAAAGCACAGAACAGGTTTCTGATCTCTGCTGCTTTAGGCCTGTGGGACTTTGCAGGAGAATAAACTCCCCCAGACTTGATTTGCTTTAAAAGAATATAGGTGCTAGATTTGGAAGTAAATCTGCTCTGTTTTTGTTTAAATGGTTGCTATTGTTTGCTCTGCTCTTTTGGGAAGGAATGACTCACCACCTGAAATCGGTATGTGCTCAGAAATGGTTTCAATTTAACTAAAAAGTCAACAAAATTCATCTCCAAGCAACGATAGACAATTTATGATGTCAGGTCTCATTTGTGGAAATACAGAATATAAAAACACTTCCCTCCCCCCAGCCAGAAGGAGTTGTAATTCTTAAAGGAAATAAAGCAAACAAGGAAGCTTGAGCTAACAGCACCAAACTGTAGGATAATCTGCAGGATTATCCTTTAGGTATTGATCTCAAGAAGAAGAGGAGCAGCTGCAGAATCCTCTCAGGGCAAAATAATTGTGTCTGAAAGCTTGTTTGCCAACTGATCTGTATCCAGAGCAAAGGAATTATTTTGGCCTTTGGGGGGGCAGGGGAAATGTCAGACATGATAATTCAGTTTGCTGCTGGGATGATGCTGGGAAAGCCTCACAACCTGCTGAGGATCTGCACCACTGAGCTTCCTCTCAAAATGTGGCTTTTAAGATCTTTACTCTTTGGAAAAGCCATCCTGTCCTGGTGCCTTCTTAGCTGTTTCATGGAGGGAAGGGATTTCACTCTGCAAAATCCTTCTGGCATGGCTGGAAATTACAATGTTCACACCCCTCTGCTCCCTCATTCCCTGCCCTGTCCCCTGGTGGGGACAGCAGTGGGACATCGGGGTGGCAGAGTCCCTGTGGAGCACAGGGGATGCTCCAGGGTGGGCTCAGAGGAGCGAGGGCAGAGCACAGATCTGGGTGGTGCTGCTGCCAGGCTGAACTGAGCTGATATTTAGGCTGGGACTGGGAAATTGGTGTTTTCTGCTGAGTGTGGCAGATGGGAGGAGAGGCAGAACAGGGCTGTGGGAGGGGGCAGCTGGAGGAGGGACACGCTCAGCTGCACATCTGGGGGAGATGCTCTGTGGCCCCTTTGTGCCATCCAACAAACCTGGCTCTGTTGCAGCCCTGAGGCTGGAGGAAGGCAGAGCAGGAAGGAATATTGTCTGTCCTGGAAGTGGGAGCACTACAAAGCCTGCATTGAAGGAGGGGGATGAACTGAGAGGCTCCTTTTAGTGCTTGGAAACCTTCCTGAGCAAGTCTGAGGCGCTTTGGAGTTGTCTTTTCTTGCTGAGGGATGCATTGACAGAGCCTGACCTCATTTCCCCTGGAGCACAGACCCCTGTGTATTCCCTCTGCTTTATCAGTCCAAAAGCTCTGTCACTCTCTCGTTTGCTTGAACAAGACCCCCAAATATCTTTCCTGGGTGGGCCCTGCCCTGCTCTCTTTCCTTGTGCATCCCCAAGCCAAACCATCTCAAAATTAACTTCATTTATTAGTGTTCTTTCCAAAGCTCCCTTGCATTGGATTGGATCCCTTTGAGCTCTGCAGCATGAACCCTGCTGAGCAGTTTCATTGCAATTCTCACCTGGCTGGCAGCTCCTTTGGGAAGCCACTGCTTGCTCTGGCTGCTGCTGCATCCTGGGTCACCTGAGGTCTGTGTGTCCCCTTGTCATTGCTGCTTGGCTGGAACAGCTCTGCCTTGGCCTTTTGGTGTGGTTGGACTTCCTCCCTCCTCTCTCTTGATGGGAGAAGGGACCCCCTCCATCCAACCCATCACCCAAATTGCACAGGGAAGGAGGAACAGCAGATCCAAAAGCCGCCTGGGGAGGATGAATGTGCAACTTAATCATGCAGAGGAAGCCAAAGATGTACAGAACAGGGTTTTTTGACTTTAAGCCATGAAGTTACTCAGCCATTCCCCTCCTCTCTCCTTTCCTCCTGCAAAAGCTCTCATGGTGCCCAGAGAGACACAGATGTAGGGATTCTTCATTTGCCATCAGCTACTTCTGCAAGAGGATATGCAGGAGACTAAAAATGTCAGTGCTCCTGGAGGAGGAACAGGACTAAAATCCCATCTGGAGTTTGCAGAGCAGTTTTCAGATTTGAGGGGGATGGCACTGAGAGGACACTGTCCCCTCTTGTCATCACATCTGACCAGGAGACTGGGGGAGGTGGAGACCAACCTGCCTCAAAAACACCGTGTAAGAGCTTTTAGTTCTGAGTGAGGAAAGGGGAAGGGCAGGTGTCTTCCTGGACACCCATGGGGGTCTTGTTCCAGAGCTCTATTCCACCAGGACTTTGGGGAAAATCCCTGGGGACACTAAAATACACATTAGAGTGCTAGGGTGTGGTGATGGGAACTGGGGTCACTGGGGTTCAGGGTATTCCTCACAGCAGGGAAGGACTTTTTGCACTGACAAGTTAATGCTGGAACACCCAGCTCAGAGAAGCCCCAAGGAGGTGCCTGAGGGTGAATTTCCTCTCATTTCTGTTGGGGAGAAACTGCTGAGCCCGACTCACTGTGCAGCACATCAAACTTGGGGCCAGCTTTGGACCTCTTCTATGAGAGAAGAGTTTTAGAGTGGTGTCTCAACATCCCGTTCCAGTCTCTGGGGTGAGTGGAGCTCATGTGCCATGAAGTTATTTCCACCCTGCCTGTTGATCCCCGTGCCGGCCGACCTCACATCAGTAGATGGCAGCAGCTTCCCGGGAGCTGGTGGAGGAGCTGGGAAGAGCTGTGATAGATACCGGAGTTCAGCCTTTCCCTTCCCTGCCTTCCCCTGGCTCTCAGCCCAGCCTCCTGCCACGCTCCAAACTGTAGATGGCAGCAGGAAAAAGATTTTCCTATTTCTTTGTGGCTTCTGCTCTGGATAGTATTTTCCTGCTGCTGGCTCTGGGTTTTTAGGGCAGCCCAGAGCCCTGATGGGACTTAGGTCACTTTGCAGGCTTGGATGAGTGGGTTGAGAGAGTTTTCTGTTCATGCTCCTGCTTCCAGCAATCTGCATGGGAAATATCTGGAAGTATCCACAGGGATGAGGAGGGGGGGATGTACCCAGCAAACCACACATCACAGCAGCCCAAAAGCTGTGGTAGGAACTGGAGCCTCAGAGCCAAGAGGGAAAAGTGGCTCCTGGTAAAGGAGGCAGGGTTTAAGCAAGAGCTGTGCAGGCAGAGAGATTTTGCCATCTCCATCCTTGAAGGTTTTCAAAGCCTGACTGGACGAGGCTCCAACATCCTGAGTTAACTTCAAACTTAGCCCTGGTCAGAAAGGAGGTTGGATCAGGGCTATCCAGAGCTTTTCTGGGCTTGTCAGTCTCCTCTCTGATTTTCTGCTGTGCTCTGCTGATCACACTCCGCTGGGCTAATGTAACATGTAAATGATTGCATTGTCTGTGACCCCTTCTTGAGCAGGCATAGATGAGTCTTCAGAAACTCCATCCAGGCTGTTTGACACCTCACAAAGAACAGTCAGTGTGTCCTGGGGGTGTCTGTAGGACCCTGAGGCCACATCCACCCATCCATCCATCCATCCATCCATCCATCCATCCATCCATCCATCTATCCATCCATCCAACCATTCATCCATCCATCCATCCATCCATCCATCCATCCATCCATCCATCCATCTATCCATCCATCCAACCATTCATCCATCCATCCATCCATCCATCCATGTCTCCCAGGTACAGCCAAACCTTCCTGAGGTGTTTTTGAGACTTTATTTGGTGAATTTGTTTTAAGCTTCACTCTTGGCCAATGTAACAGGAGTTTAGCAAGCTGATGTCCTAAGGAACTTGGATCATCTGAAGAAAATGCCACTCATTGGAGGAGGAAATTTTACTGTGGTACTTGCCAGCTAGGAAGAAAAATCTAGATTAAGGTGAATCACAGAAAACTCTGCCTTGAAATGAGAGCTATTAGCTATTAGAGTAACTCACGAGGAGAGAATATTTAGGCTATTTAATGCACCACAAATTACACAGGAATTCTCATGCTTTAACTCAGTAGTCACTCGATTTAAATCTGATTCTCTCCCTGGCTTCCTATAATTACAGCATAGCTACCAGCCACATCCCAGCCACCTGCAGTGCCTGTTCCCAGTGAAAGGGAATCCCAGATGTTCGACACCTCTCGGCACTGGGTCCCACATCTATGGGGTCTCTGTGGTGGAGCTGCTGCATCCCATTCCCGCCCCGCCAGCGGCTCTTGAACCGCCCGGCTGCTTTTCACTCTGCCTCCCTCTTTGTGGAGCTGGGAAAGCATCCAGAGCAGCTGTGTTAGGACCTGTCAATCTCAAATTGCAAAGTCATAAGGAGGGAAAATAATCATCGTAATAATAATAATAATAAAGTCATCAACTTGTCGTACCCTCTAACAGAAAAAAAGGTTTTGGTTGGAGGTTTGCATTAGCTATAATTTTCTCCAAGCTGATTTCTCCCTGTGATGCCACTATACAGGCTCTAAACGATGCTCAGGCAAAATCTCCTCTGACATTCATCTCTGTTTACAGAGCTCATCCAAAAACAAGAGGCCTTTTCTTCACTTTATTCAGCATCGCCACGGCTCGGTTGCCAAGGCATCAGCCTTTGATTCCTGCAGTTTGGCTCTCACCAGTGATGCCCAACACCTCCTGATCACTGACTGGGGAGTGCAGCCACCCCAACACTGGTCCTGCAGCCGATGGCACCGTGTCCCCAAGGTGGGACATCTGCCTGCACTGCCCAGCCTTGGTGGGCTCCTTCCTGGGCCTGACCTGCCTTCAGGTCAAGGGCTAAAACACAGGTGAAAAAGGCTTTGGCAAAATATTTTGTCAGAACTTGTGCATTTATGGCTGTTCAGCCAAAATCCACTTCATCCTCTGGCTGAATAGAAGGGCTGATCGAGAAGACCCTGAGGCAGGGCTCATGAAGCCCTTGCTGAGTCAGGAGCAAAGGTGTGGCTGTTGTAAACTCTCCTGTCTGCTCACTCTCCCAGCCACACCACCTCCACCAGCTGAAGCACATCTATCCCCAAACACCCAGGGATTTCTGGTAAAACAGTATCTCATTGCATAACCCCCTGTCCATGAGTTGTTTGAGGTCTGAGCTGATCTTGGATGAGAGCTCCCTTAGCAGCCCCTCTAAGCCCCCCATCCCTGCACTGCTGCTAATGCTGCCATTATTTATTAAAAGCTCTGAATCCAAGTGTGATCCACAGAAAAAGATGTTTCTCCTTCTCTGGTTTTCCACCAAAACAGAAAGAAACATGATCTAAGCTGCACAGCATGCCAAGGGAAAAGAGCAGAGGGAAGCGAGTTGGGAAGGGACGGAGAGTGAATCTTGATGCCTTTAAGTCACTCGGATGAAGTTCATTTCTCCTTGTCTGTACAAGGTTGGACTCTTTGCATTTTCATGGTAAATTTGTTTACCGAGCCGTTGTTGAAATTCTGGAAGCAGAGAAAATGCATTTGCTCCATAACCTTTCCGGATCTGACAAGTCCTATAAAATCTATTAAAGCCTTTAATGAAATCCCCGCTCGGAGCCAGCTCCCATGAATGAATGTGGAATCGGAATTTAAATTAAAATGTTGTTTTTGTAGTCTGTGGGCTTTAGCCTTGACAGGAATTAAAGGGACAGTTCACATTTTGGGGGCTGTTGCTTTCTCTCTGTACTTTTTTACTGCCACAAAACGCCTCTCCTTGCAGAGGATGGGTGTTTGAAGCTCCTTTCCTCCTGCTGAGCCTGTGGCCAGTTGGGAGCCCTCAGCTGCAAGCACAAAACCTCCTATACTGAATAATCTTAATTAGAAATGAGTAAATTGCTTAACAGGCAGCACTGTCCTTTGAATAGGATGCAGAACTCTCGTTAGCAAATGGAGGGGTTTTGGGTCCAATCCCCACTCTGAGGAGCACAGAGCTGGCCTTGCTGCAGGGATAACCACAGTGCCACTGTGGTCAGGAGCATCCTCAAACACTTCCCTGTCCCCTGCCATCAGCCACTCGAGGACACACTGTGGCTCAGCCCATGAGCCTTGGCACTGTGGAGACACTTCCAAGCAAGCCTGGTGAGGAGCCTGATGTAAATCCATTGGATGTGCTTGGCTTTGCCTGCCCAAGGATTAATTTCCATATGTAAATACAGGTCTGCACGTGCAGGGGGTGTGCAAGAAGTTCATTATTTTTGATCTCTTCTGCACAGAGCAAAGAGAAGTGTCCCAGTGTGGAATGACTGAGCCTGGGAAAGAAAAGGCTGCTCAGGGCGTGGTTCACCTTCTCCTGGGCTTTGACCCTGCTCCAGCCTGGTCCAACACAGGCCAGGCTTATCTGGGTCTCTGTCTCCATCCCCCAGTGAAAATTTGCCAGGGTTTTCTGGGTTAGGCTTCCCATGGAGTGATGCCACCAGCTGTCCCCTCTGCCTCTTTGGGTGTGTGTTTTCCAGCAAGAAGTGACAAAAGTCTGCATTTGCTCCCTCACACAGGTTTCCTCTTTTCTGACATATTTTGGATTTATGTGTTTGCCCACAACTGTGACAGCTCTTGCCATTCCCTGCAAGGAATCAGCTCTTGTGGGGAGGAAAGATTCATCCTCCTTTCCTAAGAGCCAAAACTGCTCCAGCTCTGGAGCTCGCCAGCTGTAGCTGCTCATCCCTGGGCTGAGACCTCACCCGAGGGGACTGTGAAAGGTACCTAATTCACTTCATTTTGGGGATTTGAGCTTCTATTTACTCTTTTCACACCTTGCAACTCCTTCTGTTTGTGTTTTTCCCTTTGCAAGGGCTATTTTTAACCAGAGGGGCCCATTGGCCTGGATTTATGCCATGTGATGGGCTCCTCTTGCCAGGCTGAAGAGTCCCCACCAAATGCCTGAAAACAAGAGGAGGATGACTGCTACCCCATGGTCCCATGGGGTCGGGTGTTACTCAGCTGCTTCTTTATGTCCTTTCCATGGCAGCTGATTCCAGAAACATCTTCCCAATCCCCAGGCCTGCCCTGGTCATTGTTAGACTGCAGGGATTCAGCACAGGACAGTGGCTGTTATGAGCAAGGCTTTAGGAGAAGGGCTGCAGGCCACAAATAAGTGCATAATAAACACATGTAAACAGTCATTTGGTTCATGGCTGATAAACTTTCATGGTCCATTTTATCACTGTGCATGCAGAGGAGGAGGCTCAGGGTTCAGGATGCTGCTGCCTGTGGACCAGCCCTCTCCCCTCTGTCCTGCAAGAGGTTTGGGTGTGATACCAAATTGTGAATCCCAGAATGGTTTGGGGTGCAAGAGACCTTAAAGACCATCTCATTCCATCCCCCTGCCATGAGCAGGGACACCTTCCACTGTCCCAGGGTGCTCCAAGCCCCATCCAACCTGGCCTTGGACACTTCCAGGGATGGGGCAGCCACAGCTTCCCTGGGCACCCACCAATCTCACAGGAAAGAATGTCTTCCCAATATCCAATCTAATGCTGTTCTCTGTCAGTGGGAAGCCATTCCTCCTTGTCCTGGCTGTGGCCTTGTCCAAAGCCCCTCTTGATCTCTCTTGGAGCCTCTTTAGGCACTGGAAGGGGCTCTGAGGTCTCCTCTGATTCTTCTCTTTTCCATGCTCAACACCACACCTCTCCCAGCCCAGTTCCAGACCAGAGCTGAGCTGCTCCAGCTCTCGTGGTATCTTTGTGCCCTCCCCTGGACTCTCTCCAACAGGTCCACATCCTTCTTATGCTGGGGGTTCCTGAGCTGGACACAGCACTCTGGGTAAAGTCATGGACTCATTTGGGTCATGCCAGGTCCTCCAGCCTGGGAGCACAGTTCTGCCTCCTCTGCAGGAGCCAAAGGAAAAGGTTGATTTCTGGCTGGGGTGATAGCACAGAGAGAGGTTTCATTCTGCAGGATGCTCAGCACCTGAACAGCAGAGGAGAAAGCTCTTCTTCCAAGGAAGCTGCTTGTGTTGAAATCTCTTTGGTCCAGGAGAGCAGCAGTGGGCAGGAGATCCTCCGGAAGGGAAGATCTTGGAATCCAGGCTAAGGCGAGAGCCCGTTTTCAGAGCAGAAAAAGAGGGAAGCTCATTAGTGCAATGTGAAGTGAAACATAAAATGCTTAAATTTGTTGGCAAAATGGCAGGAAGAGGGAAGAAAATGCTCTTTCTATGTCAATGTGTTGCTGGAAGGATGGTGAAAAGTTTTCTCCTCGTTCCTTTTTCTTTAACTCAGGTTATTACAAAGCAACCCATGCTGCTACTAAGAAAAAAAAATCATTAGGTTTCACTTTGAAAATGTCAAAACAAAATGTTTTGGCATTTCTGAAGTGAAACATTTCATTAAAAATGCTGCATCTGAGTGTTTTGACATTTTTAAAATCCGCTCTCCTCCTCCTCCTCCCATTTTCTCAGCCTAAATTTGTTAATATTTTTAGTCCTTCTTAAACTTAATTTCCCAGCAAACACAGTAGTACTGAAAAAATAAATCGCTACTTTGTGTATCCTGAAAGCTGTGAGCAATGGGCAACCTGGGCAGCCGAGCTGGGGTTGCCACTGTCTTACAACCTCAGCTGTCATTTCCATGGTGCAAAGGGATTGTGTAATCGTGGGGTTTTGCAGTGAGAGCTCTATTCACTTTTTATTCCCTGAGAGTCAGAGTGGTAGGAATGCCTGACATGCAAAAGGAGACCTGGTGGTGGGGAGTGAAGCTGGAGCAGGTTGGGAGCTGGTGATGATGCTGGTGTCCTTTTCTCTTCTACTCTGTTGTGGCACCTCTGGTTCAAGCAGTGGCTGCCTTGGGACACTGAAATGACTGCAGGGAATTGTCTTGGTGCTCCATCCAGGGGAGCATGTGGAGGTGGAGAGGGGCAGACAGCCCTACAATACAACAGGGTAGGTTGTTCACACGGTTCTGAGTGTTTCCCACCTGCCAGCAGCCACCACCATCCTTCCAACCCCCTGGCACGCCCTGGGCATGCACGGGGCCCCCTCCAGCCTGAGCCAACTGCTGCTGCTGCTCCGAGGCCGTTCAAAAATGGGCCGAGTCAAACGCCATCAAAAGCTGCCTTTCAAGTGATGCTTTTTGTGCAGGGGAGGGGAGAGCTGGTGGGACGTGTCACTTGTGGCAGAGTGTGATAGTCACCTACAAAGGCTCGAGGTGTTTGTCAAAGGGGCTGGGGAAGCCTCTGAAGCCAAGAGATGCTTTCAAGAGGAGAGCGCCGTGCGTGCCCGTCACTCGGAGATGAAAGGAGCCAGGCTCTGCTGCATTGCTTGTTGCTGCAGCCCCAGCAGTTGCACACCCTTTCCCTGCCAGAGCCTCAACACTGCCTAAATTAAAGGGGAAAATGGGAGGAAATGCAAAGGTTTTATATCTGGTTTCAAAGCCCCTGGCTCCAGGAGTTGGGGTGTTGATGGGCACGGCCAATACAGGCTCAGGGTAGCACTGCTGGCTCGGCTGGTGATGCTGGATGAGGAGAAATTGAGTCAATTCACACCTGACCCTCTTGTCACAGCACCTGGCAGGAACCTGCTGGCAGCCAAACCAGAGTCCCACCACCAGCTCCTGCCACAGGAGAGGCTCACACCAAGTTCTAGGTGGGGCTGATGGAATATGGCACTTTCCCTGCTAAAACACAAAGCAGCCTGGTCTAGTGGAAAGTGTCCCTGCTCCTGGTGGGGGCTTGGATTGAGATCATCTTTAAGGTCCCTTCCAAGCCAAACCATCCCCGGATTTTCTTTGGTGACTATCTACCTTCTCAGGACTGCAATGCCTTTGTCCTGCATCACTCTGCACTCGACCTCTGCATAAACGACCTTCAAAGGTCCCTTCCAACCTAAAGCACACTTTACTGTGCTCATCCAAGCCTGCCTGTCTCCTTGGAGCCCTCCACTTCTCTTTCCTAAACAAACCTTAAGAAAATAAAGCGGAAGGGAGGTGGTGGTTCAGGAACATAAAGTCCCACAAAGAAAATTATCTCCCTTTCACTTGAGTTTTTTGAAAGCTGCTGGGTTGCAAAGGCGGTTCTGTTGATTGCAGTTTAGTCCTTGATTATGCAGTAATGGAAGCATCAGAAATCATCAAGCTTCCTTCCTCAATTTGAGTTTGCCCTTCATCCCGTGGTTTCAGACTAAGGATAAAATGGTCATTTGGAAGAGGAAGGAAGGAAAAAAAACTCCAACACAATATTGTTTATCTCCCTTAAAGTCACAGCTCTTTATTTGCCATTCCCGTTTTACAGCTTGGCCATTTGACAGATCAATTAGCAACTGCCTCATACACAAGCAATAAAACCTTTCACAGGGAAACTTTTCCCCAGGCTGAAAAGTACTTTTCTGTCCTTCTTAAGAAGGAGGAAAGGTCAGGTGGCTCCTCAAACCAGGAGTTGCCAGGTAAGAAGTTCACAGAGGGTTTCAGAGGGGCTGTCAGACCCTGCTCGGTGGGCTCTGGGCTGAGGGTTGGCAAGAAACGAGATCAGAAGAGAAAAGAGCAGGAAAGCACCTGCAGTGGGAGGTTTTGGTGATGGAGATGAACTTGCCCATCCTCTCCCTTTTGGTGTTTTCGTTCTCCCAGGGTTGGGATCACCTGGATGGGGACTAAGCAGTTAAACCACTGTGTTAGATTTGTTCTTTCAGGGCAGAAGTGCAGCCTGTATTTTAAAGTTTATATATGTGCACATCTATTTACCCACAAGGATTTATAGATATTTGTGTAGATAGGGATGTAGATAAGGAAGATCCAAAGTTCAGAAAATGGGACCAAAATTAATGCAAACTCCAATTTTAGGGCATTGCAGCTGAAGAAAACCCTGGATTTTGGGGTACTGGAACTGCTGCAAGTGACTGCTACCTTGGCACCAAATTTCTGGGGAGAAGGTGAAACTTTGGCCATCCCAGCATTCCTGGGAGACGGCTCCTGCTCTCCTGGTGCCCCAGGCAGCTGTGGGTCCGCACCTCTCACAGGGGCCGAGCACTTTTCTCTCTCTTGTATTCTTTTTTTCAAACTCCAATCTGTTTGCACTTCTCCCCCCTCCCCATCACCATCCCTTAGGCCTTCTGGGGAAAGAAAGAAACAGCCTCTCTGTTTTTAATCAACCTAATTAGTGTATCTTTAATACAATTAGAGGGAAATTTTACCGCTCCCCCCCTCCCCGTGTATCAATTAAAGCCCCACAGTCACAGGGTAAATTTTTAATCCATTTAGGACCATCTCCCCCAGCCCCGCATCCCCCTCCTCCTCCCGCCTGGCAGAGTGTTGCTTCCTCCTCCGTTTTCTTTGGGAGTCTGTTCAAACAGCACATTGTGAGGAGTAAATAAATTACTCTCTGCCCCCTTGCCCTCTCCTCCACGGCAGCCGGCCCCGTTCCAGGCAGCTGCCCTGATTGTAGGGCAGGCGCAGGGGGGAAGGGGCTCGCACAAAGCCGGGGCTGCACGCTCCGGGTCAGGGGGGGTCGCCCTGTTCATCCTCCTTTCTTCTATTCTTCGTCCCCTCTTCTGCATCTTGATGGGGTTGATTTTATCTTTTTTTCAGATCTGGGGGTGGTTGGGGATTAATGTTTATTTTTGTGGCATGTTTCCACCCCCCCAGTGGGTTTTTCTCCCCTCGGGGGTCTCAGTGGGGTGGTGGGTTATGCTCCTGCTTCTGTGGTTGTGGCTCCCATCCCCAAAATGCTGCATGGGGAGTTGTGGGGTCCCAGTGTGCCTGGCTGCCTCTCTTTCCCACTGCAATTCCCATGTGAACAGCCTTGGGCTTAGCTAAATTTAGAGTGAACAGCCCTGCCCTGGACCAGCACCTACAGAACACCTGGCTCAGCCCCATCCTGCCCTGCAGCCAGCGAGAGCAGCTTGGGGAGCATGAGTTGTCTGCTGGTGGAGCAGCACCTGAATAACGAGAGCATTTTCTTGGTTTTGGAATTTTTTTTCTTTAAATAAACACAGATGGCTGCTGTATCTGCAAATTGAAAACTACCAAATGCAGCATCCTGCAGTCAGAATCACAGAACTTCCTATCTCTGCTCCTCTGAAGCTCCCCGAGATGGCCCCTGCTTGGGATGCTTCTCTCCAGCTTCTGCAGGACTTGAGGAGATAGAGCTGCTTAATTAGTGCATGTTCGTTTGCAGGCTCCCGAGAGAGGCTGAGGGCTCTGGGCTGGGTACCTGGAGCATGGAGCCCTGAGGGGATGGAAGCTGGGAAGGAACCAGGAAGAAGGCAGGATCCCACCTTCTCCGCTCTCCTTTCACACGTGGGTGTAAGAGCTCGTTCACAGAGGTGCAAGGGAAGCTCTGGGTGCTGTGGGGATGGGGCTGGCCCTACACAGAGCCTGGCTGCTGTCCCAGCACAGGGTGGTGGCCTGGGAACCCATCCACAGCCAGCGACTGAGCTGTCCTCCAGAAACTCCTGCCAGTGGCTCGTTATCGTCATGCAAACACAATTAGCAGCTTTGCTGCTGCCTTTTCGAGGTAGATGGCTGAGACTTCCCCTCTCTGAATTTCTCCCCAGCTGGCCCACAACTACAAGGTCCTGCCTTTATGGATCATCGAGTCCCTGCGCTTTCTTAATGAACCTGCGTTTAATGCTTGACTTCTCCGTGTCATGTTTAATTACAGCAGCTGTAACTTCCTCGTTGGTTGGCTTGAAATAATATCTAAGTGCTTCTGAGCTTTAGAGCCTTGTTATTCTTCTATAATTAGAGTTTTAAGGCTGGTGTGAGCCATCTCTGTGAAACAGGCAGCCATTTGCCAGGCATGCTTGGTGCCAGGCTTCAGCTTTCCTAAAAATGGGAAAGAGATGCTGTTAATGAAACCTGGCAGGTTTAGGTGGAAGGAGAGGCGTGCCCAGGGTGCAAGAGGTGGCAGCCATGGTCTGTGGCTTGCTGACACTGGAGCATCCTGCTGAGCATTTCAAAACTCAAATGTCATCAAGGAATAGACACAAAACTGTTCCTCAGGGTGTATCAGGCACAGGAGTGTGGGGTTTCTTTTGCTTAAGGTTGATTTTGCCCCCTTTTATCTTTGAATACGCTGCTTTTTCCCTGAGAAGGGCTGGGGCTGGGGGAGATTTGGGGTCCTCGTTGTCTCTTCATGTCCCCTCTGCTTCAGTGTGTGACTGGTGACCCTCCTGGGAACGGGGAGGAGCCTCAGCGTGTGCGAATGATCTTCGAGGCCTGAGGTGACACGAGGGGTGAGACAGCAGCCAACTTGCAGAACAAGTGGCCTTTTAGGACCTGCCAGCTCGGGAGAGAAGGGGGCTTTGAGCTGATAGAGAGCACCCCATTTACAGCACATCTGCGCTCCCACAGAGAGGCCCCGAGTGCTCCCTCCTCTCAATCTCCCCCTCTGTATTTGCTGCCTTTTAAAGGAAGGGTTTTATTCCAGCAAAAGGGAAGGGATTGATGCCTTTTTCTTAACTTTCTCTTCAGGTACCTGCGTTGTTGAGGCAGCTGCAGTGAGAGGTTGAGCATGTGGATCCACAGCCCAGCTGGAGGGGCTCGTGCTGCCCATGGGGAGGCATTGAGCCCCAGCGACCCCCAGCTCTGTCCTGGCTCTGTCTGGAGGTACGTGGGGGACACAGGGACTCCTTGGCCCAGGAATGGCTCCTGTCCTGGTGGGTTTGTAGTGCTCTCAAACGTAGCAGAGCCTGTGCAACCCCCAGAAATGAGGTGAGAAGAGCTCATATTCTCAAATAACTTTTCTGGTTTATATTAAACTCACACACTTTCTAAATTCCCAACTGGAGGGCTCATTGCCCCAGATGAGGCAGAAAAACCCCCAGGCTGGGATGGATTTTGAAGCACCACAAGAATACAGTCTCAGCTGTGGTACATATGAGGATTGAGTCCCAGACCCCACCGTGGCACAGAAATATGGGAATAGACTGAGCTGGAGAGGCAGGGAAGCACTGGGCTCTCAGGGGCTGGGGCAGCTGCAGGCAGGACGCCCCATGGGCCACAGCGGCTCCTCAGTGTGGCTTAGGGAGGAGCCATCCCTCCATCCCTCTGGAAAGCAGCTCCCTCACAGAAAAGGACAGCTCGCTGATCCATCCTTAGATTGGGATTAGTTTAAAAAGACCCGGACCATCCACCCTGATACTTCAATTTACACTGGAAACTCTTCCCAGAAGCATCTGCATTTGGAGCCAAGATCCCAAATCCATCAGAGTTCAGGATGAGACCACGGCACAGGACCTTGCACTCGTGGCCACAGAGAACCTCATCTCCTGCCCAGATCCACACGAAGTACCGAGTATTAAGAGGGCTTTTTCCAGCGAGAAGTGGATGGTGAGGAGTGACAGTCTCTGAATTGCAATTTGAAACGTTTACAGCCCAGTCAATCCTAATTCATTATTAGCTGTAATTGTTTCAAAGAAAGTGTCCACTGTTATGTAAAATGCAGTCCCAGATGCTGCTAATGGTCCAGGCTCTCTGATTGCTGTAATTTGCAAAGCTTTCGCCTTTTTTTCCCCCCTCCCTCTGTAGTTATGATGTGCCTTTTATGAGCCAGCGAGGAAGAAAGAGAAAAGCAGCCATTAGAGGAAAATAATAATGTTATACCTGAAAGGCCATTAGTGAGTCTCATATAGAAGTATGCATCTGGTCTGTGCCGATGCTCCCTCACACCCAGACTCTGCCTGGGGACTCTGGAGATGGGGACACGTGGGGCTGGGGATAGCTCTGCTTGAAGGGACAAGGGCTGCAGCCCGGGCGTGCAGCCCAAAGTGGTGCTGCCCTCACCCAGCATCAGGATGTGTCAATACCAGCATGCCCCAAAATTAATTTTCCCGATTAATTTTCATGATTAGAAATGGGTGGATGGGAAATCAGCCGAGGTGGAGCAGATTTTGGTTGACAAATTTATAGTAGGGGGTGATGGTTTTTGGTTCGGGAAGGGGGGGGTTGTCTCTTTTTGACATGAGGGAAACACCCATTTCCCACTTCCAGTCTCTGATTCTCCTTTGTGCAAAGGCAGAGCCGCAGGGATGTCTCTCACCAGGACACCCAAGCCGTGAGCTGGGGGGCATTTCAAAGCTCTCATGACTTGCTGTCTTTCACCTGCACCTCTGCTTTCAGCTCAGGTGTTTGTTTTAGCCTGTCTGTGTCGATCCTGTCACCAGGAGCTTCTTAAGTCCATAATATCAACCTAATTTAAGGAAGGCTTTACTTGATGAGACAGGTTTGAGCCCCTGCTGTGTGCAGAGGAAAGAAATGAAGGTTGATTTGGTGTTTCCATCACACCCTAGCCGAGGCTGAGCTCCCTTGGGATGAGGCATGATCCTCGGGCTGAGTTTCTCAGTGCGGTTTGCCTGGATGGACTGCACTAGGTCTACAACTGGGATCAGACAAAGAGGAACTTTTAGTTCCTTTCTGGAGTTCTTTTAAGAAAACAAACAAACAAACAAAAAAAAAAAACAAAACAAAACAAAACAAAAAAAAGGAATAGAATAGAATATTTCAGTTGAAATGGACCTGCAATGATCACCTAGTCCAACTGCCTGAATAACACCCAAATTTACTGCGAATAAGGCTAGAGGGTGTGAAAGCTGAGTCTGAGTCCAGCGTCCATCCCATATCCAGCAGATGCTGCGTCCGTAAATTATCTGGGAGAGAAATACTCCATGAATTGTGCTGGGATTTCCCTCGTCCCGAGGCCGGGCTGGGGGAGCAGCAAGACAGAGGAGCAAAGGGCAGCAGGAGCGAGCCGGGGCGGTGGGGAGGGCGGCTGGTGGGAAGGGAGGGCTGCCCTTTCACCCCTGCTCTCCCCCTGCTCCTCCAGGGCTCTCTGCCTTGCGACCCAGTCTTGACACTTCCCACCAGACAGCCGTGCCCTGGCCCCCTCCCCAGGACCCGCTCCCCCAGACAGGCTTTGTCTGGGGAAGATTGAGAGGCTGCGGAGCGGGGCGGCTGCCGGCCCTTCCCCTCCGAGGAGGGTGGTCCTGCGGGGTCATTGCCGGGGGCACGCAGGGCAGGCCGTGGGGGCATTGTCTGCCCGGGAGCCTCGGGACCGACCTTTGGCAAGGAGGAGGGCACGGAGCACCCATTCCAGCACTTCCCGAGTGGCTGCGCCCGTCCCAGCCCCTCGCATTCCTTCCCCGGCCCCGCTGCTGGAGATGTCGCGGTGCTGCCAGCAGAGAGGATAACTCTTATTCATAGGGAGGGTTTAACACGGGTTAGCACGGGGGCCGTGGGTCTGGCTCTGGCAATTAGCAACATGCACGGCCTTGGAAGTGTCAATTAGGCTTTCGAGTCATTGTTTACTCATTAACACGAGGTCTCTAATTACCCTGACCTGATGCTATGGGGCTGCTGAAGTTGGCTAATCAAACATGTAGAGCCTTCAAAAGGAAATTAGGACTCAGCATTGAGTGCAAATACCCTTTCCATGGCTAAGCCGGTGTTGTTCGGGGATTTATAACCTCACACTCTCCATCCCTGCGGAGGCCGAGGAGGAGGGAGCGGATGGCCGGGCTCTCCAGGTGTCTCGCACGCTGCCGGAGCAGCCGGCAGGGCTGCGATTGCTTTATTGCCTCCCCCGTCTGCGGCCGTGCGGGGCCGGCAGCCCTGGCTCCTGCGGGAAGTGTTAATGCAGGTCAGGGCACGGCTGGACTCGCCAGCCCCGGCGGGAGTGGGGCGGATGCGGTGGCAGCAGACAGGCAGTGACATTCCCTTATCAGCTCCGCGCAGGGCTGCGCCGAGAGATGGGGTTCGTGTGGCTGGAGAGCTCGGCTTTGCAGCCCACCGAAATGCTGATTTTTGGGGTGAGGTAAAACACTCTGAACTCCCCAAAATCAGAGCTGGAAAATGGATTCCACGATCGTGAGCACAATGGTGACACAGGAACCAAAGCAGCCTTTCTTGTTCGATTCTCACCCCCTCCCCTTGTCCCTCATCTCAATTAACTCTCTTTATCATTTCATCATGGCAATAGTTTGTGCCTTTAACGAATGGGAGGAACACTTGCAAATGCCTTTTTGTCTGAAAGCAAAGCTGCTTGGTGTTACTGAACTTCAAGGGATCGTTCCCTGTTTCCGCTCCTCTCCCTTTCTCTGCTGAGGCAGAATGTAGCGTAACTTAAAAGTCAGTGATTCAGACTGCAATTATAACCTAAAAGCACAAATAAAAGATAAGCTGGCATCCTACTGTTCCCCATTTGCATCTGTGTCGCATGGGATGAAGGGAAAAATAAAATCTGCTTTTATAAAGTGTTGAGCCAGAGAATCTCGTCCTGCAGAAAGAAGAAAATAAACAGATCCCCTGAGGCACCGGCTGTTTGAGTTGCAAATGACAACTGGGGTGGAAGATGCACCAGAGAGGCAGGAGGGATTTGCACAGAGGTTGGTCACCCTCGGCACAGACGGAGCCAAACCCTAAACCTGACACTGGTAAAAAGCCACCTTTTTGGGTTTTTTTTTTTTTTGCACATCCCATGAGCGCCTCACACCTTAATGGAGTGTTTCTTACTGTTCCCCCAATATTTGCTGTGATTTCCAGCAGGGAGGAAAGGAGGTGGTGGCTGTCCAGGTTTGCCCATCCCATCAGTCACCCCACACAGCTCCTCGGGGCCAGCAGCTCAAATCTTGGCCTCTGTTTTGGGGGGCAATGGCTCGTTTGAGCATCAGCAGAGAATTATAATGCTCCTGTCTCGGTCGATTGAAAAATCACCTCCCAGAGTGTTTCGGGTTTCTCTGTTTGCAGAGATGGCTGGGAACTCACTGGGGCCCTGTAAACACTTCTTGCTGAAAATAAACAGGTTTTTGAGACAATAGACACTGTTGGGTTTTTTTTCCCCCAGAATATGATGGGTTTCTAACTGAAAAAAATCCAAAGAGAAGGCAGAAGGAGGAGTGGCTGGGCTGAGACACTAAAGAAATCCAAAGGTATCATATTTGGGGGGCAGGGGGGGCTGTGCTTTGTGTCTCTGGGGCTGGAGGGAGCTGAAACTCTACCACCAACTCTCAGCTGCAAGAAACTGTCTTCCAGCCTGGGAGCAGACTATTTCCCAGTCAGGCACTGGGCTGGACACGGTGAGCCACATCAATACAAAAATTACTCTGGTTTTGTCTTCTAACAAGGCACTGTCCTTCTTTTCCTTCTGCTTTCCCAAAGACCTACCCTGACACTTTATAAAGGCTTTTTTTTTTTTTGCCTGTCCCTATCCAAGACGCTTCACGGCAGCCCCTGGCTGTGGAACGGGCAGCACGTGGCAGTTTCGCCTAAATTTGTGCCGTGCTTTAGTTGGTGTGGCCGTGTCCCGAGCCCCGCGGTGTGTCTGGCCGGAGGGGCTCGGGCCGGCCCGCCCGGCCCCGGGAAGCGGAGCAGCTGTGCCGGGGATGCTCGGAACAAAGTGCCTCTCCCTGTGCTCAGCCTGTGATTTGCATACAGATGCGTAGGAAATCCTGTCAGCCCCGGCCTGAGGGGGAAGGGGACTTTGGGTGCGGGAAGAGAGATGAGGCTCCACAATGTGTGACCCTCAAATCTCCATCTTCCTTGGGGTCCATCAGCCAGACTGGGCCAGCCCCCAGCCCAGCAAGCCTGGGGTGCTGGATGTTCCCCCCCAGGGCAGCACCATCCTGCCCAGTCTGTCTGATTGTCCTTTCTCCTTTTCATGCCACTTCTCTTATTCCTCCTCTTCCCTTCTTCATCAGCCTGTTCTCCTGTTTGCCCCTGCTGTTGTCTTTTGCTGAAAATGTGGGGTAATCCCTCAGAAAGGTGTTTAGATCCTGCTCACCAGCTGCTGACTGCTCTGGGTGACCTGTGCTGTCTCACCCAGAGCAAACCCCCCTGGACTGTGCAAATAGTGTCAAACCCTGTCCCACCACCCTCGCTCCTCGAGTCCCATCCTGTGTCAAAGGTGGGCTTCCACCACCAGCAGAGAATTTTTCAGGTTAAGAAGGGTTGGACAAACCCCCCATCAACAAGTGGGGATCAACTGCAGCCTGTGATCCCTTCACCTCCACTCAGCAGAGAGACTCCAACTGGAGACTGCCATGCTCCATCAACTCGCTTTACTTTAAAGAAAAGTTATCCATCAAATCTGTTTAAATAGCAAATAAATGCAGGGAAGCTGTGAATGGCCATGGAGGGTCCTTGGGCAGAAGGGGAGGATGAATCTGTCAAACCCACTGTTTGTACAGCTGAATCTATGAGTGTTTTGCAGCATCCAGAGGGCTGAGGCTGACTATGAATGAAACCCCGAATTCATCCCCTGCTTTTTGAGTTCTCTTCCCCAGATGCCGATGGTTCCGTGTTGCCTTTGCTGCTGGACCCCAAATCCCACTGACCTGACAGCGGTGATGGAGGGACTGGTGACACAGGGACACATGGCATTGTGTCCCTCAGCAGCACACATTGGCTTCCCAAGCTTTCCAAAGGGCTCGGAGAGGTAAAAATACAGAGATACAAACATCACAGCGAGGAGCTCAGAAAACCCCTCTCCTCCCAACGTGCAATTAAAGAGAACAAAACCCCAACACCGTGGAGGTGCTGGAAATGAGGCTGCTCCCCCGCCGTCCTTGTCTCTCCCATTAACAAATACTGTCCATGGCACCCCAAACCATGACCTCGGCAAACGGCAAATTGAGTCTGTTTGTCACGTGGCTCCTCGAGAGGTGCTTGCCTGGTGAATGGCCTTGGCATACATTAAGTGAATAAACCGCCCCATTGTTCGGCTCCTTCAGCCGCTCTGCTCAGTTGACCCATTCAATAACTGTTTGTTTGCACAGATTTCCCCATACAAGTGCAACAAGCTGAACCCTGGATCTGAGCAGATGTGTTTGGAGTAGGCTCCCTCTCTCCGCTTCCTTCCCATCAAGGTGTATTGTTGCGTCTTTTGAGAGCTCCAGCTCTCCCCAGGGTGACTCATTCAGGCAAAATTTCTGTGCTGTTCTCAGGCACCCTCAAGGATTTCCAGGCATGATTCACCTCTTCTGCGGTCATATTTTGAAGCTCAAACTAACCTGAAACTTCCTCCTAAGAGTTTTCTTTGTCTTTTGTCACAGGTATCAGCACACGAGAAAACAGGGAACGCAGTAGGGAATGGGAAAGGTGTGCAACTGTTGTTTGAGGTCAGAATTTAATCAGATGTGTCAGCATCTCCTGTCCAAGTCTGTCTGGCTCTGGAGTAGGTGCCCTGAATTCTTCTGGGAATGCTCCCTCACAGGCATCCTTTGCCTCACAGCACTGTGAGGTCATCCCAGCCCTTCCCAGCTACCTGGAGCTCTTCCTGGGCTTGGAGGTAGGATAGGCCCAGCCTGTACTTCTGGAGTACTGGTAGACCAAACTGTCTCTGTGGGTTGAACTTCTTATTGCCAAGAAGAGAAATGATGTTAAACCACATGTAGTTAGCTTAGCACCTTTGTGCTGAGGCCAAACTTTGCAAGTGCCTTTGTTTCAGGAACCCCATTTCTCAGACGTGGGATCTGGAGGAGTTTCACCAAAATAGAGCTTCTTGCTCTGAAAACCAGAGTGAGACCCCTAAATTGTCTGATATGCAGAACCCACTGCTCATAGCTCATGTCTTCCACTCCGAAGTAGCAAAGTGCTGTGTAAATGTCAGGAGTTCAGGCTGATCAAGCACAATCTCGCCTTGGTGCAGGAACCCAGTAGCTGCAAGATTCATGGAAGAAACAGTTTTCAGCAGGAAAAGTGAAGGGGTGTACCCTTGTGTTTTAGAAACACGGGAGACTCAGTTTGGAGTAAGGCTACATTCTTTAAAACAAAGAAAAACTCCGGAGTGTGGGGTGTTGCTGCCTGAAATCAAAGTCAGCTCGAGGTTAGCTAAAAATACAGCAGGCACGTTCCGTGGGACTCTGGGTGCCAAGACTCTGTAAGCTATTAAAAGTTCTGGAGATTTTAAATCCTTTTTTTTCCCCATTGATGCATCACATGAATCACAAATACCCTCAAACGAGCCATTTGTGCGTCTCCCTCCAGACGGAGCTGACAGGGGGATAAACCAAACGCATGCAAATATTATCTCAGGGCAGGCTGAGATTGGACGGGGTGAAAGAGAAAAGTTAAACATGGAAGCATATTTATTTCTGCATAATTTTGTCAGCTTTCTGCCGGCGGTGAGAGACTAAACTTCGGAGGAGCCTGACCCTAGGATTAACCGAGGGAAGACATGTGCTCGCTGTTTCGGAGTCACCATCTGTGAGGGAGATTTCGGGGAGCGAAGACGCGTGGCAGGGAGACGGCTGCATCTGCCCAGCCGGGAGAGGAACCGCCGGGACCCTCAATTCCTGAGCATCCTCCCAGCCCTGCCCCGCGCGTTTCTCACCGCAGCGAGTTTCTGCTTGACAGGAGGGTCCTTCAGCTTTTCTGTTTCTTCCCCACCAACCCTCCAGCCCAGCTCCGGGGGACTTTCCCCCCCTCCCGCAATCAGCCCCGGCGGGTCCATTTGCTTTTGTCTCCCATTAATTGCTTGCTACTTTTCATTGCCTGCTCCTCCCCCTTTTAAAGATAAATTTTAAAGCCCGAGCGGGGTGGAGAATGGCTGAGCCCGCTGTTATTTTTGACATTCGCCCCAGTGACAGCTGGACCTTGCAAGGCTGGGGCCGTTCGCACACAAAGCCTATTAGCTGTGCCCACTCACTTAATGAGCCCTGAAGTCTGGAAGGAAAATTTCCTCCCCGAAGTGTGGCAGAGCCCTTTGTCATTGTAAACAGGCGCTGCTTGCCGAGCCCTGCCTTGCCTTTCTCCTTCCTGCCACCGTGGCTTTTCTATTTACTCAGGAAACAAAAGCGGAGCCGTGTCAGCGCGCAGGGAAGAAAATGTACCCAGCGACTGGGGTTCACACGCCTCTGCCACCCACCGACCGCGGCCGGGGCTCCCCGGTGTCACCCGCACGGAGGGGACACCCCGGCACGGCTGCGGGATGGGCAGGGAGGGAGAGATGCGCCCGAGATTTGCAGATCCACAGGAACTGTAAGGACCGGCTGTACAGATCAGAGCAGCAGCGGGAAGAAGGGCAGGATGCTTGCCCTGAAATCCTTCACCTAAACAGAGTGATTTGGGTCTCCAGAAAATCCTGTGTTACTCTCAAAGTTGGTTTGGAGGGGTGCTTTCTTCTGTGAATTTCTGCAGTTATTTTCTGAATTCGCAAGCAAGCAGCTTCCGTCCCAACTCTACAAATAATTCACAAAGGAATCTTTCCTTCTGCCTCTTTTGAACTTGCAGCCTGCTCAGGTTTGCGACTTTTTAAGCCCAAACGTGTCCTATTTCATGCCCATTTCCAATACAAGTCACTACCCAACAGACTTAAACCCTAAGTGCCAATAAAGCATGTTAGAAACGGGAACTCTTTGGTGGAACTGGCAGCACATGTTGAGATATTGGCAATTGCAAGGAAAGTGGGGAAAAACCCCACCCAGCTGCTTGCCCTGAGCAAGGCCATGTCACAGAGGGTCCTTCCTTGGGCTGAGGGTGAGCAGTCACTTGACACACTGTCACCAAAGTTACTGGAGTGAAAGATACGGAATATAGGTCTTGATTTGATCAAGAAGGTGAAATCTCCAGGTCTCGATTTGCAACATAATCTTCAATATCTGCCAGGTGTAAAAACAAGCTGGAATATCCGGTCTTCATCCAGGCTGGGAAAGAGCTCTCCCTGCTTTGTAGTGCCACTAAGGGAGCCTAAAGAACATTTAAATATCCTGCTCTGAGTGTGTGTGAGGGCAGGCTGAAGCCGCTGCCAGCATCACAGCCTGCACAGCCACGATTTGCTTTTGAGGTTCAAGTGTGCTTGAGAGCTGGACCTCAAGGATGTCCTCATGCCATTGCTTTCCTGGGCTGTCCCTGGTGAGAACTTCCAAGAGGCTTCAGAAAAGCAGCTCCCAGCCTGTGACATCTCTGTATTCATTGGCACCCCTTCCCCCACTTCTTTTTTGTTCCTTCTTCTCCAGGGATTTGCTTGCTAGTTTTTAAATATTTGCATATTTCAGTGCTTCCTTTCTGTTGGTAACCAAGGCTGTTTGGTAAAAGCTGAGACATTTCTAAATGTAAGTCAGGCAAAAAATTACCTTTTTTGTGTGCTTTGCAATTATCACAGCAAAATGATTCCTTTCTTCCTCCCGCAGTCAGTAATATATTTTTTAACAGAAAAACTAAAATGTTACTTCAAGAAAGCTGGGTTAATGCTGTTCTTGTTTTGCCTGTGAAGTTAAGCTGGCTTTGTGACTGAAGTGTTTGTCTTCAATTTATAAAATTGCTTGTGGGTATGTCCCACTTTGGGAAGACACAAGAAGCATTCACAAGCAAGAAAATCTCAGGTTCCAAATGGGTTGTTTGGTAATGAAGGGAAAAGACCAATCTTCATCCTGTGTTTTAAACTTGCCTTTGCCAGTGTTTCTAAAGTGGCTTTCCCCTGTTTACTGCAAAAATCCTAAGGCATAAAACTGACTGCCAGGAAATTCACTGGGATCTTTGATCACCTCTTTCAGCACCTCCTGCTTGTTCCTGCTGTTCCCTGCGCTGATGCCAGCCCACAAGGATGAGGACTCCTGTGCCCAGTGTGTGGCAGCCTCTCCTGAGTGGTGTTTCATCCAGAGATGATGGAGAGAGAACTGGAATAAATAATATTGGTGAGAAATCACCAAGTTTTTCCCTTCCCAAAACCCACAGTTGTCCTTTTGGTCCATTTGAAGTTCTGTTGGAGCAGAAAAAGGGGTTTTCTTGTCTTGTTTGTCTCTGTGTCAACTCCTGGGACTGCCGTGGCTTTTGGGGGGCTCCTTAGTGACCACCACAACTCCTGCCAGCTTGAGCCAAGGCCACCCTTTGCAGCAGCTTGGTGGTTTGGGGTCGTGAGGTCCTGAGAGACAATGGTTTGGCAATGCAAGTGCCCCAGTTTAATGAGTGTCCAGTTCAGGGAAATGTGGTAAATGCTGATTGTGGGGTAGGAATGTGGAGGCCAGGGCTAAAATGTAGTTTTTCTGACTGCCTGAGCAAACTTTCCAGGTGCTCTGCTTGACAACTCCTGCATGTCCAGCACGTGTGAAATCCTCTCAGTCACAGTTCTCTATAAATGCTTGGCAATTTTCCCTAACGGCAATTGAGAACTTTTCTGCTACACAGTTACCTTGTTATAGAATCATGAAATGGTTTGGCTTGCAAGGGACCTTAAAGATCACCTGATTTCTGTCACCTTGCTTAAGGTTCAGGAGGAAGGAGCCTGCTGTGGCTTATTTCTTGTAGTTCTGCATAATTTGGGGGCAGGATCTTGACATGGACAGTCTGCCAAAGCCCCTCTTCCCTCTGGTGTCATTTAATCCCTGTGCAAGGGGATTAAGACATGGCAAAGGAGCTGCAGAAGTCAGGAAGGAGGTTGTGCTACAAACCAAAGTGAGGGCCAGGAGCCTTTCTGCACCGCTGTGGCCTCTCCATCTCAATATCCTTCTAATATCTGCTAATCGGCTTTTCATTTGTAGGCTCCGTTTTAATTCACCGGTGTCCGTACCTCCAACATTAAGTTGGCAAGCTCGTGTTAGTGTAAAAGCTGTAAGTCAGGACTGGGCAAACGGCTCCAGGAGTGCCGTGAGCTTGGCGTGTGTCGAGGGGATTTGCATTTTGAAGACGGAGCTAATCCCTTTTCTATGGTCTGCACTCGTAGGCAGCTGCCCCAGGAGCGTTTTTTGCCCGTGCTCTCCTCCACCCTCGCTGTTGGAGGGGATTTCAGAACAAAGAGGGCCGTGGGTCAGGGCTGGGAGCACGGACGAGGCTGCAGTCTCTGCTCGCACACAGCCACTCAAGGTGACCCTGGATAAGTCCTGCAGGCTGCACCTACCGGGCGCCAGGGCAGGCTTACGCATGCGGACACCCGATCCACCCGTGAGCCTGGCCCCCAGCCCAGCCCCGGCGCTGCTGGCCAGCCCAGGCCAGGAGACCTGCTGGGGGACACTGCTGGACAGGAATAAATACATAAACACCTTACCAGCACTTCCCACCAGCCTGTCACAACTTGAATTGCATCTGCCCAGCATTGCTGGCGTTGTTTCGAGAGCTCTGTGGAATTCCAGGCAGGTTTCTGCTCCTCTAATCAGCAGAACCTTCTAAAGAGCTGATATCAAGTGAGGGTTGTATTTCATATCATCTCAGCTCAAAGATGCACATGCTGCAGAAGCTGCTCCAGCCAGCAGCTGATGGGGGGAACGCCCAGGGCCCCTGGATGAGACACGATGTTCAAAGTCAGCCACAGGATGCAGATCCTCAGCACTCCCAGAAATGGAGTGTTAAAGCTAAATGTTCAGCTGGCTTTGCCAAGTGAACACAATTCTTGTGAACATCCCTTTTGCTGCTATTTCATTAAGAGAATTAACTTCCAGATCTGTCCTGAAAGTAGGAAGATTGAATGCCAAGAAATTTGACTGGGTTTGACTTTTGTGCTTCATTTACAGAGGCCAGAATAATCTTCCCACACTATGGGTGATTATTTGTCCCAGCCGTGTGCAGTGACACTTTTACACAGTTGTGATGAGGGATTTGGAAGCTGAGGAGGATTATTTGAACCATTTCCAGCCCCTTCTGTGTGACTCTGGAGTTACCTGCTGAGTTACTCTTAGTTTCAAAGAGGACAAGCTCCCATTTCACCTTCTGTGGAAGAAGGAAGAGCTACAATACCAAATTCTGTTCCATGAATTCTTCCATTTCTAACAAACCAGCATTATCCAAAGATGGGAGGGAAAATGTTTCCCCTAGAAAATCCCCCAGCAACTTCACAGCTCCACACCACACCAATCCCGTCACTGGGTCAGGGAAGTATTTTCAGGTGTTTGGTCTCTGACCTCTTCTCTTAGAGAGGGAACACTCACACCAAAGCTGACAGTCCTCACCTCTGTGCTAGTCCTGGGGAAAAGACTCCAGTGCTGTCAACTTTTGATGTGATTATTTCATATCAAGGTTGGTGGATGCTGCCAGAGCAAGGAAACCACCCAGCACAGCTCAGGTGGGTTTTGTTGGCCGTGTAGGATTGCAGGGGAAGAAAACAGAGTTGGGTTGCATTTGAAATAAAGCTCATGTGAAAATTTGCATGTAAACATGTAAAAAAAGTGCCATGAAACTAAATATAGTGCAGTGCTGTTTTCCCAACCTCTGGTTATTCAAAGCTAACAGCATTACAATGTATCAGATGTCTCACTGCATATCAAATTTCCATTCTTCCAAACCATTGGTGTGGCTCTATATAAGCAGTGAAGTGGAAAACAAAATCCTGATACTGATACTGCACTTCAAATCATCACTAAACTTGCTTTTACACGAGTTTAAAAAGAGTTGTAATTCTCTAAGTCTCATCATGTGATTTGAAGCAAACTTGGGTGAAAGGATTGTGTGGAAGGGCTACTGGAAGGAAGCATCTGTTTCCAATGCTCTGGAAATAGCCAGGTTTGTCTGCCATGGCTGCAACAGATATAAAAATATTTACTTGAGTCAAACCCACAGTTTCCTGTAGAAAGAAAGAACGTTTTCAGGTAAAGCCTTTCAGCTTGCTCTATTTAATCTGCAGTGTTTTGAGTCTCTCAGAGGAGCGTTATCACTTTGAGCATTAGCCAAGGTTGGTCCTACAGGAAAGTCGGAGAAGAAAGCGCCAATCTTTTCTTTGATTTTTTGTTTCTTCATTTATTTAAAATTTTTTTTAAAAGAAACTTGTCCTCTAAATCTCATATCTTTCCATTTTCTCCTTCAATTTCTATCACGAAGTGTGGTCTCTGTCCTACCAAGTTCTTGCTGGGGCTTCAAGGTGCATTTCTGTATAATCTTGATTTGAAAAGCAGAGGTTGTGTTGTAAATCAGAGGCTGAGCAGTAACCCTGACCTGGACGATCCCAAACTCTTGTTGCTATTCCTACCGGAGCTACCAGCAGCACTGGAGCTCTGATGGGCTCTGTGGTGTTATACCCCACACGAGCCCCTCTGGGGAATGTGCTGAGTGAAACTCTCCCGTTTTTGAGCCGATGGTTGAGTGCCCTCAGCCGGGTTTGACGCCACGAGGACGCCGGCGTCGGGCACGTTCCTGGAAAACCCCGCTGCAAACCCCTGTGGGCTGAACTCCTGCACGGCTGCTGTTAATAGGTTAATGAGCCCCTCGTCTGGCGGAGTTAGAGTGCCTGGCTTTCCAAGATAAAACTATCCAGCCACATTAGGAGGATGGGCCTCTTTATGACTGAACGCCATTCATCCTGAGTACACAAGAGCTCGCAAATTTAATAAGCAGAATCCATTTCAGCCCCGTGGCCTACCATGGCAACAGGAGAGAGGGGCTCCAGCCTCCGCTGCTCAGGCATCATTATCTCCAGGGCCATCTGCTCCAGAGAAGCACAATCCCAAACTCATTTAAATAGAGCCAGCCTGAAATATGTGACGATTTTTCCCAGTCTCCCCCTCCCTCCCTGACGGCTTCCCCCCCTCCCCGCACACGGCTACACCTCCGCACACAAGCGGGAGGAGATGTAATATTCAAAGGGTGAGGAGAGGGTACGGGAGATAAGATTATAGCGATAATGAACTGAGGCAAGGAGAACGGGGGAGGGAGGAACTTTCTGCCTTTGGCTGCCGTTCCCTGACAAAGCAAGAGGTTGCAATAAATTATAAATGTATTTTTTCAAATCGTCTTCTTGGAAGAAATATTTCCTAAACAATGATTCATCATCCTCCCTAGAACTCTGCCTCTCTGGAACAATTAAGCAGTGAAGAAAACTCGCTCAGTTAATTCATCTCTTTCCGTGTTTCCTGACTGACGGTTCACCGCCTTTGTCATAAGTGGATAAAATAAATTACTTAAATGTATTCACCCCTCGTAATTGGTGACATTTCAGAAAGCAAATGGGAGGGGTTAGGGGGAAAAGGATTCAGTCCTTTCCTGTGGCAAGGATTTGAACCCATGCACGTGCTGCCTCATGCTAAGGGCTCCCAAGCCAAACGATGGGACAGGGACCTGTAACAACTCACTGAGATGAGTGGCCTCAAGGGGACAGGGGCTTTGACAGAGGGAGAAGAACAAGAGCATGCAAAGTTACACCATGTCTCTGCTTCTGGACAAAGCCCTTTTTAATGGATCTGGTTTATTTCAGATACAGGCACTGAGGCTGCAGGAGCTGTAAGGAGCCAAAGCTGGAGCAGTGGGGGATGCTGGCAGGTGGTTCTACAAATCATTGCCCCAACACTGTGTAAAGTCGAGGAACACTTCAGACTATAGCAGGGAGGAGATGGACAAGAGTGGGCACTGAAAAGTCCTGCGGAGACATCCGGGTTGGCACCCAGGCTGGAAAGAGTCTCTCTGTGCCTGGCCTGTCCCCCATGGATCTGCATGGTAGGAGAAATGCAGCAACGGGAGGGGAAAGAAACTACTGCAGGAATTTCTGAAAGATGCCATTTCTCATTTGTTTGCTGTCAGGGTCTCCTGACCTCTGCTCGCTGGGTCACAGGAGTAAATCTGTCACGGGCTGAAAGACGCGTCTCCTCCGCCGAGGTGCAGGCAGAGGCTGCCCACTGCCATCCCTGCCCCTCCCAGAGTCTGCCATGTGTCTGCAAACACTTGCCCTGCTCTCATCTTTCCAGGTCTGCAGGACACGTGCACCACACAGCACGAGCTCACGTGCTCTGAGGTGCTCAGGTGGAGGATGGGATGGAAAGGGATGGAATGGGATGGAAGCTGCATCCCCTGTAACTTTCAGGCCAGGCATGCAGTGGAATATATGACATTGCCAGCTCACATCCATGCCCATGAGGTGCCTGTGTCTCTCTCACCTGAAGCTCTGACCTCACAGATCTCCCAGCTCCACTCTGTGGCACGTGGAGCTCATGTGGATTATATGGAGGTAAGCTGCAGCACATGAGACTAAAGCATAGAAATGCATATGGCGGAGTGGGGGAAATGAAATCATATATATTCATTACATTTATTTAGTGATGTGAAGCCTCCCAGAGCCCATAACACCCCGTATCTGCTGTCATCATTCACCCAGAGCGTGGCAGATGGCCAGGAAGCCAGCACAGCACCGCCGGGGCGGGGACGTGATGGATGCCTGCAAGGACAGGCACCTCCACCCCGGCCCCAGGGAGAGGGGAAGGAGGCAGAATGGAATTATGGAGCCTGAAAACTGGAGGCTTTCCCCCATTAACTGAGTCCTAGGGTATTTCAGTGTCCCCTTGTGTGGAGAGCAGGGGTTGCTGAGGTGAGGAAATTGCAGTGCACACACGTGCAGGACACCCAGAGCAATCAAGGTGCTCAGTGTCCCCTGCTGGAGGCTGAAATGCTTTGGTCACGTCACTTAGCACGGATCTAACATTTAAGTGTTCACTAAGTCAAGGTGTCAAGTCATTGATTAGGAATGCAGACTCAGCAAACTCTGGGTGATAGATGGCCTGTGACATATTAACTTACACAGAAAGCCTCCATTGCTTGGAAATCTTTTTAGGTTGATAAATTGGAGGATCTACCACAAAATCCATAATAATGTGTTTTTCTCTGTAGTGCAGTTAGAAATGATAAGGTACCAAATGTTACCAGAGATGAAAAAGCTTCAAAGTATTTGCAGAGGTATTTTAACTTATTAAATCTGCAGAACAGTTGAAAAATTAATAAAAACACTTTTGCTGCAGATTTCTCAGCTTTTTCTTTTCCTGAATTGGCCAATGCCTCATGAAGACCTGAACCTATTGCTCCTTTGAGTTCTCATCCTGGACTGAGATTTGGCAAACAAACAAAATATCCCAATGAAGATACGACTTCATCTCCTGTTTAGCTCTTATTTAGAAGAAACATTATTTCCTTTAAAGGAATTTCAAACCTTTATATCTCCTCATGTAAATCCTTGTCACAAATGTTCCAGGAATTGATGTTCACAGTAACACACAGTGTCTACTCCAGATAAAAGGAAATCCAGATATCTTCACAGAGGGACTGGTGCTGCCAATTCCAGCTGATCCTCTGTGAGAGCTCGGCCTGGAGTCACCAGCCAGCCTAGACCTTTGCCTTAGGCACATCCATTCAATCATTTAACAAGGAAAATAGGCTCCTGTAACTAATAAAATCTCTGATTTAGCCCCTTAATCCCACTCTAACATCTTTAAACCAGTGCCAACACAGGTGAGACCTCTGGGAGAGGAAAGCTAAATATTGCTCTCTGCCTCGTGGCTTGCTTTCAAACCTACATTTCATTCCATCCCCGTTGTTCAGAATTAATGTTGCAGGGAGAGTGGCAGAGAGCTTTTCTAGGAAAGCATGGCAAACACCCAGCTCCAGCAGGAACCAGCCTACCACTGTGCAGATCTGCTGGAACACGGGGAATTCATCCCGGATGGCAAAGGCTGGGCTGGTTTTTTGATTTTTTTTTTTTTTCTTTGAATGCTCAGCTGTCAGCAATATGAGGAAACCAACTCATGGGTCAAAGCTCTCAGAACCAATCTTTCTGCCTTTTTTTTCAGGTTTTAAGAGATAAAGCCCAGCAGGTGGGAAGGAAGAGATGGAGCAGGGCAGTTTTTCATTCTTCAGTGAGTAAATACTTGGTTGCAATCTCTCCAGCTCCTGGAGCGGGGCCTGACGTAAGGAGACAGCAGAGCCCAAACCTTCCCTGCAGAGCTGAGTGCTTGGCTGGGCTCACACCAGGAATGGGTTTGGCTCTCCCAAGGCTCAGATGGAGGTGGGGTGGCTTTCAAGGAGCATAGGCTCTGTCCCAGCACATCACCCCTTGCTGATTGATCACTTTTACTGCAGACTCTGACAAGAGGTAGGAAATTATCATTAAAGATGCCTCTCAGAAAGGCTCTGAGCCGTTTCCTATCAGATTTACACTGTGTTGGGAGGAGTGAGGCAACGAGCTGCTCCCTTCACACCCTGTCCTCATGCAGCCCGTGGAGCTGCCTGGGGTTAAAGGGATGACACAGAGGGAAAACTGTGCTGTGAACAAGCTCTAGACAAGCCTGGGAGATGAGCAGATACCAGTGTTCTGCTTTTAGTCTGACACAGGTCAGCTCTCAATTTTGATTGCATTAGCACAAGTAAAAAAAAATAGGAAAAGACAGAAAGTTTGACATTTTCTGATTTAAAAAAACAACATTTGAGCTGCCTGTAGTGAAGAAGCATTGGGTTAAAAGCCCAGGAAAATTCGGGGCAGGCTGGCTATAAATGTACCGAGCATCCTTCCTGGTATCTATTTCACACACAGCCTGGGTTTCTTGCATATTTTCTATTTTTGTTTTCTTTAATGGGTTTCAGCCGTGATATTTTTAAGAGCGCTGTTCTATGCGTAGCAGCTGCCATTGCCACGCTCCCAGCCCGGTTGCCATGGCTGACACACGGGGCTTGTGCCAGAATTTTGTTGGTCAACAAGTCCCCGTCAGCGCCGTTGGGCAGCGTGTTGCCATAGCTGTCCGTGGAGAGGGGCATCCTCAGGTGAGGGGATGCTCCATCTCCTTTTTGAAGGACTCAGCCCGAGTGCACTGCAGGTCTGTGGTGTTTAATGTGACTGTTTAGCTCCCTAACAGCTGAACTCTTTCCAAATTAGCCAGAAAAGCAAGAGTGACAATTTTTAACGCAGCGCTGGTGGAGCAGCTCGTTTGTGCTAATCAAAAGGGGGTGATCGGCTTGAAAATGTCCCCTCTTAATTTAATTCATGGACTTCAAAAATAAGTTTCTTCAATGCAGGTGCCTTGAGAACATCCGTTTTTAACTGATTTGATGTAGTGAATTCCTCTCACTGGACTTAATTAGGGACAGGTATTAAAACAAATTGGGGAAGAAGACCTTAGAAGAAAAGTGACTTTATTAGGAAAGAACTGTAGGGCACTTTAATTGATGCCAGAACAGCTGTCCTTATGAGCAGATTATCACAGTAAAGGCTGCGAGGCCGTGGAAAACAAGGAGCTGTCGTACTGTCAGAAAGAAACACGCAGACTTTAGCAACAAGTCAGGACTACTCAGGCAGGATCAGGAAAGGAGAGCCTGCCTTTTTTTATTCACTTATTTTTGTGTCTTTCTTAAGACAATCGTGGATTGGTCAATGAGGTTACTACCTTTGCAATTCCACAGGATAATGACACAGTCTATCATCTTTCTCCACCTTAGGAGAAAGGAATGAAAACAATCGAGAAGTTCAAAAACAAATCTGTGCTGGTTAGGAAAACAAGGACTATGTTTATGCACGAGAAATTTTACTACTGAAGTAAAAACGTAGAACACTGTAAAAACCAGAGCGACAAGGAGCAAGCTCTGTTCAGAGATTCTGGTCCCTGCCTATACCACAGTCACCAGAACCACAGAGTGTTTGCCTGGTCCTCCCTTGGACTGCAGCATTTCTCTGTTTTCTTACAGCATAGACTCATCCCAGTTTGTTTCTGAGCGAATTGCTTTCTTGTTCATGTTGCATATTCCCCACACAGCCGTATCAGCGGTGGCAGCATGTCATTTTGATGGTGTTATGACAGTGTGACGCCAAACTCGTATTAACATAACATTTCTCTTTAAATCTTGTCTGGAAACATATTGTTCTCCCTTGCCAGAGCTTCTCTGTTTCTCTCACCCCTTGCCATGGCTCTGGGTTGTCTTTTGGTTTAACTCAGTTGTTGCAAGAGGGCCAAAACACAGCGTGTACAGAGGAATTTTATTGATCATCAGGTGATGGGACCAAGGGAGAAAAGAACAAACCTGTTTGCCCAAAGCTGTCCAGAAGCCTCTCCTGCAGGAGATCCCCAAGTCCATATTTCCCTGGCTGGCATCCTCCTTTCTCTTCTGCTTCCCTTTGCTCAGATTCATTGAGTTTAGATTTATTAAGTTTAGGTTTCAAGATTTCCCATTGCTCCCATGGAATTATTTATATTTCTTTGATATTTCCTTGTATAACCTCAAGTATAAGGTGCACTCTGATGTCCCCAAATGGTGAAGTGAGTCTTAAATTCAGAGAACTGCACCAGAAGGTGACAGGGAGCCCCTGACCAGAGGCTCAGCCTCCCTGTGGAACTGAACCAGCAAAATCTGGGGGAATCTTCCCCCAGGCCTCCTCACCTCCACAGAGGGGTGAACGTGCTCAGCTCCAGGATGGCTTACAGTCCTTCTGGCTGCAGGATTTTCCTGGCTTTCAGCCCATTAGTGATGAAGGGAGGATGGGAGGGGGTGCTGTGACATGGGAAAGCTCCCTGACAGCCACTGATGGGGTGAAACACCTGCTTTGCTCTCCAGGCACCATCCCCATCACCCTGAACCTCTGCACCCCACAGCTCCTCCTGCCCCTTGTTCCCAGCCCTTTCCTCACAGCAAACCTTTGCTCAGGTTTGATTTTTGCCTATTTGTTTTCCTACCCCTCCTTCTGCTCCCTGACCTGACAAGCGCTCCTTTCAGCAGGGTATTAATTATCATGGCAGTGCTGGGACTGGTAATTATCCCTCCCTGGTGCTTTCTGGGCTTCCCAGCACGGCTTGTGACGAGGACAGGGTGAAGCAGCTCAGCTGGCAAGGGGCTCATGGTGTGTGTCTCGGAGCTGTGGTGATTTCCCTGTGCCTGAGAGCAGGGAAGGACTTGATGAAGAAGAGGAAAGGGAGAAAATTGTGTCTTTGGTCAGTGGAGAATGGAAGAACTCAGCCTGTAGCTTTTAACCAGGGTATTTTCTTCCCAGTGGCTCCCAGAGTTTATAATGGAGAAAAAAAACATAGGAGTAACTTTAGGCTGTTGACCAGGAGAAGGAGAAGGCCAAGAGGGCTGCGAGGATGATGATGATGTTTGCCAGTGCTAAGCTACTCCCTTATAACAAGAAGCATGAGAGAAAAATCAGAATAAAGCTCTTAAGATGGGTCATAAGGAGAAGACTTCAAGGATGTGGGTACATCTCTTCCTTTGTGGGTGTTTATATGGAGCAACTGCAGCAAGTTTTGTTTTTGGGGGGATCATTCATGTTTCTTCAGTGGGCTCATGTGGGCAGAGCAGGCATTGGTTCTCTCACTGGTATTAATTACCATGCTCTGCCTGCTTTACTCATTTAGGACCTTGCATTTCACTGAATATTTTAAATGAAACACTCTGTGTTTAACTCAGCCCCTTCACACCAGCACAGTAATTCTGCAATTCCTTACTCTATTTTGGTGCAAAATCCACCCAGTCAAGGCTGATGCTCTGAAATGTTCATCATTCCAGTGCTGCCCTGGCCAAAGGGTCCTGCCCTGGCAGGTGAGGGCCGTGCTGAGCCCAGCAAGGAGGCACCATGTGGGATGGCAGAGCCAGAGAGCATCGAGGCAGGAGCCCGGATGCCTTCCAAGGCACAGTGCTACTGCCCCTGCCAGAAATGCAACAGCTCTCTGACATCAATGGAGTGAAAAAAAATAAAAGAAAATACTCCTCTCTGGCCAAAACTGTGAATTTTTCTTCGGCAAAACGTCAACACTGTGCTAGTGAAAATTGCCTTTCCTTGCAGCAGGGAGGAGAAAGGGAGATAAAAATGAAATAAGCTGTGCTTTCCTCCCCTTTATGTCTTTTTTGCAAACCTATAAGGATTCTTTCAGTCTTTCCCCCTCCCTCCCCCATAGTTTCCTGCAGCAGTGAGAAGTTTTATTACAATTTATTGGGCACTTGTCTAGGAATTTAGGGGTCTCAAGCAAATCACAGCCCCAGCCTGGTGAGCACAGCTAATAGTTGTAGTAAGAGGCAGGGTGTGCTCTGAGCACCTTTTATTTGAAATAGAGGAGCCAGGTGTCTGAGGGAAAATGGATGAAGACCCTTTCCCACAGCCACCCCCCAAAGAAATAAATAGAGTAGAAATAAAATTCGTATCTCCCTCTATGTGAACACCTCTCCAGTGTGAGACTTTTCCCCAGTATTAAGGATTAATTATGGTGATGGAGCTGGGACACTGAAGTCCTAAGCTAGAAACCAGCAATGTTCGCTGGCTGTTTCTCTGTCCCATGCTTGACTTTGGGACAAATGTCACATGGGAGACCTGGGGCCACTCATTCACTGTCAACAGACAATCCCACATGCAGTGTCTTGGAGACTGTGGGATCAAACTCTGCAGCTTTTCCCCGTGGTGGTCCAGAGCACAGAAGGTTCCTGACTTGGGCAGGTGAGGTTTGGAAGACATTTATCCCACAGAGATGCAGGTAAATCCCTACCCCAGCTAGGCTGGACACCTTGTCCCTGGGGAATTAGGCAGAGCTGTTTGCCCATCATTAATGGGAGCAGATAAAAACATGGCCACCAAGGTGGTGATCAGTCCTTGGAGGCCAAGACAGAGTTATCCTGGGAAATTTAACCCTCAAGCACAAAAAGCTTTCAGCAAGGGGTCCCTGAGCCTCATCTCTTACACAGTGGAGCCAGCCTGGCTTTTGGCCTTGAGGCTAAGGAAGATGATTCTCGGCTCTTAGCTCTGAGACTCTCGAGGTAACTTTGGTCAAATCACCTTGAGGAGGATGGAGAAAGATTCAGTGCAGCAGCTCCTGAGGCTGGACAGCCCCAGCTTTTCATGTTCTTGAAGGAGTGGAGCAGGTGAGCACCAAAGCAGAGTTGCTGAGAGTTCCAGTATGGCTCCATCCTCCTCCTCCTCCTCCTCCTCCAAGGCTGGTTTGGGGCAGCCATGGATAATAGGCAGTCTGCATTGGCTGCCTCCTTTTTGGCTGCTCCATCTCCAGCTCAGCAAAGACAGTCCAAACACGATCCAAAATCACCACGTGCCTCAATTTCCCCATCTGTTAAATGGGGATAAGCCTTGATTCCAGCACTGAGCTGTCAGTGTCGCACTGCCATGCAGAACCTGACAGGAAAGGGCTTTCTCAGGGAGGGGGATCAGCACCCTGGAGCTGAGCAGCTCCCCTGGTTGGGCATCCCCCCCTCCATGGTGGCTCTGATGATTTTGGGCATGTGCTCATCCTTCCTTCACGCCAGATAAGGAACTGGCTCAGGAAACTGCATCCATCCTGCATCTTGTGTGAAGGCAGATTGTTCACGGGCGGAGGAAATCTCCTGGAGAGTGAACCTTGTCAGCAAAAATGCAAATATTTAGAGACAAAGTGTTCATTACAGCAGAACTTGATTTCAGGGTCAACCCTTTTTGCAGCAAATTGTTAGCCAGCTAAAATGTTTATTGTCACCACACTCTGGCAGTTTTGACAGTACCTATCAAGTTGAGCTTGACAATATCTGCATACGGCTTCTCCAGCTTTCCCTCACGCAGCCATGAAAGGGATTTAAGACAGAATAAAACAGTCAACAGATAATTGGAGCTATCCCCTCCTTTGTGGAAAAGCCGGGGCTGCCATGGGGAGATGTTTAGGCTGGGCCAGGGGAGATGTTTAGGCTGTTGGTGGGATGGTGCTGGGGTACATAGAGAAATATCTTGGTGATTTTATTTTTTTTCAGATGCAAAACTGCACACATGGAACAATAACCCCCCCACCCCAGTCTGGCAGTGCATCAACAGAAATCAGACTACAAAGGGACGGTATTTCCTTTGGTCTTTTCCTGTGTGAGCCACATGGCTTCCCAGGCCCCTCAGCAGGGAACCACCCAGATACCAGTGGAGTTTCTGTGATTCTGCTCCGTTCCCATTTCTGCTCTCTTCTGCTCCCCTTTATGCCTGCACAGGACTATGGCCAGTGACACCTGAGAAGAGGATCCCACGGCTGGCAAGCTCAGAGCCCACAGGGATGAGCTCCCATCTCTGCACTGTGCTCCAAGTCTGGGGGATGGATGGGCCAACTCAGCCTCATAGCTGAATAGGGAAAAGGGAGGCAGCTGCAGGAATTTTGGGAAAAAAAGAACCAGGGTGAGATGCTGATGAAAACACCAAGGAAAGGACAAGGCAGCTGCAGCCACAAGGCCTCTAATAAAATTTTGGGGCTTGCCCTGCTAGACAAAAGACAGCAGCTTTGCAGCTCAGGGAGGGACTCTTTTCATCCTGCATTTTGTTCCTCCATGCCTTTACCTTTTCCCCCAGCTAATGCTCAGGGAAGGTGAGCCAGGCTGGAGCCACTGTGAAGGGGTTTTGTTTCCTTGCTTGCTGGAGCTGAGTGAAGGCTGTTTCATCTCAACAGGCTGCTCCCAACACCCCTTAATTTGAGAACTCCTGCATGCAGGAAGCAATGGAGTTGAGTGACCTTGCTGAATCCTGGCCTCTGCAGCTGCCGGAGAACAGGGGAGGAAAAGAAAAGAGGGGAGGAGGAAGAGGCACTTTACTGTCTCCCATTAAAGCCCCAAGAGGCTGAAGATGAGAGAGCGGAAGTTTCAAATTGCCAGAACGTAATTCTGAAAGTCATTTTCCAAGCGCGGAGCTCTCCGCAATGTCACCTCTCATCTTCCAAGGTGGGGATTGAAGGGACAATAAAGCACAGAATATTCTGCAAAGGCAGAGCTGCTGATTCAAAGAGGGAAGAGGTGCCAGTCCCCAAACGGGCTGTGTCACACCCTCTCTGCTGGAGAGCTGTGCAGGCAGATGTGGCCATGCAGGGGCCCAGCTCCAGCTCCTCTCCTGACCCATATCCAGCCTGGATGCAGGATCCAGCTGGCTCATCCAGGCCCTTCTATGGGTGAGGATCTCAAAAGAAGTCCCCCTCTTCAACAGTTGGATTTTTGACTCAAACTCCTGACTTTCAATCCAATGGCAATGATAATAATTATTGTGATCATTTTTTTCTCAGACCTCCCTGAGACCAGCAGAAGACTGCGATGGATGTGTGGAAAAAAAGATGCACTTTGATATTCACAGCCCCTTGCCCCAACCCAGCAAAAGTGTTGCTCTCTGCTCTTTCTTCCAGCCCTTTGCTTGCAAAGAAATCTGAACTAAGGATTTAGATGTGTTCAACAAAGAGTTTGGCCCAGCGTCCTGCCCCAAAGAGTGAATTGTCCTCTTTTTATGCACACTTTGCCAACCTTTATTCCAACTGCATCCCCCACTATGCTGATAAAATAAAAAATACCCAAATATGCAGGAATGTCCTGATGAGATAAAGTGCTTTAAATTCTCCTTCAGTTAACATCAGCTTTGTCCCATCCTCCTCATTACTGGTGCCAACTCTCCCTCCAAGCACAGGGTTTTCCCCTTTCCCTGTTCCAGATTACTGGAGCTGAGACTGGGGCAGTTTTATCTTCTTTTTGTAAATGCACTTATTTGCCTACCCAGCTGAGGGTGCTGAGTTTTTACACTGAAAATAAATTTTTACCAGGAAATCCCTTCTCTCTCTCATTTTCAGAAATGACACTTTTCCTTCTCTTCAGGCCAGGGCTGCTCCATGGAAAGAGCTGGCCTTGTTTCAACCTCAGGTGATGAGCTGGGAGCAGGGGGCCCCAACCTAGAGACAACACTTCGCCCTCTAAGCCAATGGGATATCAAAGTTCTGTGTATCCCTGGTTAGTTGTATTATTATTATTATTATTATTATTATTATTATTATTATTATTATTATTTCCTGGTAACAATTTCCCTGCTTTTCCATCTGGGAAGAGAGTGTTGCTCACTGGCCTGTATCCAGTTTTCTCCAGCTGGGATCAGTTCAGTCCAATGTTGCCATCTGTCCTTTGAGGCAGGGGGACATCCTCTTCCATTTTGGATCTCTCCCAGAACCAATTCCCCCTTTCCCTTCCCCAGTACACCCTGGACTTGACCAAAGCATCCAACAAGCTGTATGTGACCGTCATTAGACTCGTGCATTTCTAAATTGACTTGGGCATGTGAGTGTCCAGTGACTGGACTGTTGGCTGTCCAGAGCCCTGCCAGCCTGTGGATTGCCTTCAGGGCAGTGTCCCTGTCCCCAGAGCCAGCTGGGGGCTCACGTGTGCACAGGGTGCCCAGAGAAGCTGTGGCTGCCCCATCCCTGGAAGTGTCCAAGGCCAGGTTGGATGGGGCTTGGAGCAACCTGGGATAGTGGAAGGTGTCCCTGCCCATGGCAGGGGTGGAATGAGATGATCTTTAAGGTCCCTTCCAACCAAATCCGTTCCTTGACTGGATTGTCTGGAAACGCTTCGCCTAGGGGAGAACGGGGGTGTGTGTCTGCCCCGCCACCCCTGCACTGCGCTGTGCCCGCTGTCGCTGCTTCTCTCCCCGAATTACCGGCAGGAGGATGCGCGGAGCCCCCGCCCGCTGGAGAGGCCGGGTCCCCTTGCCCTGCTCCCCCCGCTGCCAGCCCGGAGGGGGGGCCGGGAGGGGGGTGCGCATCCCCGGGGCGGGGGCGGGGGGGAGCGGATTGGCCGCCGAGTGCGCTGCGAGGATTTTGCGGCGCGGCCCCATTGGCCGCCGCCGCCCATAAGTTTTTGCTCCGGACGGGAACTTTTCCCAGGGATGATGGAGTAACCCCGGGCGGCTCCGCGCCCGCTCCCCCCGCCACCCCGGGCCAGGCAGCCACCGCCACCCGGCAAGGATGAAGCTCTGCGGGACTTTCCTCGGTTCGTAGCCGTTCGCCGGCGGATGCGGGGGGTGCGGTGGGAGTGTAGGGAGGATATTCCTTAGTGCGTCTCCCCCGTTTCTTCTCTAAAACACTCGAGTTTCTCAATTCTGCCTAAGTCACGCCTTGGCAAAGCGGCTCGGCCGCCGAGGGCGGGGGGAATGCGGACCCGCAAACTCTCCCTCGTTTTACAGTATTTTCCCCCCAGTTAGGCGGTAGAAAGGGGTTCCCGAGTTTATTTCGGAGCGCAGGTCTCCTGTGTTTGCGTTTGACGAGCGAGGTGCCGGTGCCACCCCCGCCCCTCCTCGCTGCGCTCCGGGCTCAGCTGCGAGGGGGCTTCAGGTGCGGGGGGTGCGCGGCCCCCGGTGCTGCTGCTCCGAGCCACCGGCGGGGCTTTGTCCCCGCTGCCGCGGGTTTCACCTAATTACAAAGGACGAGGAGCGAAGGGGAGGGAGACGAGGAGAAAATCCTGTTTTCTGCAGCTTCTGGTCACAGTTCTGCTGGGCAAGGGGGTGGTGGTTGGTTTGGTTTGGCTTTACGGGTTCTTTTCCCCCTTTCTTGCACTTTGCTGGACGATAAAGGGGTGAGGGCGATGTTAGTAAATAAAAAGTTAGCTCGTGCCCGTTCAGCTGGGTGTGTGTTTCAGCGCCTGCATTAACCGAGGCACAAAGGACGAAGTTTTGGGATAATGCGAGGTGCCTTTTGCAAAAGATGGTGATTGCTCCAATTGTTGTTCTTCTGGGAGAAAAGAGCTCTAGATTTGGTTTAGACAAAGGCATTGCCTCTTCGGGAAGGACCCGCCCAAATCGGAGCGAAGGGGCGAGCTGGAGTGCGAGCAAAGGGTTATTAAAAGTTTTTTTGTGCCTGTGCATGTTGTTCCATCTGCCAGGGGCCTGTAGTGGGCAGGTTTCTTCGCAACCCTTCAGCTGTTCCATATACAATATTAATGCTGGCCATTTCTATTCGGCATACAACAGCACTAATTGTAGTCTGAGGCATTAAGGCAGCCAGCCCATCTGCATAGAAGCTTTCAGAAAGAAACAAGGAAAAAAAAAAATCTTTCACCCCCAGCTGGTAACCGGAGAAGTTGGTGCCAATTAGAAATGCGTAAAGTTTGAGATCTAATTTTCTTTGAAACGGACTCAAAGAAGCCAGTGGAACACAGTGCGGTGGGTTTATGGCCGTGTTTACACAAGCAAATGGAGTTTTATTTTAAATAATTTCAAACTTGAAGAGCTTGATCTGAAAACACGAGGGGGAAAAAAATGACATGGAGAGCAGGGGAGGGGCGTGAAGGGAATCTGCCTTTAAAAATCCTCTCTGGGTTCAGCTCTGCAGGCGCCCTGCAGGCAGGGACTCTCGGAGCCCCCCGTCTTAAAACCCCTGAAGATGAAAACACGCGAACATTTATTTTAGACCTCTCAGCTGCACGGCTCCCTTCAGGGAAGCGACGGCTCTTTGAGACCTGGAAACGCACGATAATTATCTCCTCCCTGAAAACAGCTGTGGAGTGACTCTGGAGAGGTTTAGGGGGTGTGTGGGGGAGAAACATTATCAAAAAAACGGCTGAAAAATACTTTAAAAGGTCGGAACTGCGCGCAGGAGGGAGCGGGCGGAGCTGTCCGTGGTGCTGACCCGCCGCCGGGAGCCCACGCGTGGCCTCGCGTTCTTCCGCGGGCTCCTCCAGCGTGGAGTGCGGGGCTTTTGGCCTGAGACGGAGATTTTCTAGGGGTAGGTAGGGATTTGGGGGCTGCGAGACGGGAATTCCTGCCGCTGCTGAAGTTGATAGCAACGAGAAGCTCTGGGGATGGCACCGCTTCTTTGCAGCGTTTTGGGAGGAGAGCAGAGGGAAGTCTGGCGAGTTTGGGAACAAAGAAAAGCCAAACACCCTCTCGCAGCCCAGAGCTCAGCCGGATGGTATCAGAGCTGTCAGCTGCCTTAGGGCTCGTAGGTGCGTGGCGTGTTAATAAATGCAACAGCAGCAGTAATAAAATTCCTCTCTTAACGCTCGGAGAGGCACATGTGTGTGCTCATATCCATGCAGGCTGCGTGTGCTCCGATTTATGGGGGAGCACACGCAAGTAAACACACTTCCCTGCTGCCTCCCAGCCCCGTCTATTGTGCTTTTGTTTCTCAAGTTTTAGCATTAGGGCTCTAAATGAAGCAGCGGTGGAGAGGAGCAGGCAGCATTGTGAGCGCAGGGGAGCCGAGTCCACCCAGCCCTCCCTTTGATTCTATCGCGGGTGCAGAACAATGGAGATGCAGTGTAGCACCAGGCCTGCTGCCTGCAGATAAGAGTTTAATAGAATTTCTGAATGCTAAAGGTTTAGGATGTAAAATATCCCTGTCTTCGTGGTGTGTCCAAAGGAGATAGAAAACAGCTTTTCAGGAGTACTCTCTGCTGAGTATCTCCTTTATGGGAATGGTTCAGGAGCACACCAGGCTGGCAAGCCATGGAAATGGGCATCCTAACAACCCCCAAAGCAGCCTCAACAGTTTAAAATTAGTATTTCTGCGACCCCCCCCCCCAATAAAATTCCTGAGATTGGATATCGAATCCCTCCTTCCTGCAATGTGCCCTGCAATGGTCTGTGGGTGACACGGAGTTGTCCGCAGCATCTGCTCAAACCCAATCTGCCAGGTTTTGGGCAGTTTGAGAGGCTTTTTCCACTCCTGCCTGCATCTAACCTGCCCAGGGTGGGGGTGAACTGGAGAGGAGCCTGGGGCCCCTGCAGCTCTGGAGCTGGAGTTTCCCACAGGAGAGTGCATCCTCAGCAGGATTCAGCTTTCCCTGCTAGTCTCTGCCTCAGCTCTCTGAGGACTCCTGGGGTTTCTGTCCATTTGTGAGCTCCTGCATCTTTTTGGAAATCTTCATTAAGATGACAGGAAAGTCTTAATTGTCTCGGCGATGCTGGGGATGGCACGAGGGTGCAGGGAAAAGCGCTGGGTAGAAAAGTGTCGTTTCTGCCCCTCTCCTCTCCCCAGCCCGTGGGGCTGCAGCCTGGCTGTTTTCCCCGCTATTTCCGAAAAGTTGCAATGCAAGTGCTAATGCTCGCGTCTGGCAGGGGCAGGGATGGGATGTGCTAATGTCCTTCCTGCCGCACCGTGCCGGAGTCTCTCCCCAGAGCCTGCCTCCCTCCCTCCAGCTCGGAGAGGACTTTCTCCTCCCGGGATGGCCGGATCTCCACGAAACAAGCATTTTCAAGGAAATGTGAAGCGGAAAGTGCGACTTTTTCTGTGAGGAAAATATGCATAATTCAAGAACGTGCACTTTTCTCACTTAGAAACAATCCCTAAACTGTTTTAGTCACCGTTTTCTTTTAGGACTTTTCCTTACGTTGTTCTTCCCATCCCAACATCCATCATGTAAATCACCTTCCCCGTGGTGAGGTGTTGTGTGCTGGGAATACATTGTGTCATTTTTTAAATTTTTTTTTTTTTTTTTTTTTTTTGCTTTTAAGGGGAGGAAGAAAAATTAAAATATTTATACACCTTTTAACCACCGGCTTTTGAATATGTATATCAGCTAATATGCAATACTTCCAGGTTCATAGAGGCGATAAATTTCCCAGTCTGTTCTTTATGGTGATAGGTCATCTTCCTAACCACCAATAAATATTGTAAAGTACTTTCGCTGGAGCTGTGCTAACCCAGGGCATCTGTCACTCGCTGCTTGCTGCTATTAGGAATTATTGGGCCGTACCACGCGCCGGGATGCGCGGGGGGGACACGGAACGGCGCTCGTCGCGCTCGCCGTCCTTTTGTGTTGCTGCTGTCAGAGGAGCCCCGAGCCTCGTGCATATTAATTATGAATCAGCTCGGGTAAAATCATTCACCTTCTGTCGGGTCTTGGGGAGGGGGGAGCGAGAGGAGAGAGGGGCCGGCGGGGCTGGGAGAGCCCCAACTCTCGGTGCACTCAAGGCAGCCGCTCCATCTCTCTCGCTGGCTCTCTTTGATGCTGTACTGTAAATTTATTTCACCTCAGAGAGTAAACAGATATATTGCAACCCCAAGGGTTCATGGGTAGTGTATTTACAAAGGGAAGGCGCAGCAAGCCCCCTCTGTGCCATTTCCATTAATGAGAGCGGTCATTAAGTAAATGAGACATTGCCTTTAGCAGGCTTAAGAGTTCACACACTAAGGAGTATCAGATATTTAATTGAAACCAACAACCCGTCTTACACGCGTGTTACTGGTGTAGGGAAGTGGGCTGCCCTCCAAGAACTCTCCCCCTACAACCTCCCCCATGCAAATTTCATGATTGGTTTCCGTGATGTCATTTTGTAAAGGGGCAGACAATAGCTGTGGGGAAAGGTAAGTCAATATTATGTTCTTTCGCTGACAAAGGCAGATAATGCTGGCTTTTTTTTTTTCTTTTTTTCTTTTTTTCTTTTTTTTTCCCTCTTCTTTTTTTTTTTTTTTTTTTTTTTTTTTTTCCTCCCCTCCCCTCCCTTGGATTGAGACAGAGGGGAAAGGCTTTCGGAGCACACAGTTGATGTAAACAGACGCAGGCGTTTCGCCTTTACAGCACGAAGGCTGGGTTGTTGTTTTGAAAATTGCACTGGAGAACCGAAGGGATTTTTATGATGATCATCATGCTCCTAGGTCCATCTTTGCTCTCTCGCTCTCTCGCCGACTGCGAGACGCTAGTGGACATGTTATGCTTCTGACTGAAAAGAGATTGAATAAGATGAGAAAGGAGATTTATTAAAAAAAAAAAAAAAAGCACAACGTCGCATTCAGCCGGGAAACTTTCTGAATATTTCTGGAAGAGGATGCTTGCCGGGTTTGTGAACCGCGAGATCGGTGGATGTTTATCCGGAGGGAGGTGTTAGCAGAAGACGCTCCCGGGCGCCGGGAGGAGTTTGCGCCGGCGGCGGCGGCCCCGCGGCCGCGGAGCTCTCGGAGGTGCTGACGGCCGGGCGGGACTGGGGCTCCACGCGTCCCTCGCCGCGCTCCCCTCAACCCCAGGCCCTTTCCTGCCAAAACTCCAGCCCAAGTCCGCAGCTCCGCACTCCGGGGTGTTGGGGAGCTCCGCGGCGCCCCTCGCCCGGGGACGCGGGTGCGGAGGGCTGGCGGCTGCTCCCTCCTACCACTGCCAGACTTTTCTTTTTTCTCCTTTTTTTCCCTTTCCTCCCCCCGTCTTCTTTCCGATTATTGCCTACTTTAGAGTTCTCTATTTATAGCAGCCAGGCACAAGGGAAGTGTGCCATGTTTGTGGATTTCTCTCTATACGTTGACCACGACAGAAATCTACGTGTTCTTATTTTTAGCTTTCTCGGAAGAGGCTTTGCTTGGCTAATCTCTTTATCAATTCTAGCGAAGTTTGTTGTTGTGGTTGCTCCGTGGGTTTTTCGGAGAGGGAGCGAGGGGCAGGGGGCCGGTGCCTGAGGATGTGCTTGCGCTGCCATCGATCCCGGCGAGTTGTGTTGAGTTTGGGGTGCAGTTTTGCCGGCGGGTAGGACCGACCCTCCTCGGGGAGAGCCCCGAAGGGGGATCGGCACCCTCGGAGGCTCTCCCACACAAAGGGGCAGCTCGTGGGGATCAGCGCTCTCGGAGCAGGAGGCTTGGGGCACGCCAGGCTCCCCGGAGCCGGGCAGGGGAAGGGGGCAAGTTGGCCGCTGCCCCTCTCAACCCGGCCGGACAGCGGTGCGGGGACAGCCGCTCTCCTGCCGCTATTGTTGAGCCCCCTCGCCTCGAGCAGCAGCCGAAAACAAGTGCGAAAAGCCCCGGCTAAACCCTCGCCATCGCCCTGCCGCTACTTTTAGTTATTTTTTTTTCTTTCTTTCCCTTTCCCTCTCTCTCGTTGGTTCATCTGCTGTTATTATCAGCCTTTTCCATATGGCCACTTTAATTAATGGCAGACAAAAGGGAGTTTGGGGCGGGAGGGGGGGGGGGGGAGGAATCCAGGAATTAGAGTTTATAGTTGGTTTGTCTCTCTCTGATGCTGTCATAGAAACCAGAAGCAAAGATGCCGCCTTTCCACTTCTTTGTATGATCCTGTTTATTGTTCCCGAGCGGCGCAGATTGGAGCAGGCGCGTGTTGCAAAGCACAAACCAGCGCCGGCTGCTGCCGCCGGGAAACCCGGGCACAACTTGTCCCCTTCGGCTCTTTCAAACCTGCCTGCCCTCCCCCCTTCTCTCCCCTCCTTCACCTGCTACGCAAGAACAAGGAGAACTTGGTTTTTCTTTTTTTCTTCCTTTCTCTTTATTTTATTTGTTTTTTTTTTTTCCTCCCCCCCCCCCCAAGTGGTATTGTGGGGCTGTGGGATCCCCGCCCCACAAAGAGTAGGAAAACTCTGGAAAGTTGGGGTTTTCCCTTCCCAGAAAGCAGACGGGAGCTGTCCCCTGTGTCCCGCTGGAGTTGGGGTCCGGAGCGGCGGGCCCGGCTCTGTCCCGGGTGCTGTCACCGAGCAATCCCGGCCCCCCCGGGCTGGGTGGCCGCGGTCGGGGTTGGCGATTTCCCGAGGGTCCCATCCAGGAGGGGTCTGGGCGGGCAGCGCCGCTTGTCCCCTGCTCAGTCCCGAGCGAGGAGGGTGAATCCGCACCCCTTTCCCCCCGCAGGGTCGCCGCTGTCCCAGGGCAGCTCTCGGGGGGCGAGGGGGCAGCGGGGGCACCTCGTGCCTGTAGAAAAGGCATAAATTCGGCTCCCTCTCCTCCTCCTGGGAGTCCTGGGGCTCGGCCTGGCTGGAGGGGTGTCCCACTGCGGGACAGTGCTTAAGGTCACTGCCAAGGGTGGCGTGGGTGACTTCGGGACGGGGTTGCCCCTTCCCTTTCGGCAAGTCCTGGGCTGGAAGGGGGCGAGAACCTCCTCCCCTGAAACCCCCAAATTTTCCTCATTCTCCCCCCACCTCCACACCCTGTCGGTCTGAGCTACTCTGTCTCTGTACCCCCAGCATCATCCTTCTCCCCAGGGTAGTGGGAACACGAAGCAGGGGGACAGCAGCTCGGGGCTCGGGACGGCTGTCACCCCTGCATTTCCCGGTTCTTGTTTTGGAGAGCCAGGCTACACCCGTGACTGGCCCGGGCTGGGCTGGGAGAGAAGGGGGCACAGGTGCCCTCCGGCCGCTGACTGACAGAGGAGCCGGAACTGTCCCCAACAGGCCGGGGTCACAAACTGGGGCCTGGGGGTGGGCACGGGCAGGCGAAGCCCTGGCTCGGAGCCTCCCCCGCCCCGTCCCGCAGAGCCCCGGCAGCCGGAGCAGTTCCCGGCAGTCAGATGATGATGATGATGATGATGAGGGCAGGGCTGACTTCGCAAGACGTAGCTCGGCGTCAGAGCAGCTGCCATTTTAGCAGCCGGTACTAAACCCCCCCTGCACCCCCCGCAAGGCTCGGCTTTGGGGTGCTGCCTCCAAACTTGGGTTCTGGATGGGACACGCTGCTCTTCCTGGGCTTTGGGGGGAGCAGTGCACCCTAAGCCAGCAATCTCGGAAGAGGCTGAATGACAGAGCTTTAGAGCTCAGGAATAGAAACTCTTTTCCCTCCCTGAAATCTCACCGTAGTTTTGTATCAGGGCTTGAGAAGTGGGTGAGGTTACACTCCTGAACCCCCAAAATCAGCCTGTGAAATGCAAAATGGTATCTCCCTCACTGTCCAGCGAGGGGCAGAGCCCTCCTTTTGCAGCCTCGGCGGGGTTTATTTTGCAGGGGATGCTGCCGTCCCCAACTCAGAGGTTGGGGGGACCGGGACCCTCTGCCCCCCGAGAGCAGAGTGAGGAAGGGGAAGCGGAGGATTTACAGTAAAGGCTGGAGCCAGAGCTGGGCTGGGCTTCCCAGAAGACATGAAATGAGGCGTGTGAAGGGGAGGGAGAGGCGGGGAAGAAGCCTTACCACGGGGAAGACAGATGTGGAACTTTAATGCAAAAGTGGGGTGCAGAACCCACTCTTTTCTTTGCTGTGTGAGGTTGTTAGAGTTTGTAAACAGAGGGGCTTATTTTCCCAGCTGTAAACTCTATGGCTGAGTGGTTAGAGCCCTTTCCTTAATGACAAAAGGCATCTCCTGTCGTCACTTTATAGCTGTTCCCCTTTCTCATACGCGGGAGCTGAGCACGGAGGACCCTCGCTGCAAACTTCCAGAGCTGGGAACACCTCACTGTGTGTTGCTCTTCTTTCCCCACCAAATCCCCTTTTGGGTTGCTTGTTGTGCAGATGCTATTTGTGCCCTGGCTATGCAGACAAAGGAGGGGGCTGAGGTGGTCCCAGCACTCCAGGTTTATTTGGCTTTTTGGGAGCTTGTCCTACAGCAGCCGTGAAAGGATTGTCAGCCTGGGGTTAACTTCCACACAGCCTCTCAGTTTCCAGGTATTTCTAGAGTTTTGACAGGGCAGAAGTTGCTGTCAAGGAAATCTTTCCACCCTTTTCTCTTCCTTTTCTTTCCTTCTCCTGTGTTGTACTGGTTTCTACAAAGAATAACTACACCCATGTTCCCAAGCTGGTCTTCCTGGGTGTGTGTTGCAGAGCCCACTGGTGTCTCTGACACCTTTAAAGCTGGACTGTGTGAAACTTCCCATCTTAAAATACTCTGTATCACTTCTGAGGCTATCTACCTTTGCAAAGCAGAAGTTTGATCCATAGCCCAGGCCTTAGAGAGGAGAATCATGGTGTGGATAGAGAAATAGAGTGATAAGCACAGGCTGTGGAAAGTTTCTAGGGTGGAGAAAGGCCCCAAAATATCTTGTTTCTAGAATGAAATGAATTTATGTGAGTTTCTTCTCTGGGTTCAGGGAACCAGGTCTTGAATCTGTCCCCTCCCACTCCCCACAACTATTTCCACCAAGGAGAAAAGGTTTTTCTGGGTTTATATTTGGAGTTTCCCCTCTTGGCAGGCTAATCTGTCAAAGGGGATTTCTGGAAGTGCAGCGTTTGCCCTTGCAGAGCTCAGGAGCTGCTTCGCTGGGAGCAGCTGCGTGCTGCCTTTGCCCTTTGGGACAGGGCTGGCACACAGAAAGTGAAGAGCAGTTTCCAGGCATCTCCTCCCCGTGCAGGTTCCCTGGGAGCAGCAGCACAGGAGGGCATCCCTTGGCTTCCCTGAGCTGCTTTCCCACAGTATCTCACCTGGAAGGGAGGTTTTTTCTGCTGTGGGAATAGCTGAAGTTGGGCACTGAGGTGAGGACATCTCAGGGGCATGAAAATGTGTTGAACACTTATGTTTGAAGACTTTAAACATCAAAAATAACCAGAGTGGAGCAGATCCTCAAAAACTTTAAACACTGTGGTTTTTCTAAGGACTGTTTCATAGAAGGCACAAGTTGGAGTTTTAAGGAAAAATGGCAAATATACATCCCAAAAGGAGTAGTTCTCTGTTGCTGAGGTTATTCATCCCTGCAATGCTCCTGTGAAGCCTTGCTGTGGGTTTGCAGGGGTGGATGGGGAGGCAGAGAAGATTTCTGGGCTGGAGAGTCCAGACAAACACACTGACCACTTTCTGTGAAGTGTTGGTCTCTTGAAGCAGGAGTTTGCCCTTTGAGAGGCTGTTATTTTGAACAGCTCTGGCTGCTTTTAAAACCATGCATCCCTACGTGCTACAGCAGCCTTTGGGGAGGCAGTGCCTGTAGGAAACTGGTCCAGCAGTGCCTTGGGTGGACCCAGCACTGGGAGCTGTGGCTGGTTTTGGGCAGACCCAAGAGGGAAAAGGCAGATGTGGCTGTGGCTTGTTCATGGATGAGTGTAGGGAGAGGGTGTGGGCTGGGAGCGTGGCTGGGGCTCCATCCACTGCCCTGCTCCTCTGCTGCTCCCATCAGAGCATCCTGGAGCTCCCATTGCCACACACACCCCTTCATGTCTGACTTGGATGCCAGGTGTGTTTTGTAGCAGCAAGGAAAGGAATTAGCTGGGAAAGTCTGCCCAGGGAAAGGTGGTCTGGTGTGAAAGGATGTCAGGAAAGGAAAACAGGGAATTCCCAGGCATGGTTTGGTTGAGGAAAAAGTGGCTGGGATCGCCTTGTTCTGCCAGCTGGGCTGTTCCCAGTGAATGTCAGCCTTAGAGCAGGATACTGAAGTGCTGCGCTCTGCAATCCTCTGATTTTCAGTTTGGTTTGGTTTAGGGAAAAGAAAAAGAAGGGAAAAAAAAAGAAAAAAAAGGTATTTTTCACCTAAATTAAAATACTTTTGATCTTTGTCTTTCATTGAACTTTTTGCTTCAGAGAGAATAGATTAATAAACACTTTCAAATGGAAAAACAGAGTTTGGAAAGGTTCCCCTTTCATCTTTAACACAGAGCTTTAATGCTAACCTGAGTATGAGTCGGCTGTTCCCCATTCCTTTTCTCTCACTTTTTTTTTTAAATCTTAACAACAATAACTTTGCTTTTATTGTGATCACGCTGGCCTTTACTGGTCACTTTTTATTCTTTCTTTTTTTTTATTTTGAAGTCAGCACGTTAAAAAAAAAAAAAAATCGCAATGTTATTTTAATCAGACCAAATGAAAGAGCAAATCAGAGCGAGAATTTTAATCTGCCCCAAGCAAAACTGCCTTGTACATCTGTCATGTTGGGATTAGTGGAACTCTTTAAAGAAGCTGAAGACTTTTTAAACAAAGTATTAAACATTTGTGACCTGATTTCCATTCTTACAATATTCTCATTAATAAGAGTGCAGGCTGAAAAGACATCTGTTAGGTCCTATTTGTTTTAAGAATATTAAAGGCTAATAAGAATATTGGAGGGTGGGGGTATGGGGCAGGGGGGAGTCTAAGTGTAATATTTAGAGCCAAATCTCAGAGCTGCAGTTTTCCAAAGTGATTTTGGATCTAACTTGATGCAGGGAAGAGGGAAACATGAATCTTGGACCTCGAGTTGGATGCCCCATGTTGTTGTTCGTGGTTGGTTTAGGCTGTTGGTGCTTGTGTGAGGCTTCCCTTTGGGCTGGGAGCTTTGCCTGGGGCTCCATCCCTGCTTAAGGAGTGGAGAAGGGGAAACTCTGCCTTTCCAAGGTAAAATTTAGGCTGAGATGGTGCAGAAGCAGAGATACAACCTTAAATTATGCACAAACACAACTGGCATGCGTGTGCTACCTGCACTCATCCAGTGCTGCCCTGGACCAGCCATGAAACATAGCAGAGAGGGAGTGAAAACGTCCTTCACAGCTTTGCTGCTTGTTTTTTGCTTGATGGGAAGGCAGTTAAAGTAAATGGCCCAGCTTGGACCCCTAAGGAAAAAATAAAGCCAGGCATGTGTTGGGTAAAGTACTCTCTGAAAGAAGCCTTCACTATTAACGTGCATATATGGTTTAAGAGAAGGTTGCTGTCGACTGCAATCTTTGCATCTTGTTTATGCTTGCTGGGTAAAATATTAACTAAAGCATCTGAACATAAAGTTCTGGTGTGAAAGAATATCAGCAGGGGAGAGCCATATGGTGCCAGGCTGCTAACAAAATACCAAACGCTGGAGATTCCTTTTTGCAGAAGCCTGAAAACTCTCGTTCCCATCCATAATACATGAGTTCACGCCTTTGATTACTCCAAATATTAGTCCAAGCGGTGCAGGCGTCTCTTTGGAGCTTACACAACTTAGGGCACGCCGTGCTCTTCCCCCCTCTTCCTTTACATAAAAGAAATCGATGTCGAGCTGTTAAGATACAAATATCCAATATGCTGTAAGACAATATGTTTCCGAAACTGCTGCGTAAGCTGCCTTCCCTCTAATTAAATATAAACTGCAGTAGAGACTCGGCTTTCTTCGTTCCTCTGCTTGAAATTGTTTGGCAAGCGTGTGGCTCTCCCCAGGACAGCATCTGCAAGCCAGGTTGGTGCCAGTTTTGGGGAAGCCTCTCGCTCCTTGTGGGTGCAATCAGAACCTCTCTGATCGATGCTGAGGGCTGTAATGGTCTCTGTGAGCAGCAGCTCCTAGGCACATTTATCTGAGCCCTCTCTGCAAGCCCAGGGTCAGGTGTATTCAGAGCAAAGGATTCAAACCCAGCATTAGGAGGATCCCTGGTGAATATTATTATAAGGTACAAGAGATGGCGCTGGGGGAGCTCTCATGCACGCGGTATTTAAAAACCAAGTTATTGCTGGCAAAATCTATAGGCGACAGTCTGAGGACTTCTGAAAATCTTTTCTCTTTTTTAAAACAATCCCTTGAAACCAACAATTTGACATTGAACAACTTGTGCTTGCCATTGTGTGTGGCTGGTTAAGGTTTGTGGTGAGCACCTCATTACCTGAACACCTCCAGAGTGCAGAGAAACCTCCTCAGCAGCTGCCTTTGGTTAACTCACATTTCAGAGCTGGAGCCTTTCCCTGCTCCTAGTGCTTCTCCAGACTGGGAGATGCAGCTCTGGGGGATGGAAGGCAGTGGCTCTCTGGCAGCTGTGGGTTTGGGGCCAAAGCTTGCATTTGAGTTGCCTGTTTCAGCTCTTGGACATCCAAACCCTCTTGGAAGCACATCAAGATTAGCACCTAAATGCAGAATTAGGCTTTTCTTTTAGCACTGGCTCTTCCCATCGTGGCTGTGTGGGCAATGCAGGGTGATGGGATGGGAATTAAGTCAGTGCCAAAACCTTGCTGGCTGAATGTCTGGTGAAAGCTTTGGGGCAGGGAAGGGTCAGACCTGCAACACTGTGTCCCAAAGTAAGGCTGCTCTGGTGAGCTGCTGGGATAACTGAGGGTGACAGGTGAGCTTTGAGAGAAGTTCCCTGATTTCATCCCAAAACTGCCTCGAAGGGGCTCGAAGCCTGAACTGAGCCTTTCCGAGGAAGATGTGTCCAGTCCTTTCTCTGCACTCAAAGCCCAAGTGCCTGTGTGGGAATGAGAAGAAAATAAATGAATTCACTTCCATGGTAAAGGAAAAAAATCTCTATTTGTAGGAATTCAAAATCCTTGGGTGGGTGAGATTCTGGGTACAGTTATGTTGGGCAAAGTTAGCCCAACTTGAGTAGCTCTGCAGAGGGGAAAGAGTTCATCCCTCTAAATGCTGATGTGGCCATGAGCATGTCAGAGTCCCAGACTCTCCTGCTTTTACATACACTTCCCTTCCATAATTCTGAAGCTTTACATCTAGTGAGCTTCTGGCAAGTGGAGTTAAAGGTTTGTTTGTTGCCCTCAATATTTTGATGTAATTAGTCAGTGAGCAACTCACTGCTTTTGCCCAGAGAAACGCGCTCTCCAAGAACACAAGTGACAGGGGAGGATTAATAGCCTTCTGGAGAGAGCTGCTCCATTTTTTATTTAATAAAAAAGAAAAAAAAAATGGAAAAAAAAAAGTGCCTGGGAGCGATGTTGTTGCTTTAAAAAAAATGACATTTGAAATGGTTAACTCTGCCTGCAGTGTCTCAGAGGAGCACAGAGTTGTCAGCTCCTGTCCCACATTCCCTAGAAACTTTCAGCTCCCTCTCATCATGGGGTGGCTTTCCTGGCTCCCAGGGGGGCAGGTGGCTCTGGCTGCTCCCACAGCCCTCACCCACTGGGCAAGGACACCCTGTCAGAAAGGGGAGAAAATAATTTGGAGAGGAGAGAAACTTCCAGCTTGTGGGATATGAGCTGGTGCTTGGCTGTGGAGCCTGGGGGTGACTGCACTGCTGGGGACTGTGGGCTTTCCCTGCTCCTGGCTTGGTTTTGATGGAGTGCAGAGGGCTCAGCCCGTGAAAGAGGCTGGAAGTGGGGATGAAAGCTGTCCCAAGAGCAGTGTCCAGGGGCATCCAGCTGCTGCCTCACCCTCCTCCTTGTCCCTGTGTCGTATTCCCAAGCAAGTGAAGGCTGCAGGAAGGACAGAAAGGTATCACTCGCCTCTGTTTAATTTCAATTAGACAGAGCCTACAGGAGCGCTCAGAGCGGTGCCAGCAGGGCTATAAACTCAACATATTTGATGATTCTCCTTTTTTTCAGGCAAACGGTGCACAGCAGCCTCCCCATTCAGCAGCAATAATCCTGGGGGGCTGGGACACTCGTGCTGCAGTGGTGACTCCTGTTTAATGAGCTGACCCTTCAGAAGGCATTAATTGCCTCATTTCATGGTGGGCAGCGTGGCACCTTGTGCCTGCCCCTGTTCTGGGGGCTCTGGTGAGGGAGTGGTTTGGTTTGAGTGTGCCAGGGCTGGGAGGGGGATGCTGGTGGGGGCTGAGAGCCAGCGGGCACTGAGCAGAGCTGCCTCGTACCCCTGGGGAGCTGTTGCTGCACGATGATCTCACCTCCTTTTATGCCTTATTGCTTCTGTCTGCCTGACTCTATATGACACACGCTTACGTGTCAACTTTTCACTTCTTATATGGCAGCAGAGAGAAAAGGCTTAATATCATAAAGACAAGCTGGCAGCTGGGAAGTAGCCTGTTTAGTCATCTAACTTTGCGTCAGAGGGACTGCCAGCCCCTTCCCTGGCTCTTCCAGGCAGCTTCTCCCTCCTCTGCCCGGTCTGGTGTCACATGTGGTAGAAATCCCTGTCAGGAAAACACCTCCCAGAGCAAACACCGCTGATGGATCCCAGCCCTGTGCTGGGGGCAAGGTGATTTGTGTTCCACAAACACATCTGTGTCCCCAGCTTGGGCAAAATTTGGGCAGAAGCAATGTGGGGTTTTGTTTTAGCTTTTGGGGTTCTGCAGTCGTTTTTACCCAGAACCTACAGGGCTGAGGGTGAGGTGTCACAGCAGATTCAAAATAACTTGGGCTGTGGCACTCAGCACTGGGGCGTCCCAGGAGGTTTGGAGCTCAGAAGGAACCCAAGAATCATTGACAGCTAAATCTATGGATGGCTAAAATGGCAGAGGAAAGATCAGTTTGTATTTCCCACTGTTTCTTCTACTCTTTCCCTACACACTGGGGAAATCTGTATTTGCTGCTCAGAAGCAGGTCCTGAAGCCTGTGCTGCCTCATCCCAGGAAAGTTGTCTGTAGTTGGCTTTTTACATTTGGCTTCCCCTCGGTGCTCAGCCTTGTATGCCCCTGTGCAAGCACCTCCCCTGTGCTTGGGCCCTCTTTTCCCTTCTCCCTTGGTTTCCAAACTGATGATGGAGTGGTTTGGATGCAGTGTGTCAGATACCTGAGCTGGATCAACGCCTCCAGCTCAGTCTGTCTGACATCCATCCATGCTGGGAGTACTTCCCTGTGCAGGCTTACAGCAGCTGTGGGGAAGGAGATTCTGATTTCAGCAGCTGCTGATGCCTCCTTTCACCCCTCACTTGTTGGGGTTGGTTTGTGTTCCCAGTTTGGGGGACAGCCCTGTCCCCATGCCCACAACTGAGGAGATGCACAGAGGGCTGGTGCTGTGGCTGCTGCTGTGTTGCAGGTGGAAGCAGCACTGTGCTGCTTTCCTCAGAGGTTTCCCCTTCTTCCAACAGCTGGAAGAAAGAGATGTGTATTAGGGGAGTCTTGGAGCTGAAATCCCCAACTCTGATTTGTTCCTCTGAATCATCGTGGCTCCTTCCTCACCAGCCCCTTCTTCAATCACCCTTCTCCCTGTCCATCTTCAGGCTCAGGAGTCCTAACACTGCCCTGGAGCCCCTTTGCACAGCAGAGACAAAGAGCTCACACAGCCCTAAAGATCTTCCCAGACCTCCTCAGGTGGGGAAGGACATTCATGCCTGACATCGGGACTGCCAGTGCACACACTCCTTGTTCCTGTTCTCACCCTGGTTGTTTCCCCACTCCTGAGGGCTCCTGGGCATCTGCAGCACCACGGGAAGGGTTTTACAAGACTCTTGTAACCTCACCCCGAGCCATCAGGTGGTTTCCTTCAGCAGCAACGTGTGTTGGGGCTGCTTCCTTCCCACTGGTCCAAGACATGCTTCTCCAAAAGCATCTCCAAGAATTTATCTGCACTGAATTCTCCCGCTGGTGTTTCGACATGCAGGCTCCACAGAGGCTTTCAATTTGGTATGAAAAGTAATTATTGCCAGGGTGCAGTTTAGCTGTTGTGTTTTACAGTGCTGGTGAGGTTAAAAGAAATAATAATAATAATACAAGAAAGACTCAGCCAGAGTAACTGCCTGCAACATGCTATTTGCATTTTTAAGGAAATACTTCTTTGAGACAGCTTGGGTGAAAGGTCGGCATTTGCATATAAATGGAAAAGAAAGTGTGTGATGCTGGAAGTTACATCTATATTATTTTCTCAGCAGTGAGCTGCTGTTCTGGAGATTAAGGGACGCCGTTTGCATTTGGCTTTTGTTGAATAGAGAAGGTACCAGGAAAGGCAAATTAGAACAAAATAATGAGGGAAATGTGCAAGAAGAAAGAAGCAACATCCTGTTTCTGGGAGATGCTCTCCTGCATGCCTGACACCTCACACGCCTGCTTGCACACGTGCTGGGCACGCGTGGATGAGTGTGGCTGAGAAGGGCTCCCTTTGCACGTACAAAGGGATGGATGCTGGGGATAATGCCAGTGTGGTCCCTGCTGTGAATAAGCCTGGCACAAAGGAGGATGATGGTGCTCATCATTTGGAAGTGATATGCCGGGGTTTGCTTGTTGTTTTTTTTTTTAATGTTGTTATTGTTTATTTTCATTCAGGCTCAGGTATGTTTGGAGAGGAATTATCAGCCATCTCAATGAGGTTCCTCCTATTGCAGTAGGAACCTTCATACTTTGTGGCTGGCAGGGCAAAGGCAGGAGGCAGAGAAATCCACAGCTCAGGGCTTGCTCTCACCTTGAAGTGGTCCAGAGTGGCTGAGAGGTTTTCCAGGCCCTGCTGCTGCCCTGGGCCCTGGAAACACCAGAAGGATTCCCTGGTGGAGAACCCCAGTGCTTTGTTTCCCCTCTTGTTGGTGGCCTCGCTTGCCACACTCAGAGCAGCTTTGTGCTCTGACAGCTCCCCCACAGAGCTGGGGGAAAATGGGATGTTGAACAATGTTCACTCTTTAATCTTTTTGATCAATACTTAAGAACACGGTGCAGACAGCAGTGGTGCTGTGGGCATGCGGCTTTTGTTCCTCTCTCGAGGAGTACATGAGTGGTACGAGGATGGAAGGTGAAAAACACCTCCTTTTTTGCCTTCTGCTGTGCCCTGCTGCTGTGCACTGTGCTGCTGCCACTTGGTTGGGAAAGAAAAAAGGCTATAATAAAAGCTCTTATTAACTGGCCATGAACACTGGAGCATGAATATTGCTCTTAATGAGGAGACACCGCAGCCTCATTTGCTTCCCTTGCATTGTAGGTGCACAGGGCCCCAGCTCCTGCAGCCCTGGGTGATACAGAGAAACGGGAGGGAATGTTGGTCCTTCCCTAGAGCACAATTTGGTGTGCAGAGATGCTGGACAGGGGTGGAAAGAGGACTCCAGATGAAGGGTGGCATCCCAGCCATCACCAGGGGCTGGGGGTGCCAGGTCCCACAGCAGGGTGATGTCTGCACCCCGCTCCTGGTGGATTTGGAGTTTGTTAATGACCCACTGAGGGTTTTGCTCCCTCTCCAGGGAGCAGTTTTCCACACTTCTTCCCATTGCAACGTGGTTTTGTGTTTGGGAAATTTGAATTTTTCTGTGATTCAACCAGCTGCTCTCAGTCCTGTCCTAGGGCTGTGGGGAAGGGATGATTCTCTGTTCCCATCACGGACCTGACAAAGATTTCAAGAGCGTGTAAAGGTGCCAGGTATGACAGGGCAAAGCATGAGCTGGCAGGGCTGAGGTGACCACAGGGGCTGACACAGCTGCCTGGGCAGGGGTGGCAGCTGACAGCATCAGAAGCAGGATGAGGCAAGAGCTGAGGTGGCAGGGGCTGGGAAGGAGGATGTGAGTCACTTGTGCTTCAGACAGTGCTGGAGGAGGGAGCCGAGGCAGGGGATGCTCCCTGGGCTGCAGGAATGGCTGGAAGGAGAGTGGCAGGTTCTTGTGGCTGGAAATGGGAAAGCAGCAGCACAGTGCTGGCAGTGACCTGTCCTCTTCCCCTTGGCACAGTCTGGTGCTCCTCTCCTGTGTCCTGTGCCCCAGGACCCGCAGAGCTGAGCAGGCTGTACTTGGCTGCCGGCACTGAACACCTCGGAGCTGTGCTGGTGCTGAGCCAGTGGCTCGGTGTGTCAGCAAGGCACGCTGTGCTGCAGGGGGCTGTTTGGCAGGGAAAGCACTAGAAGGGCTTGTTCCTACTGAAATCAAACCCTTCCCTTCCTTTGGGTAAGGGGAAAATAAAAGGTCAGAGTGCGCATCACAGATTTCGTGACGTCACAGCGTGTGGTTTGCTAGCAGGGTGGGTTAAGCCAGCACCGTGTGTTTGGTGGGACAGTGGAATCACAAATGCAGTTCATTGATGCAATGAATTGTTGGGTCTCTGGACAGCCAGGCAGTGCTGCAAGGGACCCTCTGGCTCTGTGCTGCCATGAGAGGAGCCACGGCTGGGAACGAGGAGGGGAAGAGGGGCAGAGCAAACTGTGAGCTGTGCAAACACAGTCACAGGGTCAGGTCCCCACAGCTCAGCCCCAGCTTTTAGGAGGAAACTGCTCATGACCCTTTAATTTTTCCTTTTATAGAGATTACAAACTGTTTGGGACTTGCCCCAGGGGAGAACATCAAAGCTCAACATCCCCATCCCTGGAAGTATTCAAGGCTGGATGGGACTTGAAGCAACCTGGTCTAGTGGAAGGTGTCCCTTCCCATGGCAGGGAGCTGGAATGAGATGATCTTTGTCCTTTCCAACCCAAACTATTCCATGATCTCCTCAGTGATTGCCCAGCTCCTCTCTAAATGTTAAAAGGAAAAGTATCTCTAGGTCAGCAAATGAACAAAGTAAAACCACAATCCAGCCAGCCATGCTACATCTCCCATCCATACATCCCATCTTAACTAATTATTAAATCATATTTGCTGATAAGTATGAGATGTAATATCTATTACACAGCTGTTAAACCTCAATTAATATGTTTTAATGATCAGTCGTTTACTGTGCAATATACAATTAACATCCGGTATTAGATCTTAAATTAAATGCGTGTTTGGGAAGCTAAATTTGCAGCACTGAACACAGCCCTGCTGCAGTAAACAGAGATAATTGCCTGGAATAGGCAGCATTCCTGTACCCTGAGAGGGGGCTAAACCAACACTCCTGGCATCGGAGATGAATGCAGGAGAATTGCTGAAGAAGCTGGGTTCTACTTTTTCAGTGTATTTTGATTCCTACAGAGGTTTTAATTCCTTTCCTTTGGGAAAAAAGCACCCTGATGCAGAGCTGCTGTGTTCCTGTGAGTGGGAGGGTTGAGGTGCATGGGGTGCTGGCTCAGAGGGGTCTTTTCTTGGCAAATGTTGGGCAGGAGCGTGGGGCAATTAATTGTGCTGAGTCCTGGGGCTGTGTGAGAGCATTCAGTGCTGCAGTTTGGAGCTGAGACTGAGGCCTTAAATCAAAGACAAGGCTCATGTTACCTGCCAGCAGGAAAGCTCTCATTGCACCAAGGGCTTGAGGCCATGCAGGGAGGTAAATTCATTTATTGGTGTTCTCCAGGCAGTGGCCACAGAGCTGCATGTGTGGGCAACAAACTGCAAATCACAGAAACACTGAATGGTTTGGGTTGGAAGGGACCTTAAAGTTCATCCTGCTCCAGTTCTCTCCTGTCAGGGACACCTTCCACTATCCCAGGCTGCTCCAAGCCCCATCCAGCCTGGCCTTGAACACTTCCAGGGATGGGGCAGCCACAGCTTCTCTGGGCAACCTGTGCCAGGGCCTCCCCACCCTCTGAATAAAGAATTCCTTCCTAACAGTGAATCTAAATCTCTGGTTTAGTTTTAAGCTGTTCCTCCTCATCCCATCACTATTTGCCCATGTGAAAAGTTGCCCTCCGTGTTTTCTATAAAATGCAGGGATGTCAGGCAGCCAGCAGTGCAGAGGGGTGCAGCAGCCCAGGAGAGGCTTCTCCAGATTACAGAAGGTGTAAAATTTGGTTTTGAGGTTTCTCTTTTTTAAATTCCTATAAAAGTTGGGGCCACAAAATGCTCCCTCTGATCCCTTACACCACTGCAGTGTCTCTGTACTTCTGCTGTGAGAAGTGAGCCCACATTTCTGGTGGGAGGCTGAAAGACCCGGCCTGTTCCCAGCACGCTGCTGCCTCCTTAACTCAGGATTCACCTTTCCCATGAAAAATGCGCCTGAACAAAAATGAAGAAAAATTTTCCTCCTTTTTTCTTTTCTTACACTTGGAGGAACAAATGAAGATTGATATGTTTTTCTTCCAGTCTTTCAGTTTAAATATGCAGTGATGCATCTCATGTGGAAAGGAAGCCTTCACCCCCCTTATTTTCTCTACAGAACCTTCCCCTCACCCCATCACTTTTCTATAGCAGGTGTAAACTCTGCAGAGATTTGGGGACAGGGTGGGGCTGCACCTGGGGCTCCCCTGGCACTGTGAGGACATGTGTGAGAGCCGACTGCCACCAGGCATCCCCCTCCTCAATTCTATTCATCCACACCCCAAAGCTTCCTATGAGGTTTGTTGTGTTTATTTTTGGGGGACTTTTCTGTGATCCTTTGGAGGGTTAAATTTTTTTTTCTGGCAAATTAATGTTTTCTTCTCTCTTTGGAAATGTGATGTAAAACACACATGAGTCTGATTAACACTCCAAATTGTTGTGGTCTCCCCGCCAGGTTTCCACATCATCTTGTTTGGGATTGGATGAGGGTGACTCAAACATTTCAAGGAACTCGTTCTTTTGTAGCAGGATTCCACACAACTTGCAGTGCTTTGGTTCACAGCCGTAGATATCCCAGAAGGGGACAGATAGATTCAAGGTTTGGGAAAGAACATCATTCAGCAGAGGATGGTGGTGGCTTGTCGTAAATGGTGATGGGGAAAAGCAGCCTGAGACTCCAGTGTGTGCTCCAGCCCTGACTGGGTGATGGTGCAGAGGAGGGAGTTGGTGGACAAAGCCGGTGGTTTCCCTTGGGATGTGAACGCCAGGCAGTGATCCATCAGACCAGCTGAGCATCTGGGTAATTTTCCAAGGATGCAAGTGCTCCAGGCTCTGAGCTATCACTGTCCCACCCCAGTGCCAGGAGGGGACCCCAGAATACGCCGTTCCCTCTGGGATCTGCTTCCCAAGGGCTAAAACATGCATTTAAGGCCATATCCCACACGTCCTGGTGGGTGGCCCAGGCAGGGGTTAACAGACGTGTCCTTCACATGACCAGGGAGCTTCGTTTCTGCTGAAGCCAGGATCCTGGGGGAGGTGGAAAGGGCAGAGCCAGCAGTGCAAGCTGATCCTCCCTGGAGACCAGATGCATTTCAGCAGCGTGGAATAGAGGAAATCTGATTCCGGTGTTGACAGAGCTGCCTTGGGCATTCCAGCTGGGCTGGGCAGAGGGACTGGAGCAGACTCTGAGCTGCTGTGGCCAACCTTCAGCCAGGCCAAGGCTCCTTGCCCCAACACTCAGCGCTTTATTGCCTCCTGCCTAAAGGGATGAAGGCATGGAACGTTGGGATGGGGACTCTGGCAAGGACAAGCTGGCACCTTGAGCCAGATTTATCCACAGCAGCTTCCAGGATTCACCCTTTGCCTGTGGCTTGGGCTCACATGAGGAAACAGGCCCAGAGAGGATGAGTTTGGATGTGGGTCGCTAATTTTTTTCTCTTCATGGTTGCATCTCATGATGTCTCAATCTTTCAAAAATCTTCTAAGCTATCTTTGGGGTTATCCAGGATCCATTGTTTCTACAGTTTAACCCTCTCTCTGCTCCTGCCCCCACTGCATAAAGGATGCTCCTGCTTTAAAACGTGCTGTTGGGAGAAGGATGCTGAGGGAAATGTTTTACATAAGCAGACAGGCAGTGCTGGCCTATGAATGTGCTATTGAAACATCTTTATTTCTTCTTATTTGGTATTTCCCCCCTCTGTTCTCATTTCTTCTGTCCATTTCTAGCTTCTTTCCTTCATTTTGCTTAGCTTTCATCATCTGCTTGGCCATCTGTGCCTCCCTGCTCCCCTTCCTCAGAGCTTCTCCAAAGCACAAGAATTTTTCAGCATCTCCTGGATTTTTTTTCCAAGCCCTGAGATTTTTTTGAAGGTCCAGGCCAGAACATAGTGGTTTAAACAGGCTTTGGAGCCTCTAACACAAATGATTTTTCTGTGACACCTAGAAAAGTTCCCCCAGCTGCCCTCCTGGCTTCAGAACAGCTGTTTTAGGACAAATACATACGGGTGACTTTGCCAGTCACCTATTTTAGGAACCATCTTGGATGTACATCACCCCAAGATTGAATTATCCCAGTCTTTCAATGTTAATTTTCAACTGTTAAGAGTGTGTTATCCAACTGAAGACCAAGCTGAGCAGAGCTGCAGTGTTTGGGGTAGGTGGAGGGTGGAAATTCTTTATGGTTGGGGCTCCTGTCCTTGGCACAGCACCCTGGGGTCGTGCTCGGGGCATGGAGGGTTTGTATGACCATTAAAGAAAGCAGGCAGGGAATAAATCCTTCATTTCCACCTCTGGTTGATGCTGCTGACGGGGTGCTGGGCTGACTCTGGGTCCTGACCCCATGTTCCTCTTTGCCTCCCCAGAAAATGAGTTTCGGGGTGAGCTGCTGAATCAGAGGTGGACCCGTGGAGAGAAGATCAGCAGCTGCGAGGGAGCCGCCGGCCTGCACGGCACACGCATCAAGGTGAGTGCACCAGCACGGGCCTTTTTAGGACAGTGATCCCCCCAGCCCACCTGCTGGCCGTGGGACAAGGGCCACGTGTGCTCCAGCTCCTTCTGGACCAGCTGCTCCTGGGGGAACGGAGCCTTTTTGGTACCCACAAAGTGATGGGCAGGACTTGGAAATCTCTGTCTCCTTGCTACAGCCAAGCCTCCTGTGTAGTGAATCCGGGCAGGGAGGGCTTCCAGCTGTCAAAATTTGGCTTGGATTCCAGATATTTAAATCTTTGCCTTCCTCTCCGGTGCCATCCTTCAAGGGTGGCTCAGATCTGGGTATTTAGGTCACTCCCAGGCCTGTTAAAAGAGGCTCTTTCTCCAAGGCGCCGGCTGGTCGGAAGGAGCCCCTTGAACACCAGGTGAAGCTGTGGTGCCTTCAGAGGGGACAAGCGAGTCATTCATTCCCACCGGGACCCTGGACAGCTCCTGGGGCTCAACAGAGCCACTCATTTACTGCTGCAGCTGCGGCTGATGAAAGAGGTACAGCCAAGGCTGTCAAACCTCCCAGCAGATTCACTGCCAGCAGATTAGGAAGCTTTAATTAAGCAGAGAACTGGGCTGTTCACTACACAAATGATGCTTCCTGTCCTATTTTGGCCTCTCATTAGTGAGGCACCATCTCCAATGAGTGGGTGGACCCACCTGGGTGATGAGGAAGCTTCCTTAGGTGACTGATGTTACCAACTCTTCCTGTATTCCCAGATAAAACAAACCCCGGGAAAACCCCAAACCAGCAAAAATCCACCCTTAAAAACATCCTTCTTCACTAACAAGCTGTCAGCTGCACGCAGGTGTCGCCAGGAAAGCTCACACCTTCTTAGAAAGCAGAGTAAGCAGTTGTTGCTATATTTAAAATGAGCTCAATTAAGGCTTTTCTATTGAACCTGCCAAATAAGCACTTAGGTTAGATTTAATAAGATTGTCGTATGTTAATAAAGTAATGATTACAAAAGGTAACATTCCCAGTACCTGACGCTCATCTGGTGCTGTCTCTAGCAAGCACATCACAAATATTAACCATTTCTCGCAATCCTCAGCTCTGCTTATCTGTGTTTTATCTGAGTGCCCGGCTCAGGGGATGAGAGGAGGGGATGGGGAGGGGGGCTCTGAAGGGAGCCTGGATATTGTGTGAGTGTGCAGCCCCCTTACCTCACAGGGGGAGAGGTCTCGATCACTCTCTAACCTTTGGATCTGCATTGTGTGCACATGCTTGCACATCTCTGTGTGCTCATAAATACATACCATATTTAAATGTAGTTTTTCATGCCGGTCACAGCTCGTAATCCACAGGATGCGCAGCGGCGAAGGACAATGGGATGTGGGGCATGTTTACTTATTTATTTTTGCCTCTAAAGAAGTCCAGGCATGGGATAAAATTTCCCATGACAAGGTTTGAAATGAGATCTCTGCAGTGCTGGGGAGAGCTGATCTCTGCATGGAGCCAGCTGAGCCTGGACGCTGCTGCCAGGGCTCGTCCTGGACCATGGTGTCTGGTGACAAAATGAACCTTTGTCTCCCAAATCTCTGTTTTCCTGTGCCATGGGGATCTAGCTGGGAGGCAGCTGAACAGCAGGCAGGTTGTTGGTGAGGGCTGACTGCTGTCAGGACAGGTAGGACGGGTGGTGGTGGGGCCACCAGAGCCCATCCCTGCTGTCCCCTTCGCAGAGATGCACCTCAGCAATCCCCTCACATCGTGCCACTCGAGGATAATCTCATAGAAAAGGCAGCTGGCTTATCAGTGAGCTGGAAAACAATGAGATTGAAGACCTACAATTCTTTTCCCCCCCCCTTCCCTACCCCTCCTCTTCTGGCACGGGAGCCGTCGGCACGCACGGAGCCACTCAGGTCTGGCTGGCATTGGGATTGCGCGCTGCAGCGCTTCCCAAGAGTGGAGAGGAAAGTGTGTGTCAACTTCAAGCACGGCCTCTGGAATCACCCAGCCTAATGCTGGGCTGTCAGCGCCACGGAGGCAGCGGTGCAGCTGCGCCTGTGTCAGACGTGATGCTCAGGAGCAGCTTTTCTGCTCCGCTTCCCTCGAGTGTGGAGGATGCCGCTGCCATCGCTGCGGAGCTCAGGCAGCGCCTCACTGGCAGCACTGGGTGCTTTTGCGGGGGGGGCTGGACCCTTTCTGCAAATGCAAAGTGACAGCACGGCTTCAGGAGGATGTTTGTGACACAGCTGGAGTGTCGGATTCGAGGTGGGTACAAGCTGTGGGTTTGCATCTCAACATGTCAAGGCAAAATCCTCCCCCTCCCCGACTCCGAGCCCGGGAACACCGTGCAGGGTGTCCTTTCCTGGAAGCAGCCAGAGCAAAAGGCAGGCGGGAGCTTATTCAGCCAAGAACAGGACTCACAATAGGTGGAACGTCAGGAGGATTTAAATCAAGCAGCTAGGAAGACCCTAAAGGAAGGAGAGGGGAAAAAAATCCTCCCAATTCCAGAGTGTGGTTATAAAATAGCAGCTGGGAGCTATTACTGAGCCTTTTCTTAAAAGTAGAGGCACACTGTTGATCAAGGGTATTTCTTTCTCCATCACCCCTTATTTATTTATTTAAAAAATTCACAGCTAGAGAAGGTCCAGCAGGACAAAGTCCTCCTCATTTTTCTGCAATGAACAAGGATGCCATGGCACTTTACAGAGAGAAAAAAGGAGAAGAGAAATTTTGGAGGTGCAGATCCAGGTCTTTCCAGATGTGTTCAGCCTGCAACAGCCAAGGGGGAATTCCTTTTAAGAAAAAAAAGGAGGAGAAATCAGGATAGGCCATTCAAGCCCACCCTCACTGAGAGGCAGTTTTGCTGCCTTTTCCCTTGAGGAGCTAAAGAAGGGACTCTCTGGATCTTCAAGAGAGGAGGGACAAAGCAAGAAACCCCTTTTCAACAATTCTGCAGGAAAACAATGTCATTTCTTCTGGCATTTTCCTTCTGCTGCTGGGCACATATAACTTTGGGGTTTTACAAAACTAAAAATAGAGACAGTGTGTGTCTGTCTGTCCCTCTAAAGCTCAGACACTGCTTCCTGCAATTGGCATTTTGCTACGTCCACAAATAAGCACCGATAGAAGCTCCACTGCTTTCAGTGTAAAATAAATATTCCCGCCTGAATCCTCACCTCCCTTTGTCCAGCTGAAGGGTTTTTCAGCATGTTTATTTTCTCTGAGCTCCGTGGTGCTCTTGAATACATATAAAGTATTGCTGCTGACCGGGGGGAATTCAGCAGGGCCTTTAATGGCAGATTTGCATAGAGCTGTGGAAGCCCAGGCACACCTGGGCATCAGCACGTGCTGGGCTCCCAGTGGGTTTGTGTTCTGTAATGTTCCTCAGGCTTCCATTGGGAAGGAAATGTGTATTAAGACAAGAAAGAAGAAGAAAATGTCAACCCTGTAGGTACTCCATGAAATGAAACTTCAGATCCGTGCTGTATTGCTCTCTTGGCAGCAGAACAAGACCTTTACTGTAGAATCCAGCTGTTAAAATTCACATTGTGCTCGGGTTAAACTCTTTTTCAAGTTTGTCTGTCTGAACATCATTGGTCTAAGTCTGCAGTATTGATAAATTATCATTATGACTTGTATTCTGCTCCTGTCAGGGAGCTCCTTAGTGCAGGGTAAATAGGATAGGCGATATTTCTTACTTTTAGAGAGAAAAGAGGGGGAAAAGGGGCATACAGAGATGAAGGGATGTTCCCAATGTTACCCTGACTACTAGAGGCAGAGCACTGAGCTGAATACTGAAGGGAGTACCCTGAGACCCAGCACAGAGTCCTTTCCTGTAGTGTGGGGTTAGGAAACTTGCTGGATGCTTAATTTGATTTAATTTTAGAGATAACCCATGGATAAAGTGAGGAGGTGTGGTATAAACCTCTGTCTTTTTGAGCCAGACTAATGTGCTTGTGGCTGGCATCTGGCAGCAATAATTTATTTGCAGGTTTCCTTTTGGACTGCTTTGTTTTCATTCAGAGTTAAAGCAATAAGAGTGAAAACCAGACAGCTCCTCAGCCTGGCTGTTATGTGAACAAGAGAGAGACCTAATGAAAACACCCTGTCGGTCTCCAGGACTGCAAACATGCACTGTGTGACCTGAAATTTCACATTAAAACGATCTGTCTAGAGGGCTTCTGGCTGAGAAGGCAGCAATAAAGGACAATGGTTTCATGTAACCTTCCTGCATCTGAGCCTGATATCACAGAGGCTCCAGAAGCGCAGTCAGGGCTCTGACAGTTGTTTAACTGGGAGGAGCAGGGTCTGAGCTCCGAAATGGATCTTATTCCTGGTGTTTCTGCACTTTGGAGGGAGATGAGGATTTTTGAGGATGATCCTGATGTTGGTTTAAGCTGAAAAATGGAGCTTGATTGTAGAAAGCAGAATCTGGGAGCACAGAGCCCACCCCATCCTGATGGTGATGTAAGAGAAACATTATAAACACACAGCAGTGAGGCTGTGTCAGGTTCTCCAAACAAGTAATGGGGCCTTCCCTATGGAAAAAAACTCCCAATAATTCAGAAGTTTGGGGTTGGCTTTGTTTGGTTTTTTTGGTTTTTTTTCCTGTAATAGGCCAGGCAAAGCAGCCTATTTGTCTTTTCCATTCTTTGGTCCTTAGCAAGTTTGAGTCACCTTGCTGATGTCCCTTCTAGCGCTGAGAATTCTGTGACTCTGTGGGTCTGTCCCTGCCTTAGGTGGCTCCTGTCCCCTTTGCCCATGTGGTGACTGAATCTGCTCCTGTCTTCCCAGGGCATTTGATCTGGGCTTGAAAGAGGAATAGGAAGCAATGGGAGGAATTTCTCTGAGGTGCTGTGGTGCAGTGAGGAGCCTGGATGCCAGCTCACATGACATTTAACTCTTGGAGACAAATGTGACCTGAAATGGGATCTCTTCCATTTATACATAAGCTTGAGCCCATCCCAGCTGCCTGGCTAAGAAAAACGAAATTTTGCTTTGCTTTTCCACGCTGTCCATGTGGGTCCCAGTCCCTCCTTTTTGGCCAGAGCTGGCCTCTCACAGGTGCTGCCCATTGCCCTTCCCAGAGCCCCACCTCCTCGGCCACTTTGATCTGCAGGAAACCCACATTGCCAGGCCACCACCCCAACACACGCCAGCTCCCTGGAAGAACGGTCCAAAAAGGAAAAAAAGAGAGAGAATAAAGAAAGAAAGAAAGAAAAAGCCCTCTGTGAAATTCCTGTTGGTTGGAGGCTCCCAGCAATCCAAGGTCCCGTTGCGTTGGCGGCGTGCGGTGGCATTGGGGAGCGAGCTCAGTGCACGCCGGCGTTGAAAGGCTCATAAATGTAATGAAGTCCCTGTGACACCTGCTCCTCTCCACACTTTAAACAGGAGCCATTGGTCCACAGGGAACTGGGGCTTTAAAAATACAAATTATAGTAATTGTCTGCTGTGTTATTGGGAAGATTGTAATAAACGTGGAGCACAACACCGCCGTGCCACAAGCTGAATGCTGACAGGATGCATAAATTGCTCCAGGTTTTGATTCCCCCCACCCCCCCTATTTTTTTTTTTCTTCTTTTTTCCTCTCCAGCCTCCCCATCTAACAAATCATTGCATGTTAACACTGAATTTCTTGAAGGTGGCAGCATGAAAGAGAAAAGTGCTTGGGGAACCTTCCTCCCTCCTCTCTGGGGGGTTTTTAGCTGTGGTGCCCCATGGGTTGGGTACCTTTGTCCCCTCTCCTTGCCTGCCCCAACAATCTCCCTCCCTCCTTGCTATTCCCAAACCTCAGGGAAAGCCCCAAGCAGTGCCTCCTTTGAGGGTGAGGAGCCCTGGCCCTTGTGCTGGGAACTGGGAGTTGCACCCATCAAGAAAGGTTTTTAGGGTGCATGTGGGAGTTCAGCAGCACATACCCTACCCTGCACCATCCTGACTGCCAGGGGAGCAGCACATGCTCTATGTGCATGTCCCTTCCTGCCCCTGGACCAGGGAGAGCAGCTGATGGTGTCCCTGCTCTGCTAGGGGTGCTGCAGCCATGGAATCTCCTCATTTAGGACTGATAGAGGAGCTGCTTTGTTCTTTCTCTAACTGGGCCTGTAGAGGATATTCCAAAGAGAGTTTGTTTTTATTATGTCAAATCCCACTTGTAAATGGTTCTTTTGCCTCCTTTTCTCTCTCCTTGTAATCTCTGGAGGAAATGTTTCCCATGGTAACACTGCAGTAAAACCCAAACTGTCTTCCCAACCTACCAGGCTCTGATCCCCCTCCCTGCTCACACCCTGATCTTGTCATTCCCCCTTGGCATTTACTGCCAAACACTCCTGCCTGCAGAGAGAGCATCTGTGTCGAGGGCTAGACGTAAAACAGTTCTTTGACCACTTCAGCAGCTCCTTTGACAACTTTAATGAAATCCCATTTATATTATTCCAGCCACATCTTTGTGCCATTCCATGGAGGTCCCTGCTTTCCTGCTCCCACCTCCAGGCACTGCCTGGTTTCAAAGGTGCTGCACCCCAGAGGTGGCTGCACTTCAGCCTTCTGCTACCTTGTGGCATGTGGTGATGTTTAATTAATAGCTAGAACTTTGAAGTCCCCAATGTTACTTATTCATGCCCGTGCTCCCTGCAGACCTCGTGTTTGATGTCCATGTTGTGGGTTATTTAGATGCAGTCCTCTTTGTGGCAAATTGAAGCAGAGAGGAGAGGTTGTTCTTTAGGGCACTTGTGAAAAATTGCCCTTTTCAGGCAAGAGATCAGCTCAGACACATATTCAGAGATTTCTGATTCTGTGTTGGCATTCCACCCAGGTGCTCACAGCAGTTCTGTGCTGCAAATCCTGAGAAATCTGTTCAGCCCTTAACAAGGGCTATCTCAGGCACAGCCAACACATCTGGGTGTTTGTCCCTCTGTGCTACTCGACAGACAAAGTCCTTCCTGTGTCCCAGGATGTGGAAATTAATTTAAAATTGCTAAATCTGGGCACTGTGGGTTGAACATAAGAAGCCTCCATCTCAAAAACAGGGGAAAGCTTTCCCAGCTGCCCAAGTATTTACACAAAGCCATAACCACATACGAGCTTGTCCTTTAATCACAATTTTCTGGTTATCTTTGGGTAATGATTTTTTTTCTTTCTGTTGCAGATGAGTTTAGAAAATGATGATAAGAGAGCACGCACGCGATCCAAGTCTATCCGAGGTGAGCTGGAGCACTGAGCTGTGCACACCTCAGCTCCCTGCACTTTCCTTGTTCCAAATAGGCTTTGATTTTTCAAGTCCAGACTTAACTCTTCAAGTTATGCTCACTGACCCCTCCCCAATCCCACTGAAATTTGCCTAAAAAATCTGCAAAAGTCCCAGGCAAAAAAACTTTATAGGTCCTTATGATATTTAACCCTCAACCTCCACACCCAGCTGAAGGAAAATAACAAGAAAATAAGGAAAAAAGCCCCCGTGCCTGCTTTGCTGTAGGGGATGGCAATCACTGGAGCTTCAGATCAGCTCCCAGGGCTTTCATCAGGCTCACTCTGCCAGCAGCTTTGAAGTCACACATCTGAGAGTGCCTGGCAGAAGTAGCTCATGTTGGAGAAGCAAATGGGCCATCCCCCAGCAGGGATGGGAGGACAAACAACTGGTTAATGCAAAGATTGATTGCGATTTGTTTTCTGATTTAAAAAACCCCAAAAAAACAGCAAGAATGGAAATTCTTTGCTTCTCTCTGGGAGAAGGTGAGAGGCTCTGATAGAGCCCAGGGTGTCACCTCAGGTGGTCCCATAGCCAAGTGTGATGGTCACAGAGCAGCCTCTCTATTTCTTGGTTCATTTTTGTGGCTGTAGATCTGACGAGTGACAAAGGTGGCTGGAAGTGAGGAACCATCAAGGCTGGAAAAGTGTGATGGCTGCAGGGACTGCAGCTTCATCCTACAGCTGGGCTGGACCACCTTCCTTTAGTCCTCACCTTCCTTTCTCCTTGCTCTTCACAGCATCTGCACCTTTTAAAAACAAAACCAAACCCAGATGTTGCCAGCTGTGTTGAACTGAGCTTGAATATTTGGATTTCACTGCTTTGTTGCACATACACAAAGCTGCTCGTTCAGGTTGCAAACGAGAGCGCCCTGATTCTATTTATTTTCTCACACCCTGCCTTCCCCACGCTCGAATCTGGGTTTCTTGATGTGAAAAGGTAATTTATTGCCTGCACCCTGGGACTCGTCACTGCCTCCAGTTTGTTGAAGCTTGTGAGTCATCCCACCGGGAGCTGGATCCCAGGAAACCCAATTAGCTCAAACAAATTGAGCAAACCTGTTATGGTTTTTAGCCTGGGCAAATTTAGACTTGTGCTGAGGGATTTTTTTTTCTCTCCTGATTGTTTGGATTCCGGGCTGGATGTAAGGTTTCAGCTGCGATGTGAAGTTGTTGTATGTTCTTGTGGCGAGCAGTGAGATGGCCTCTTATTCACAAGTGGGAAATAATCCCTAAAAATCCTACAAACTCTTGTTTACCCTAAACACCAAGTAACAAATCGCCACCATATATCTGAGCATTGGCAGGGGCTCCTGCATCAGTCTGATGTGACAAGGAGAGCAGAAATATGCTGGTGTTATAGAGGTGAATGTGGCCATTGCAGGAAAACAATTGTGAACTGTGAAAGAAGAAACTGATGAGCAACTTCTAAGGGCAAAAAGAGAGATGAAGGCATGAGAAAACTCAGTCTTTATTTAGAAGTGTTTGAGTTACATGCATGCATGTCAGAATAGTTCCATTGACTTCAAAGTCATCACGGATTCAAAGAGGAGAGGCAGTCTCTGATGCTGCAATTGTGCACTCACCTGCTTGAAAATCAGCACAGGCATGAGGATTGACAAGGCAGGATTATAATTTACTACAGGCTGGCATGCAGCAAAGGACAGCAGGACAGATTGGCCCTTTCTTCTCCAAATGGGATGCCCAGGGAGGCAATAGAGACCCAGCTGCAGGCAGGAGAGTTCCAGTTTTGGGAGGGTTGGGCACCCCTGGTGTGTTTTTGACTTTGTGTTTGTTTCCATTGCTGCCTCCTGCCCTCTGTCCAGTGCCCACGGAGCTCATCGGCCAGGAGGTGAGGTAAGGACCCTGCTCCTCCTTGCCATGGGAGGGATGGGGGGGCACATTGTGTGACTGGCTTGAGAGAAGTCCCTCAGCTGGGAAACCTGGGCAAACCCATGGGATTAATGGGGTCTTGCTGGGGGGCTTCTATTGGCGGTTGCAGCCAAGTCCTCAGGGTGCCACTAGACAACACATCAGAGGAATCACAAGAGTTAAAGAAATGAAAACAGGAGCTCTGGATGAATCACATTCGACTGGAGACCCTGCAGCCATCTGCTGTCCCACCCCAGATCTAAACCCCAGTCAAACCTGATGCCCGTGGTTTGTGTCTCAGCATCATTCGGGGCACCATCCCACTAACCAGAGGTTTTTTCCACGTATTTGTCACATCACTTCTGGTGCAGGATGCTCCTTCAGCCCCATGTGCCCCATTCAGTCAGCGAGCTCCTGTTGTCACTCATTCAGCAGTGCAGGGATGCCAACAGCAGCAGCCAGAAGAGCAGGAGCAGAGCCTTTGCAGCCCTCCAGAGCTTCTCCTTAGATGTAACAGCCTTCCCCATCTCTAAACTCCCACTAAACCTTGCACAGGGGCTTCTGCCAGACATAGGAGCCTTTAACCTGGACAGGCACTAAGAGCAGGGGCTGCCTCTCCTTGCAGCCTCCCTTCCAAAGCCGCGTGTGTCAAAGAGTAATTGGACCTAAACTAACCCATTTTCAGCGCATTTTGCTCCTCCACTCTCTTATTACTCTGGAGAGCCGGGAGGAGCCAGAGCTGGGCATGCCCCTTCTCCAACTTTTATTGCTGAACACTTGAGTGGAGGTGGTAATTGGAGCAGGTGACATATCTAAGGGGCAGGACAGAGTGCTCCACAAAGCCATCTCTGCAGCTGTCACCTAATTGCCTGAATAACTGGACGATTAATCGACTAATTGGAAGCAGGGCATCGTCTGCATAACAATAAGAAGCCCTTTTGTCAAGCAGATGAAGGCTGCGGAGGGGGAGAGCTGGTCGGTGTGGTGGCTCTTGAGGGATGGAGAGCAGCTTTAATAGACCTCGAAGCCCGTTTCCCCTTTCGGGACTCCTGCCAAAATACACGAAACCTCCCCAGCGGAGAGTGGGGAGGGAAAGCCTGGCCCAGTGCATGGAGAGCATCACCTTTGTGCTGGTGCTTTTCAAAGGCATTAAATCAACACACTGAAGCCAGAAACATCCCAAACTGACACCTGCTTCAGCAAACCTAGATGCTGAACCACTTGGCTCTTTCCTAAATACTTTTTATCGTAGGCTTCATTTAACCACATCAAAAATGGGGTGATGGGTAATCAGGATTAGTTGATACAGGAAAACTTATAAAAGCCTGTAGCATCTTCATCAGAGATGCTCTTGTTTGCCATTGAATAAGGCCTTTTTCAGGCAAGTTACTGATGAGATAAACACTGCCCTGTCTTTTGGTGGGTAGTGACTGAAAGTGTGGCTGGGGCTGCTCAGGACAGAGCAGCCTTAGTCAGGACTGAGGGCAGTTAAAATTAAATAGACTTTTAGATCATAGGCAGCGTAGAGGGAAGCTCACTCTTCCAATTGCACATGTTAGTGGGATGAGATCTTGTTCTCTGTGACCTCGAGTGTCCTGCTGGAGAAGGGACACTGCACTGCCAGGCCAGACCCCAGGTGTGGTGGGGCTGGGGCTGTGTGTGGGTGCCAGAAGGGCTGGGAGCTGTGCCACAAGGGATGGTACTGGAGGATGTGCAGCACCATGGGTTCAAGGTCATGAGCAAAGGGGACAGCAGGAAAGGGGGGGACTTACCTGGAGGAGCCATGAGGTGCAGCTTCCATCTCCCCAGAGCACTGTGTCCCCTTAGGGGATGTGCTGCCACCATTTGCCCTCTCAGTATTTGGGTTGCTAACCTAAAACAAGCTGGGCTCCCTGAAGGAAGGATCCCTACTCTCCTGACAGCTCAGCAGCACTGTCCTGCCCCGGTTTTGGGTTGAATTTTATTTTTGGAACACAAAGATCTGACTTGTATTCTGGGGAGTTGAACCATTAATAACCTGCTGGTGCTCCCAGAGCTGCTGCACCCATTAGTGCAGTCAGACCCTCCGTGTCCTCAGCTTTCTGCAAGGGCTGAGCTCTGCTGAGAGCAGAAATTCCGAGTCCCTAAAGCCTGACTTGGCACTTGGTGCTATTTAATGTTGTCCCATGTCTTTTACTCTGAGAATAACAGGCTGGCCAGATCCCCTCTGGGCTGGCGGTGCCTTCTCCCTTTGCACTGTCATCAAGAGATTTCATTAGCACTTCCAGCTTCCCAGGCTGAGGGTGATACAGTGCTAAATGAGGTTATTAATCCTACACGACTCCAGAATTCCTCAGACATCAGGCAAGTCACTTGGGCATCCTATAATCAATGCCATAATCTGGTTTTGCCAGAAAATGTTTGCTTTAATGCTTCTTATCTGGAGCCCTTACAGCTCTTGAAGCCGGGACTAATTACCCCTGCAGGGGAGGCGCGTGGTCCCGCGTGAGGGATGCTCAAGCAAAGGCAGCAGTGGCTGTGAGCGGGCTCAGAGCTCCCTGCAAGCTTTTAACTCATCCTCTTCTACTGAGCAGCAGGAAAAAATTGCAGGGATTTGGGAGATCTAGTCACCTAAATCCCATCCACCCCCCCAAAAGTGAGGTTTTGAGGATTTTAGTCCTGGTGATCTCCAACCAAAGTGTCTGGCTAAAACCTCCTTGATAAAGTCCCAGTTTGCTCTTCCCCAAAACACACACATTTCTTACTGAAAGTGGCCCCAGTTCCCTGACAAGCCACCAGATAAGGGAAAAGCCCATGTTTTCCTCCTGAGAAAAAGAAAACTGGAGAGTAGCAGTGGGGAGGCAGAGTGCTGTAGCTGTCTGCTTTAAAAGCTTGCTCTCACACATGCAAATCTTTAATTAAACATACTCATAAAACTATAGTGAACTGTTCATCTAATTAAATGGGGTGAGTAATTTCATTAATTTTTAGCAAACTGCAAGGCTGCTCTCCTGCCCTGCTCCCTTGGAATTCAAAGGGACAAACTGAGCCATTTGAAGGAAATTAACTTCCTGTTTGCAGTTTGCTCGTTCCTTGGGCGCAGGACCTGTTTAACTGACCGTAGTTTATGCAACTCTAATTAAAAATTAATTCTCCACGTCCTCTTGCTGTTCCTGATGATTGTTTGTTTCCCTCCCAAGCTGTCCAACCCCAGGCTGTAACGGCTCAGGACATATCCGTGGGAAGTATGCGAGACACAGAAGGTGAGGCGGGGTTGGAGGTAGATGGGAGGGAAAAATGTGAGCAAGAGACCCAAAGACAGGCGTTCACTGGAGAAAGTCTGGCTCAGAGCAGCAACCCAACTTGCCTGCCCCAAATCGTCCTGTTTCTGGCTCTCCATCAGTCCCCAAGGGACCCTTGGGAGATTTGCTTCTCCAGATTGACAGCAGCCTTCCTACAGACCCCACACTCAGCCAGAAGTACCTGACTCAGCTGTCTGGGGTTGGTGGGAGCTGCTGACGGGAGGAGATTTCGGTTGGCCTGGTGCCTCAGTGGATCAAGAAGGCAAATGAGAACACATTGGCTGCCATGGAGGCCATGCAAGCCTTAACTGAGCATTTTTATCACCCCATCAATCGTGAAATTGGAGCAGTAGGTGGATGTCCCAGGGGCTGGTTCTGCATCCCATGCCTGGTTTCATGGTGTCCATCACCAACATTAGTCCTGGGATGCCGCATCCCAGCATCCACGTGCTGATTTCTGGAAAAATTGATGTAGTTGCACAAAGTCAAGGTCTCAGAGCACATCTGGCCACAAAGGGTTAAGCCAGCTAAAAATCTGGGGTGCTGGATGATTTTTATTTTTTGTAGTATTTGTGTATTTTTCCCACTTGCCTTTGCGTAACTGGTTGGGATGAGGTGGCCAGGCCTTTCTCACCCAGCAGTGCCTCCTCTCTGCTCCCTGATCCCATCTGCAGTTTACAAAGCTGCCCACTAGCCAAGAAGAGGAAACTTCAGGATGCGGAGGCCGAACATCTGGTGTCCAAGAGGAAATCCCATCCGCTCAAACTGGCCATGGATGAAGGCTACAACGTTGACAGCGACGGCAGCGAGGAGGCCGAGGCCAAGGAGGAGTCGGGCTCCGATGAGTCGGAGGGGATGCTGGAGGAGGACGAGGCAGAGGCGATGGAGCAGGAGGAGACCCGCAGCCCCGAGGCAGCGGAAGGTGCTTTATCATTATTGATTGCAGAGCTGTGTTCTGCAGATGAAGAAAGGGCAGGAAGTGTTAACAGCCAGGAGTTACAGCTCCTCTGAATTATGTACAGGATGGGTCCCTCAATTATTATGTTGGGTAGAAGCACAATGGCAACTCTCTGTCTGGTTAAGCTGAGAGAGCACAGTGCCTACAGTGCCTTAAAAATGAGAGGTTTTCCATCAGGAGTGCTCCCTAGAGAAAGATCCGTGGAAAGCACAGAGGCGCTTGCTGTGTGGTGGGGAAGGCAGCCAGGGTACCACAGAGGAGCTCAGCAGGAGCCTCCTCCCTGGACAGATCTGGCTACTACCCAAGAGCAGAGCAGTGACAGGAAAAGGACATGGAAAAGGACATGGATGTTCAGCTGGGGTCCTGACTCTGCCCTGCTCACTGGTTTGGAGCCCTGGCCTGGGGAGCACAGGGAGCAGGGGTGTCAATCTGCTGATGGGGCAGGCAGTGGGAAGATGGTGCATCTGAATCCCGTATGGAAATCCTCTTCCTACCTGCCACCCCGAATTCAATAAACTAGGCTGCCCCAGGGGTGGAACTGCCAGGCTCTGGTTTCAATTAAGTTTGATAAAGTTGTATTTTATGAGTTTATATAATTACTTGTGTTTCCTCCTTTTTTATTCCTTCTCCTTTTCTCTTCCCCCTCCTTTCCTCTTTTCCTCCTTTTTTCTTTTCCTCCTTTTCTCATTTCCTTACTTTTCTTGTTCTTCTCCATCTTTTCTTTGTTTTTCCCTTCTTCTTTCTATTCCTTCTTTCCCCACTTCAGAGAGAAGCCCAGCAAAATCAACCCACTATGGACAAAACACAGCAACAAGTACATCTGGGCCCAGCAAGGCCAACTACAGCAGCTACCAAGAAATAATCGCCAACTCTCTCCTCAACTTGGGCCAAATAGCAGAGGAAACCCTCGCCATCGAAGGGCAGCTGCCCGAAGCAGAGCTGCAGGGCTCCAAGCCAGCATCCAATGTCGTGCATTTGGTCCATGAGGATGCAGGAGAGGAGTTGGTGGAGGAGGAGTGCGACAAGGAGATCATCATCCAGACGGAGGATGCCGAGGAGGTCATCGAGGTCACCAGCGAGCGCAGCAGTGAGTTGTGTCCGGAGCCCCGGGACGACGCCAACGGGGAGGAGTCCTGCAAACTGGAAAAGGCTGAAGCAGAAGAAGAGGATGAGGAGGATGATGATGAGGACGATGATGAGGAGGAGGAAGAGGAGGAAGAGGATGAGGAGGAGGAGGAGGAAGAGGAAGAGGAGGAGGATGAAGAGGAGGAGGAGATGGCTCCTGAAGTGATCTGTGAGGAAGCTCCTCACACTTCTCAGGACACCCAGAAAAGCCACTGTGAAGGGCAGTTCAGCCCCAAGCCCGAGTACTCGGTCATCGTGGAGGTCCGGTCGGACGATGACAAGGACGACGATGCCCGCTCCCAGAAATCAGCCGTGACTGATGAGTCGGAGATGTACGACATGATGACCAGGGGGAACCTGGGGCTGCTGGAACAAGCCATTGCCCTGAAAGCCGAGCAGGTGAAAATCGTGCGGGAGCCCAGCCGGCTGCCAGGAGAGCACGTGAAGCACTTCCAGGTGGAGGACAAACAGAACAAACCACTGGACAGCATCCGGAAGAGCTACTATGGCAAAGGTACGGGACAAACCTTTGTGTATCTCCCTCCTTCCCATCCCTGGTGGAAGAGCTGAACTTGCCCACTCAGCATGGACTATTAGGGTGATGGGGGGGGGGGTGGGTGGGGAATTCACAGACCACAGGGGGAATTTAACCACAAATTCTCAATGCCCAGAGGGATGGGGACATCCTAGAGGTCAACAGTGAATGCACAAAATGATGATGTCCTCTACACTGTCACGAGGGTTCCTCCCTCTGAGCAGAGGAATTTTTGAGCTAAATTGTCAGTTAACCTTGAAAATCTCAGCCTGAGCAGAAGGGCTGGTTTAAAATCCAAGTGGGTTTTAAAGCAGTGGCAGGAATCTGGCCACAGAAACATGAGGGAAGGGGCTCCAGCATCCCCTGGCTCTGAGTCAGGCTGCCTGCTCAGTTGCTGTGAGCGGCTCCATGCTTCAAGCTGTGTTAGTTCCTCAAATCACTTTGCTGATTTCAATTTTTGAAACTTCCAGTGTTACATTTCCACCTCCAGAAAAAAAAAAAGCCTTCAAACCCAAAGGTTTCTCCCTGCTTGACTGGAAAAGCAGCGAGAAGCATCCTCAGCACTTCTTTCCACTTCTTCCTGTGCAAATCCATTAACCTGCTTCCCTCTGCCCTTTCCCCACAATCCTTAGATCCTTCAAGACCCGAGAAGAGGGAAATCAAATGTCCAACTCCTGGCTGTGATGGGACTGGCCATGTCACGGGGCTTTACCCTCACCATCGCAGCCTCTCCGGTTGTCCGCACAAAGACAGGATCCCCCCCGAGAGTGAGTACATGGTGGGACACCAGGGGCTGCTTCAATTAATCTGGAGCCCAATTTCCTTGGGGGAATTTCCCAAATGATATGAATTTTATGACTGAGTCCCTAGAACAAGTCTGATGTTTTTCCTTGGAGTATGACAAGAGTTTTTGGCATGGGATGGTGCTTTTCCAAGTTGCTCCTGGATGCTGTTATCCACCAAAGTGTTATCGCTAATCACAGGAAACATGATGGGAATTTACTTGGAAGTCCTGTCCTTCTTAAAGGATTTTTAGCACCATCCTGTGGAGAATGAGATCCCTTCTCTGAAAATCAAAGGGGGGCTTTAAAAATGCCTGCCCATCTCCAGAGGTGTGCTAAGAAGTGCCCATCTTTACACTGAAAGTCACATATTTTTCCCTATTTGGGATATTATGTTAGGGAAAAGGAGGTATTATTCTTCCTTGCTGTCCAAATATGTTGCCATGCAGGAAAGGAGAGGAATCAGTCAGGATGTGCAGGATTGCTGAGTCTCCTGGGCTCTCATCAATGAAAAATTCCCAAAGTGCTATACCAAGATTCACCTATTCTACAGAAAATATTTCTCATCCTCATAACATATTTCTGTATATACATATGCACAGAGAGAGATTTTATTTCCACCTCTCTACCAGCATCCTAAATAGCTTTCCCTGTACAGATACATAAAAATCAATGTTGTATGTTTATGATAATGGCATAATAGACCGAAAAAAAAAAAAAAAAAAGAGGAGCCCTTCCTTATCAGTAATTTCAAAGGTTGCAGACCTGACATAAGCACAGAACTGGAAGAAACAAGGAGAAAGTGCAGCTATCTTCACAGGCTGGAATGCAAGCAAAAATATTAATAAATAACTAACACAAGCTGTGGACTTTACAAAAGCTTGCAGATCAAATTATTTTCTTTACTTTTAAGGTCAGTGCTGCAGGAAGCAATAATCCTGAAGATTAAAAAAAAAAAAAAAAAAAAATCAAACAAAGACTAGTCCTAAGGATAAAAAGCAGAGCTACAACTTCAATCACTTAAAACTACCTGAAACTGGGAGACCTGGTTCCAAAACAGGAGTGGGGAGGAGGGGCTGGATGGGAGAAACTGGATTGCAATCAGAAAATGAGGAGGAAGCCCAGGCTGTGTGCAGAGATGCCAATCTAGTGCTGACCTGGGCACTGCTGCCTTGCAAATATTTTATTCTTTCCTCCGCAATTTCTAATTACAGCATTTCACATTCCCTGATTTCTAGGAAACCAGCGTACAAGGCTTGATGATTTTCTCTTTTTTTTTTTTTTTCCCTCTCTGATTTTTATTAAGTTGTTTTTCTTTCCCTTCCCTTCTCCCCTTGCCCTTCTCACTCCGAAGTCCTGGCGATGCACGAGAACGTGTTGAAATGCCCCACGCCCGGGTGCACAGGACAGGGTCACGTCAACAGCAACCGCAACACGCACAGGAGGTACCGCCTTTGGCTGCTTCTCACATGGGCACGGGGTGACAGGATGGGGGAGTGGCTTCAAATTGTCAGAGGACAGGGCTAGATTGGAAGAAATTATTCCCTGAGATGGTGGGGAAGCCCTGGTACAGAGTGCTCAGAGAAGCTGTGGCTGCCCCATCCCTGGAAGTGTTTTCAAGGCTGGTTTGGACAGGGCTTGGAGCAACCTGGTCTAGTGGAAGGCGTCCCTGTCCATGGCAGGGGGGTTGGAATGAAATGAGATTTAAGGTCCCTTCCAACCTGAACCATTTTATTATCCTTGACTTTATGATTCTGTGTTGATGAGGTGCAAGGTGAATTTGTCTTATTCAGTGTAGAGGAAGCAAACACTCTTCTCATGGGCTCAGTGCAGCTCTGGATCCCTGAAATGAAGGCTTTCATGCTCATTCCTCATGCTTGGTTTCCCTCTCTCTTTTTTTCTCCTTCAAATAAAACCCCAACCAACTCTCACAGTTTATCTGGGTGCCCCATTGCTGCTGCTGAAAAATTAGCCAAATCACATGAAAAGCAACAAACCCAGTCTGGTGATCCTGCAAAGACCAGCTCCAATTCTGACCGGATACTCAGGTAAGGGGGACAGAAAGGCTCAGCTTCATATCCCCACGCTGCCCCAGCCCTACCCACCCCACCACGCTCCCAGGAACAGCCACCACGGCTCCCTCCAGCTGTATCTTGATACTGCTGAGTCCTGTTATTATGATCATAGGTCTCGCCAAGGTGGGGAGATATTTAATTGATGATCCCAGGGAGAGCATTGAGGACAATGAATTGCTTCTGTAGCATCAATTAATGCTGAGGCTACAGGCCAAAGGGTTTTAGCAGTGCAGCAGAAGGCACTTGTGCCGATTGCTCCGCAGCACAAACCGCCAGCGAGGGCTGGTTATTATATCAGCATTATAAGTAGGGTGGGCTAGGGGAGGGGGAGGAGGAGGAGGAGATTTAGGCTACACACAAATCACTCCATGGCAGTTGTGCGTTAAAGTCCACCTGCTTTTCTTCCTTAGCCCGCACTCTTCAGAGGAGAGGAACCGGCCGCTCGTTTCCAAACCAGTCACATTAATTTTGATACTTTGCCCGTCTCTCTCTTCCCGGGAGAAAGGGCTGTCTCCCATTAAGGATGTCCCTGATAGATGCTGGCTTCCGTAGCTGATGTGATTCATGGGGCTACAGATGGATTGGAATATGGTTGGTTATTTTGCAACGAGAGCAGGATGAAAACTGCAGTGCGAGCCCCAAGCAGCCCTCCCACAAAGGCATCGAGCTCTGATTCATTTATTTATTTGCTCCCCAGGACTGCTGAGCACCCTGGTGCTCCAGCTCTCGCTACTTTGGAAAGGCCATTTAGGGCGATTACTTATTTATTTGCAGCAGAGCCCGCGCGGAGCGCTCTGAGCGCATCACGAGGACAGTCCATGCTCCAAGGAGCTCCCGCTCCGAGGACTCTCTGGTGGAAAGAGGTCACGGGAAGGAGAATAACAATAGGCCATTTATACACAATTTATATGCAAGACAAATTGATTCATGATAGGCAGGCCTGTAGCAGCGGGTCTCTAGGAGGGGCTGCAGGCAGGGGAGAGGCCCTGGAGCCTCTGCAATGAACCTGCAGCAGGGAGCTGAGCTGAACTGGGACCCTCATGCCTGCCTGTGCCACCCTGTGTCCCATGAGGGAGTGATGGCCAAGTTTGTTCTCTTCTGGAAAATGCCACACCATGACACCCTGCAAGAACATTGTGTTGGCTGACGTTGGCACCTTGGTGTTTTGCTTAAAAAGAGGGAAAAAAACAAAGAAGGTAAAAAAGGATGGAAAAAATAAAACTGGATCCTGAGAGATCCAAGCCAGTTGCAGACTTGCTGAGGGAGAGCAAAGGGGCTGTCACTGCCTCCTCGTCCCCAGTAAACCCTCAGGAACAAGGTGCACCAGTGCCCCCATCGTGTCTGGTCCCTTCTCAACAGTCACCTCCTCAAGGAAAAGAGAAATAATTGCTGTTCATTGTTTCATCCTCAGGCCTATGTGCTTTGTGAAGCAACTGGAGATCCCTCAGTATGGAAGCTACCGGCCCAACATGGTCCCAGCAACCCCCCGGGCCAACCTGGCCAAGGAGCTGGAGAAGTACTCCAAGGTCACCTTCGATTATGCAAGTTTTGATGCTCAGGTTTTTGGCAAACGCATGCTTGCCCCAAAGATTCAGACTAGCGAAACCTCACCTAAAGCCTTTAAATGTAAGTTGGGAACAGGGATGGATTCGGTTTTTGCATTTTCTGCCTTTCTCAGTGTGTTGCGAGGCTCTTGGGATCGTGGTTTTGGGGTGATGGGAGAGTCTTGGGGCTGAGCTGCTGGGATGGGGAGGGTGAGATGGGTCCCAGGCTAGGCACCTTTGATGGTGAGGGGAGCCCGTGGCTGCTGGGAAAGCTTTGTTTGGAGGAGAGTCTCTTCGGCTTTGGCTTTGGGAAGAACTGTGGTGGGAACATTAATCTGAGTGATGTCTCGAGGTGGGATAAGCTACACGTTGTCCTCAGTTGGTCCCCGTTGCTTTGCAGCTCATATCTATTGATCTGGCTTTCCTCTTCTAGCTAAATGGATCACGGTTTTCTTCTCTTCCATCTTATATATGACCCACTCCCCCCATTTGTCTTCCCTGCTGTGCTCTGCTCTCCAGCTCTACCTATCGATCACCCACCTCTATCTTCCATCTCTTTCCTATCGTAGCCACCCACCTCTGCTCTGTTCTGAGGGCCTTGCACTGGTTGTAACTCTGGGTGAGAATGAAATGGCTGAATAATCCTGAGGGGCCGGGCTGCCAGGGCCAAGGGGAACACTGCATGGGGACAACGCCCATGCAAATGTGGTATTTGACACCAACTGTGCACCTCAAGACTTCTTTTTGAGGGGAGGAAAAAATATTTAGGAGCCCAGTTTGTAGAAGTCAGCAGCCTCAAGAGGGCTTTCTGTCTGGCTAATCCCACTTCCACAATCCTGTTTAATCCTGATGCAGCTGCTCTCTAAAAAAGTGCTCGTACTTGAAAGCATCCTGGTTGTTGCACTACAATGGGAGCACCCTTTATTACAGTACTAAATCTGTACAGGATCAGACAATGAAATTGGATGGAGGCCAGAGAGCACAACTGCCACTGTCATCCTGGGTTAGGGCTGATGGAAAAGTAATTTGTTTCCCAGTACAAGTGATTCTCTCGCTGAATAGATTGTGTTATTTGCAATATTAGCAAAGAATTTTCAGGGTAATTGTACTGACAAAAATAATTCCAGCAGACCCACTAGGATAATCCTTTCTATTTTTTCTCATCACTTATTTCACTAATTTGCTGATTGCGAGTCTATTAGTGGTAGAAATACTTATGAAATGGAAAAGCATCGCTGAGCCTACGGTGTGAAATTGAAATTGGCATCTCCCGATCCTGGATATTGTCAGGTTGGGCTGGCAGATACTCGCACCCCGCCTCGAAGACATGGATTAAACTGGACAGGAAAACAAGCAGCCAGACACAAGAATAACCATGTGGGCAAACCTCCAATGAGTTAATCAAAGCGACAGGATGAATATGATTGCCAATCATAGCAGGGAAATCTGCTCCTTTCACTGAGAACTTATTTTAAAGAGATCTTCATCCAGAGGGATTTATATTCCCCCGCATGTGTGTGCATAACTCCCATTAATGTCAATATGTATTATATACGCACGCAACGAGGAAGAAAGTAGTGCTGGGGAAGATTAGTATTTTATAGTGTCTTATATTACGAGTTTGTAATGGGAATAATGAAATCACTTTGCTCCGTGGCTGCATCAGCTGAGGTTGGCTTTGCTTTGCCATGATCAGGCCAAAGCTTGTGAGTCTTCCCTGGGTGAGCCTCCCACTCAAGGGGGAATGGTTTCCCCAATAATTGGGAATTTGAAGATTTTGATAACTGATCCAGAATACAATCCTGTGACTGTTCTAAATCAAATGATCTCTTTTTTGTACCCACTGAAACTACTGAGGGCCCCTAAATAGGATCAGCTTCAAGTTTTATTAATAGGGAATTATTAGTTATTATCAGGGAAAGTTTTATTGTGTGTCCACCCTGAGAAATACTTTCATTTCACAGTGTATGAAGAAAAATTGCATCTCCAGGCTGGCTTTGCTGCTGCTGTGACATCCAGGAGCTGTGCACAGCTGTGTAATAAATCCTGTTATTCTGGCATATTTAAATGATATGTCAGCTGTCAGAAAATCCATATTTCACCAGTGTCATCCTTGGAAGCTTATATTTTATGACCATGTTTTTTTTCTATTAATGTAATTTCATAAATTTAGAGTTTTCAAACATGCTACTAGAAATCTCCGTGTAAGGCAGCCCTGCAGATAAGTTATGGACAGAGAGAGAACAATAAAAAAAGAGCCAGGAAGCTTCTCTAAGCTTTCTCCTTTAACTGCTTCCACCGAGGAGCAGCTCTAATGAAGAAAAGCACTTGTGTTTTGGGTATTGATGGCAGAGTCAGTTAATGAATTAACCTTTCACACCAAGCACAAGCTGCAGCCAGCACTGCTCCTGTTGCACATCCCAGGCAACAAACCAGCCCTTGGATTGGGAATAACCCCAGGAACTGTGCATACATTAACCGTGTCACACTGACTTAACCTTTCCCTGCTGCTCATGCCGCTCGTACATTAGCCTTGTGTTGTTCCTTCTCTTTTTATTCCAGCCAAACCTTTTCCAAAGGCCTCTTCCCCCAGCCACAGCCCCTCCAGCAGTTACGTGAAGAGCACTTCATCTTCCTCCACAGGCTTCGACTACTCCCACGACGCTGAGGCTGCGCACATGGCAGCCACTGCCATCCTCAACCTCTCCACCCGCTGCTGGGAGATGCCCGAGAATCTCAGCACCAAGCAGCAAGAGGCCCCCAGCAAGGTGGGTGAATGTGCTCAGGCACCAATGCCCAGGGGTCAGACTGGAAGTTTGGGATGGGAGGAACACCTTGGTTTGCCCTTCCTTTTATTTTGTTTTTTTAAATGTAGAGGGAATGTAGGCACTCATTCAAAATGCCCCTTTTGGCTCCCCATTTTGGGTTTGGAGGAGGGAATCTTGGCTCCTAGAGTGATGTGGAGGTGCCTTGTGGTTCAAATTATCCATGTGAGATGGGCATTATTCCCAGGCCAAGTCTTGGGCAGAGACTGGATATTAGGAAAAATACCACCTAGTCTGGGAGGGATTTAAGGGGCATGTGGATGTGGCACTTGGGGACATGGTTTAGTGGTGGCCTTGGCAGTGCTGGGAGAATGTTTGGACTTTATGATCCCAGAGGGCTTTTCCAACCCAAACAATTCCGTAATTCCGTGATTCTCAGAGCTGGTTTCAGTTGTTCCCTGATCTGTATCTGATGCCATTTGAGATTCCCCAGTTGAGTTGAGTCTGACCTCCAGCTACTTTCCAGAGGAACACAAGTTTTCCCAAAGTCCCATGGAACATTCCCAACCTTGGGCAGATGTTTTGGATGCCATGAGGCATCCTAAGTGGCACTGGATGCCCATATTCAATCAACTGAGTCAAAATACCACACTGCTGGTAGTAAGGTGTGCCTTTGCATGACATGTTCCTGAAATATTTAGCAAAGAGCCACCCGTTTTATTCAGTTCCTCCTACCTGACTGTGGAGAGGATGGGACATGAATACCCACCCGCCTGCTCTACCACAAAAGACAAACAGAGGCAAGACCCCCATGGGGAATTTCTGGCAGCTGCTAACATTGGTTGTGTTTCCAACCTTTCAGTCCATGGACATTGAGGTGGATGAAAATGGAACTCTGGACTTGAGTATGAACAAACACCGCAAACGGGAGAGCACCTTCCCCAGCAGCAGCAGCTGCAGCAGTAGTCCCAGCATGAAGTCCCCAGATGTGTCCCAGCGCCAAAACAGCACCAGTGCCACGAGCAGCACCATGACCTCCCCCCAGTCCAGCCAGACCTCCCGCCAGGATGAGTGGGATGGGCCCATTGATTACACCAAACCAAACCGTCAGCGGGAAGAGGAGCCAGAGGAGGTGAGCGGCAGCTCTTGATGCTTGAATGACAACTCGGGGAACATTGAATGCCAGGTTTGCCTGCACAGTTGTCCAATTTCCCCCCAGAACCCCCAGCTTGTCCTTTGAGCCAGGGAGAGAAAGATTCCTGGCTTTGTAAGCGGTATCAGATATCAGCCAGGGAAAATCAGGCAGGAAGCAACTGCTCTTGGATCTGTTAGGGTGCCCTTGCAAAGGAAGAACCCACCACTTTCCTTGCCCTGGGTCTGCAGTGTTTTCTTCATTGTAAATCCTGTCAGCTCCCTTGCATCAGTGCTGCTCCTGGTGATGTTTTTCAGGATGATTTATACCTGCCATTAGCAGCTCCAGCCCTGCATGACACTGACATTAATCCTGCAGGTAGGGAATCCAGCCATGACCCCTTGCCTGGGGTGAGGGGCCTGGCTCTGAGAGCATCACCTGCCTCTCCACCCATGGGGAGGCTGCCAAGGAATAGTGCGAGGGGATTGCACTGATCTTCATCCCTTCAAGACCTTGGGAAAGCCACATGTACAGACGTGTTTTACACATTTCTCCTAAAATCCCAGGAAATTTCACGCTGTTGGATCTCTGAGCTGGGTACTGAGGGGCTTGCAGGCGGCTCAGGGGTGCTGGCAATGCTGCACTAACCCTTAGCTGGGATGAACCTGGGATCCTTCCCCATCACAGCTCAGCAGCAATGACCACACCACAACTCTGCCCCTTTCCTTGCAGTCAGAGCCTGCTGCTCACTCTTTTGCCTCCTCGGAAGCTGACGAGCAAGAAGTGTCAGAGGAGAACTTTGAAGAGAGAAAATACCCAGGTGAAGTTACTTTAACCAACTTCAAGCTGAAATTCCTCTCCAAGGACATCAAGAAAGAGCTGCTCACGTAAGTCCTGCCTTCTTGCCTCTTCCTCCAGAATCTATTAATCTATCATTAGCCAGGATGGTAGGAAACAAAATTAGTAAATACATTTTAAAAATAAGAACTGTAGCTCCCTTTCTTACTGTGATTGATCTTACTCATCCTCCTCCAACTGCTGATCAATGAGGCAAAATATGTTTCTACATGGCCTTTGCAGTGATGAAGGGAACGTGAGAGCTTGGTCCTCTCAGAATTCATGGACAGGATTGTGGGAAACTCCTTCCAGGGCCAGTTTTTCCTGGTGTTTTCCTGCAAGAGTGTTTCTGGCACAGTGATGGTGCCTACCCAATGTTCTGATCCCCTGTTTTGGGACACCAGCTGATGCTGTGGAGCCAAGGGCACCCAGGGGATCTCAGCACCTTCTTGAAGAGGATGTTGAACACAAGATGTCTCATTGAGAAGAAAGGATTTGTTGGCTTAGAGCAATGGGTCCCAGCATCATGATACTGCAGGAACACAAAATGTGACCTGAGGCTGCAGCAATTTTGCTGTTGTGTTGCATTTTGCACTGGAGAGAGACCTTGACCCAGCTCACATCTGTCTGTCCATCGTGTGGGTGGAAGCACAGACCCAGATCTGCCCTATTAGATGGAGGAAGGCTCTGCATCCACATGATTCCCACAGGAATGGGTAATGTTTAGGAGTCTGAGCCAAACACGGCAGCTTGGACCTGGCTCTGGTCTAACAACACATCGGGATCAGCCTGGAGGTTGTGATGGGGAGGTTTCCCCTCTCAGGCATCCCAGCTGTTCCTGGCTCCATTCCTCTGCAGCTGACCCTCCTGCACATCACACAGGGAGTTGGTGGGCACCGTTTTGCTGATCTCATCCAACTCACTCATTATCTGCAGGCAGGAGGCTGAGGGAGCAGCCAGGCAGGGAGGAGATCTAAGGGGGCAGAGCAGCAGCAGCATCTTCCCTAAATGAGCAAAGCTCAGACCAGCTGCCCTACACAAAGCTCTAAAAGGTTTTTTAAAACCCACCAGTGATGTGAATAGCAATTTCTGAGGCAGAGCCCTGAAGTCCTCCTGTGCTTTAATTTTATTGTGATGGCAGAGAAATTTCCTAAATGGAAACAGCCCTGGAATAAATAAATGGTGTCGTGGGCAGCCCTGAGCATTCCATCCCCATTTAATATCCTTGTTCCTCTCTGGCCCAAGGGCTGTAATGAATTAGCTGTAGTTAACTCAGGAGCAGCCTTGCCTGCTGTGTCTAATGCTCTGTGTCTGGGTGCAGTTCTTGTGCCTCTCCCAGGCTGGGGCTCCTCACCTGTATCTTCCCATCACCCCCAGGCACAGCCAGAGGTTGCTGTCATTCCCTTTCTGCAGCAGTGTTCTCAAGCTTTTCTTTGCAGCTGTAAGGGCTGGGAGAGAAAAAAAAACTCCTTTCAGAAAGCAGAAATCTGAAGCACCTTATTCAGATCTGTAATCTGAACAAGATGATTCCTGCAGCCAGAGTTTCAGCATTGCAGGAATCATCCAGCCTGGCAGCAGCAGACAGGGATGGCCACATCTGTCAGGCCGTGCCACCCAGCAGGCTGCTGGCAGCCCCCAATGCCACCAAGCCCTCCCAGCAACTGAGAGTTTTAAACACTTCCTTTGCCTTTGCCACAATTTTTCTCAATTTTTGGTTTGTTTTTTTTTTTTTTTTTTTTTTTGGATTGTGTTTTTAGGATCTTTATGAACTTCTAGAAGTAAAAAGGGAGAAAGGGTAGCTGAAAGGGCAGCAGCTGGTTTATATCCCTGCAAATATAGAAACACACACCCAGGTCTGATGGATGGGGCTGGTGTCAGGGGTCTGGCAGCAGGGCTGGACTGAGACAGACCCCGAGGGGGCTCTGCTGGCTTTGCACACCCGTGGGGCTTTGGGGAATCCATTCCTTTCCCACACTTATGCTCTTTGTTGTTGTTGTTGTCGTTGCCCAGTTGCCCAACCCCAGGCTGTGATGGCAGCGGACACATAACGGGGAACTATGCCTCTCACCGCAGGTGGGTCCAAATCTTCTTCATGGTTTGAACTCTAAAAACAACTTTTTGTTTTCTTTTGGTATAGTTTGTGACCATGTGGATAGTTTGGTTCTGTTTCCTCCCCCCTTCTGTTGCCCCTCTCCCTCCCCACGCCCCAGCCCTTTTTCTTTTTCCTTTTTTTTTTTTTTTTTTTTTTTTTTTGCTTATCCAGATATTCCATCTCTTCTCTTTCAGCCTTTCTGGTTGTCCTCTTGCTGACAAGAGCCTCAGAAACCTCATGGCTGCCCACTCTGCTGACCTCAAGTATGTTTGCGCTCAACTTGGAACTCCTTTTTTTTCTTTATTTCCGCCCTTTTTTTCTCTCTTCTCCCTTCCTGCCCCCACACCTCTTGCTCTGCTTTTGCTTTTCCATCCCCTCCCTTCTCCTTTCAAAGAGCTGATCAAAACCTGCCTGCGAGGAGCTCTGGTGGAGTCCAGCTTCCAGCTGCTGCGTTGAAGAGGCAATGGCACGGAGCAGGGATAATTTTGGGGAGGAGGGCTGATGGCAAAGATTGGAAATAACCTGGACACCTGGCAGGTTTCCTCTGGGCACTGCAGACATGTTATTTTCTTTTTCACTTGGCATCTTTTCCCAAGCTCTTGTTGCCTAGTTCGGGCCATACTCCTTTTCATTTAATATTTTTGTCTATCTCAAATAATCCAAAGCCTGGATTTATTTTTGGGTAGAGATACAGCTGGGAACTCACTGCCAGCACACAGCAAAGCCAACTCCTTTGGAGAACCTGGGGTGCTATTTTTATGCTACATTTTAGGGGCTGTTTGGGATGTAGTGAGAGAGATTCCTCTTCATTTCCATGATTTGTGAGGGAATGAAAATGGGAGTGAGCAAATGCTTGGTGAGGATGGACCCTGAGCCAGTGGTCAAGGGCTCATGGAAATCCAGACCTCCCCATTCCCATTGCTGTTTCTGAAGGGAGGAACCTGGTTTGGACATTTTCATTCAGGAATCTTCCTCTGAATCCCATATTCAGCTTTGCTGCTGTCTCCTCCAAACTCCTCCTTTTCAGTAGGAGCTTATTCTTCACAGCTGGGTTTCCCAATGCTCTCTTAGGTTGCCTTCCCCAAAGAAAGTTGAAATTGTATTCACTTGGGAATACTGGGAAGACCCCAACTCTCTCCACCCCATCTGCATCTCTGGGGTAAAGCTCATTGTGAATTTTTTTTCATCATCTCTTTCATGGGCCCAGCCTATCCTTGCAGGCTGAGTCTCCTCTGAGTTCCCTGCTTTGCTGAATTCAGATTCTGGATCATTTAGGCACTGAGATATTCATAACTAGAACCGAGGAGCCTCCACTGAGAGTAAAACCTCATGAAGGGTTTCACATTGCACGGGGTCATAATGAAAAAAAAAACAAAAGTGCTGTGCCCTGTGTGCAATCAGGGATTTCTGGAGCTGCAGGTGAGTCAGCAGCAGCCCCTTTGGTCACTGAGGTATTGGAAAAGTCCCAAATCCCTCTGTGGTGGCTCCTGGACTTCTCTGTGCCCCACCACCAGTGTGGGGCTGGTGCCAGGAACAGTGTTAGTTATCCACCTGCTCCTTATCACAGAGGTGGAAAGAGGGGCAGGATTAGTTGATATTAATAGAATATGCTGGTGGATGGCAAGGACTGCTGTGATTAGCGCTAAGAACACTTAATCACACACGGCAGACCACACACATCTTGAAAGGACCTCTGAAGAGAGCTTTGCTGAACTGCTGTTTCTCCAACAGCTTGAAAGAATGGCCAAGTGAACAGACAATCAGTGTTAGAGATACTAAGAGCTCTCAGGAGCAGTGGCCATTTCCAGTAAGGGCCAGACAAAAAGCAAACGGGCTCATCCCCCAGACCAAGCATTGTGCCCAGCAGCATCCCCTGTTCCCCTCTGGCATTCAATTTTTTATTCAAATACTGTGTAAAAAAGGAGACTTCTGGCCCAAAAAAAGCTTGTTAATATTATTTCCTCACATGCGCCTTTTTTTTCTATGTCCTGGTGAGGATGGGAGCAGAGGAAGGAGGAAGGGATTTTGAGATATTATAGATTGCACAGTCATAGCTTTTCACAACTCCAGATAAGACCATGTCAGTGTTTCTATTATAAATTCTATTTCAGGGGTTAATATCCCTGATATAAAAAAAAAAAAATAGCTCCAGGCTGGAACATGCAATAAAAGGTCTCTGTTGGTATGATTTGTCTCCAGATAATTAAAAATAAAAATCAAATTACTTCTCTTTCCTCTTTAAAAGTCTTGAAAGGAAGAAAGAGTTTGGTGTTAGTGTTTTCATAATTTCCTCCCACCCTGAAGCTAGAACAACAGAGAAATAGTTTTGCTTTCTACTCTAACAGTGTAGAGCTGGGAAATATCACAGTCATCTCCCAAACCTGTAATTTCTAAGTGAGTTGAAAAATTTGCACCCTTGTTAAGGTCCTGCTGGATGTGTCCCTGTACTGCACCAGACATGTGCATTTATGTTTCCCTGCCTCTGAGCCTCCCTGTTACCCCTCAGGGACCAGGACATGTCCCTGCTCTCCTACCCGAGGTGAGGTGTCAATTTTTTCGCCAATGGAAATCATTCAGTGACCTGCAAATGCCAAAGGCTCCCTTGGAGCTGCTGCAAAGAGGAGAATTTTGATATTTTCTGAACAAAATAAGATAAGACTTTAAAAAAAGATGTTTTCCAAGCTGCCAAACTAAAGCCACCTGTGGGAACCATGGCTCCATTGACTCACAGGGGCCAGAGTAGAATCACAGAGTAGTTTGGGCTAGAAGGGACCTTAAATGCCATCGAGTGCAACCCCCTTCCGTGAGCAGGGACACCTTCAGCTCCATCAGGCTGCTCAGAGCCCTGTACCACCTTTGGGAAAGCATCTTGCCTTTCCCAAGGGCACTGACCTCAGGGCCTGCCCGTGCTTCACCACATTTCCCATCATTTCACTGGAGACACCAACCCCTTGCCCTGCTGCCAACCAGTCACCCAAACCAGGCACCGGTGGCTTTAAAAACAGGGATAGAGGAGTGGGGACACAGCAATCCCTTCCCCCGAGGAGAACGGGCGCTCTGCAAGCTCCTGGATGTGCCCCGAGCTTTGCTCGCTCTGCTCGGAAGGAGCAGCTGAGCATCTCCCCCTCGTCCTGCGGCAGCACCGTGGGTTTCCTCCCCGCACCCCCTGCCCCGGCCCCAATCACTTGACTCAAAAAGCCCTGGCTAATTGGCAGGCTGGCGTGCACATCCTCTGCAAACACTCCTCGCCTCTCTTCCTTGTCCCCATGACAACTTTTATGTCCGCCGCGTCACCTACAGCACTGGGAACAGATCTTTGTGCTTTACATCCCCTCACCGTTCTCGCTCCGAGCCCTTAATGATGCTGTGCTTAACTCGGGCCATTATCCCCGCGCCGCTGGGTGGGCTCGCAGCCCCCGCCAGCCTTTGTGCGGCTTTGGGTGACCGCAGAAGCGACCTCCAGCCTTTGCTGGAGAGCGCAGGGTGCTCACCTGGAAACTCAGGGCCGCGGATGCCCCTTCAAAGGTCACTCGGTAAGGCAGCGGCCGAGGGCTGCGGGGCAGACCCTGCACCAAAAGCTGCTGGTGTTGGTGAGCCGGTGATCCCGAGGCCCCGCAGGTGCTGTCCCCCTGCTGACCCCCTGTCCCCTGCCCACGGTGCTGTGGAAGGAGGGGACCCAGAGCTAACCTAACCTTTTTCCTTCATGATGTTCTTTCATCATTCTCCATCAGAAGCATCGGCCAATTTTGCACTCTGAGGACCCCCCTGCCATGGGCTGCCCATGTGCCCTCACTGAGATGATGCTCCTCAAGTCACCCAGACCTGAGCCAAACCCTTCTGTTGGTGCTGGCCATGGTGGCCCTGCTCTCCAGAGCTGTCAGCTGTTTTTCTGGTTTAATTTCTCTGCTTGGGTCCATCCTGCTGGTCCTGGATGGTCCCTGTTGTCTCCTTATGGCTTCCTCAAGATGACAAACACTGTCCTGGAGGGGTTTTTTAGCTCATGATCAGCTCCTGAGCTGTCCCCTTGCTGAGGATGGGGACACAGGCTGGGACCTGTGTCCCCTCATGGCAGAGCAGCCTCTCCCTGTGCTCCCAGCATCCCCCAGATGCTCCTCTCCGATGTCACATCATGCAGTGATGCATTGATTTCAGTACCACGGACATTACAGACCAAATCTTGTCCTTACACAGGGGGAAGGGGCAGGAAGGAAAAACCTGCTCCTGTGTTGACAGTGCCCAGATTTCTCTTTGAGAAGAGCTGTCACAGAGTGCCGATCCCCTGCTCACATCCCCAGGCTAATCCCAGCCTCCCTTGCCTCCACAGGTGCCCTACTCCTGGTTGTGATGGCTCTGGTCACATAACAGGAAATTATGCATCGCATAGAAGGTAAGATCTCCCTTAAATTATTTTCCCTCTAGCCTCTTTCTGTGTTGCTTTCTTTTTTTTTTCCCCCTGCAGTGGGCAGAGTTGTAAAGTTCTGAATAAAACATTAATGTTACTGACAACTGAAGCCTATTTTCATCTCTTTAATCTGACGACTTTTTTTTTTTTCTGATGTTTCCAGCATCTGATTAGAAGCTCCTTTCAACAGAATAAAAGACAAAGGGTCAGATTTTAGCTGATGCAATGTTCCTGTTAATATTGCTACCTATTTATGACTTCTATTATCACTTTAGAACATTAATAGCAGAGATCTGAGCCTTCTGTTTCAACAATTCCATTAAACATTGCAGGCTGTTAGCAGATATCTTCTTATCTAGACACCATTAATTACTGTCCATCTCCCTCAATTTTTTACTATTTTTTTTCCTCCTGACTTCTCCTCGTGATGTGAAGCTGCAGAACGAGAGAGATCAAAAACACTGTGCCAAATTCAAGGGAAAGATGACTGAAGCAGGGGAATAGCAAATGCAGAGATTCTGCCAGTGAGACAGGCCTTTCTTCTCTTTTTAACCACAGTCTGTCAGGCTGCCCTCGTGCCAAGAAAAGTGGGATCAAGATCACCCCGACAAAGGATGATAAAGAAGACCCAGAGCTGATGAAGTAAGTCTGGAAATAACTCCTGAGCAGAGCTTGTCACTCATGCACTTGGCCTCACACAGATTTATGTGGGGGATCAGCACCCACCCCACATCCCCCCTCACTCACGCTGCTTTGAACATCCTCTACCAAAGCTCTTTGCTGTCTTTTGGTGTTGCAATTTTGATATTTGATGGAAAAATTGGGGGGTGGGGAGGTAATGGTGTAGTTTTCTTGCAGATGTGAGAGGTAGGTTAGTAGGGCACAGTTTCTCTGCTACCTGTACTTTATATAATTCCTGAAAAAACCACACCAGTGTTGTAAATGAGGGTAAAACCCCACAGTCAAGCCAAACATTGCAGGTTTTTGGGAAGCAATGGGCAGGCAAGGGCTGATGGACTGGCTTAACTGCCTGGAACAAAGCAGAAGTAGAAAGTACCCAGCACTGAGTTGGGTCAGGATCTGGTAACCCTGAATAAACTGTGTCTTGTAGTCTTTGCCAGGGCAGAATACTCGAAGTGAACTGAAAAAACCTTTCTCTGCTGGCTCAGGCTGAAGTCTTCAAAACACCCCAGGGGTGGTTATTCCTGTGGGGAAGAGAGATTTGAAATCTCTTAGTCCACCTCAGGAGTTTTCATGAGCTGTGAAATCCATTTGTCCTGAATTTTAGCAAGTCTGAGCATCACAGGCTCAGCATGTGGGGTCTGGGATCTGTATCTCCTTACACAGCCACAGGACATCAAAGGCAGCATTGACTCCAGGACTTTATTTTTTTTGTTACCTCAGAGCATCTCCAGCCTTTTTGGAGTCTGTACACTCACCCAGCAATTGCAGGTGGAAGGGGGTAAAAAGAAACATGGAAAAAATTATCATCCACTTCCAAGAGCTTCTGGTTGCCCATGAGTGCTGGTGTATCTGTCCAAACCCCTCTGGCTCAGCAGACTGTCTCCAAATGGATCTTTTTTTAACTTATTTTAGTCCCAGGGCAGGTCTTGCCCTCGCAGAAGAGCAGAGGTGGATACTCCAGGTGCCCAGCTTTTGGTCTGGAGCAGAGGCTGAGCCAAAGCAGGACCCAGTGGGGGTGGAAGAACCCTACAGGGGCTGTGGGAAGCTGGGATGCGCCTGCTGGGGGGGAAGGACCTTTCAGAGAAAGATGATATTTGAGCCATCTGCTCTGTTCTTCCTCCTCAGTCTACAGGAAGGAAAGCCTCCCAGTTAAATGAGCCGTGTGATAATTAGCAGGAGTTAGCAGGGTTTATTAAAAATTAAGCAACCTACTCGAGAATCTGCAGGAAAAAAGCCTTTTCTGGCTCAAATACACTGAATTGCTGGTGGTGTTGCAATGCTGTGCCATTAACCAGTGACACAGGGAAGGAAAGGACAGGCAGCAAATTGCTGTGGTGCAGCTGCTGGCTGGTGTACCTTTGCTCTCACCATGGTTGGAGCCCTCAGTTGGGAGGTCACCCCTCTCCATGGTTTCCCCAGGGGCTGGTGAAGCTGTGGTTTTGCTCCTTTGTGCCTTCCCCACTCAGGGCAGGACAGGGCAGGGATGTGCCAAGCAGTTTCCCCGGTGTGGTTTCTCTGCACAGGAATCACTTCTCAGTGCAAGGGGAAAGGGGTTCTTACGTGGCTGTTTTGTTATGGTGAACAGGGGGTGGGCTGGCAGGACACTCCCAGCAGAGTGAGGGACCCCACCAGCATCCTCACCATGGGCTGGGTTTCTCCTAGTCCACCCTAAAGATGAAAACACTGGGAAGATAAAGTGGCAAGAAATCATCTAATTGTTTGGGTTGGAAGGGATCTTAAATCTCACCTCATTCCAACCCCCTGACGTAGGGTGGGACACCTTCCACTATAGCAGATTTCTCAAAGACTGATCCAACCTGTCCTTGGGCACTTCCAAGGGTGGGCCATCCATAGATTCTCTAGGTTCTAGGCTCCAAATGGGATTGGAGCATCACCAGAGCTGGATTTTCTGACTCCTAGAAAGCTGATGTCATCCACCCCTAGAGAGGAAGTGTGGGATGGGCTGTGAGGGTCCCTGCAGCAGCGGGATGTGAAGGCATTCCCTAACACCCCATGGCCCAGGCAGCAACCCCCCCTCTGCCACTACACCCAGGAGGAACAGGAGCTCCTCTGAGATGTGCAAAACAACACAGCACAACAATCCCTGGCTGGTGCCTTCCCCCAGCCTGTGGAAGTGTTTGTTCCACCGCCCACGGCAAGGTGTGCCCGGTGTGGGTTTATGTTAAGGAGCTTTGGCTCTAAATCCTTCCTCTGTCTGCACCGAGCTCTGCTTGGAACCCGGCCGAGTTTTGAACATTGTCACCGAGGAGAAAGTCATTTAGTCCCTGTTGTTTCTGCTGTTCATCCTACAAGTAAATTGCTGCAGATGTGATTGAACAGATCACCTCAACCTTCAGCCCAGCCCATAGAGTGGAAGCATCCACAGGTGTCTAATTGATCAAACGCTACTGGTGCTCCCATTAAATAAAAACAATGTTAAAAAAAAAATTTAAAAGATGTCCAAGACAGCTGTTTTGTGCAATAAGGCTCTGGTTTATTTTTTAACAATGAAAATGTAATAAAAGTTAAATTAACGGTGTAAAATATGTAATGGTTGGGCTGTAACGGCTGCATATGAAATGCTGGGGTTTGTCTCTTTCTCTCTTGCTCTTCCCCCCTCTCCCCCTTCTCCTTTTCCTCCTGAGGATTCAGTAATTTGCTCGTGATCATATAAAAGCAATGATGTTATGAATTTACTGAGGATCCTGCTGGCAGGGATATTATAAGTGAATTGTGCTGCATTTGCAGCTGATTAAAATCGAGATCAGCATTTTTCAAATTATCTTGGGAAAAGGCTGGGTGTAGGGCCCCCCCTTTTGCTGTCATCTCCCTTTTGTGTGGAATGTAAACAATCAGGGCAATAATTTCTGCGGTGAAACGCAGCTTGCAATTTTCAGGAGCAGCTCCACGAATGCTTTTGCTGGAGAGCCTCAAAGTCCCTAATTGCTTCCAAACTGAGGACATGGGGGTTATTTTTGTCATTTCTTACCTCCTTCCACCTCCCCTATTTTTGAGTAACCTCCCTTGAGTAATAAACTTTTAACTGTATTTATAATTGACAAGCATTTTAAAAACAAATGCAAATCACAGCAGAAACCCTGATACATGCATCGGGCTTGTGGGATGGCTGGATTTAGGGAGAATGCCATTAGGTGAGGAGGGGAAAGAGGTGCCTTTTAGAGAGCTACTTGTGTGCTTGGCAGTAGCACAATTTGTGTCGGTGCTTCCACGAGGTTCCTCACAGCTCCTTGTGTTTCAACTGGCCATAAAGAGGCAGAAAGTAGCAGGGCTCGTGTGCTGCCCTGATGATAATTCCCACTTTATCCCCTTGAGAGCGTGGGTTGATCTCCCCAGAGAGGCAGGATGTGAAGCAGGAGGAGGAGGGGGCAAGCGAGGCCATGCTGTGGCTGCAGGCTGAGTGATGGCCCAGTGATCTGTCCTGTCTGACCGGGTGCAGGCTCAGAAACCCCTCCTGGCAGGAACAGGGCTGCAGCTCGCTGTGCACAGCCTGAGCAGCTCCTGGCTCAGGGACTGGCTCCTGGGGAGGGCTGTGTCCCCGAGGGCACAGACAGTGCTCCCACATTGTGTTGACTGTGCTGATAAGAGATGAGCCTGGGTTCATCAGCAGTGACACAGGGCAGAGCCAGAAGCACATGTGTGATATTTCGGTGTGAGTGTCAGCCTTGGGGTACATCAGGATCCCACGTCAGGCAGCCCAACCTGCCATTTTTGTCCCCAGTGAGGCACCAAATGCCTGGCTTCTGACACCACTGGGACCTACTTTTGCTGCGTGTGATGTGACCTCCACAGGTTTCCCTCCTGCAGAATTCTCCTTGATTCTCTCTGCCTCTTTTGAAGGAGCAGTCGTAGCTCTTAATTTCCCATCTGCTATTTCCATCAACCAAGTATCTCCCCTGTAAACTCCAGACGAGACCCACATGCAAATGCTCTCTTCCCAGGCATCCTCGCTCCTGCTCATCACTAATTTCCTTACGCCTTCATTCCTTCCTTCTGTTCCTTCCCCTTTGGTGCTGTGCTGTAACTCTGGGTGGTTCCCTGTGCCCAGGTGTCCGGTTCCGGGCTGCGTTGGGCTGGGACACATCAGCGGCAAATACGCGTCCCACCGGAGCGCCTCGGGGTGCCCCCTGGCAGCCCGCAGGCAGAAGGAAGGATCCCTCAATGGCTCCTCCTTTTCCTGGAAGTCCTTGAAGAATGAAGGTCCAACCTGCCCCACCCCAGGCTGCGACGGTTCTGGCCACGCCAACGGGAGCTTCCTCACTCACAGAAGGTAAATCCTGGGGTTCAAATCGGTGCGAGTGCGATGTTTTTGCTGTGGTCAAATCTGCCTGCCCCAAGATGCTGCTTGAGCAGTGTTCAGCTCCTCGTGTGAGGCCCAAGAACTGGTGCTTTTGATGTTGAGTTTGATCAGGTTGAAGTTTATTTAACAGAGAAAACCTGTGGTTGTTTTAATATTCACAGAATCACAGAATGATTTGGGTTGGAAGGGACCTTAAATATCATCTCATTCCAACCCTGCTGTGGGGCAGGGACACCTTCCACTATCCCAGGGTGCTCCAAGCCCTGTCCAGCCTGGTCTTGGACACTTCCAGGGATGGGGCAGCCACAGCTTCTCTGGGCAACTCTGGCCTCACCACCCTCACAGGGAAGAATTTCTTCCTAACCTCTAATCTAAATCTCTGTTTGCATGCTGGAACAGAACTTGAGCACCACAAATAGGGGTTTGGTGCCCAAGACAACCAGACTCATCTCACCCTCCTCACCTGGCACACCTCCTCTTCTAGGAAGCAATGTGTTTTTAATCTTTGCCTTAAGAAAATTGCTCTCACTTTATAAATGGGGAGTTTTGTGGCATTATTCATAAAGCAATTTCCTCTGTACCATAAAAAGCTTTTAGAAGAACTGTCTCGCAGCTTGAGTTCCACCAAATGGCACATGCTCTTATGTTGGGAACATAAGCACCTATAAATCCTGAGAGTTTATGAAACCCATTTTTACTTGTTTTTCAGTTTGTCAGGGTGTCCAAGAGCTACTTTTGCTGGGAAGAAAGGAAAACTCTCAGGGGATGAAATTCTCAACACAAAGTTCAAGACCAGCGATGGTAAGGTTTTTCACTCCTTTGCCTTGCAGGTGTGTCAGGGTATTGAGCTCATAGATCTTCATAGACTGGGGAGGTTTCAGCTGAAGTCTGGACACAGATTTCAAGGACATCGTGTACTTTGAAGACCCATTCCTTGGGTTTTTTAGGTGTTTGTGGTGGTATGGTACCAGTCCCACTTTCTGAGTCACACACTTTAAGGGAGTAACAATAAAGAAGGCAAAAGAAGTAATGCTGAAATTCAGATTTTTTTTCTTCATATATTCACTGGCATTTTTACAAATCCCTTGCAGTCATTCAGCAATTTTCACCTATTCAGGGCTTTTAATACTGAGATATTTCTGGATCTGGAATTTTGTTAGCGATGGCACTTTGCATTTCCAGTGCTATTACTGAGCTTTCTGTGGTATTTGACAAGGTTCAAGTATTGAACTCGATAGTTTGGAACCTATAAATACCTGCACCTCTCTAGAAATATTGCTTATTTTATAGACCTCATAATTTCTCATCAAGACATGCATTAGTTTTTAAAATAGCATCTTTCCAAACTCAGGACTGGAGAGAGTGACCTGGTTGTTCAGGACAATCAACCTTGCCAGGTGTGGGGATGAGTTGGACTCCAACTGCTCCGCTGTCCTTTGCTTTTGCATTTACATATTGACCTGTTCAAGTATCATTGAACTGCGATGATAAAAATATTAATCATAAATAAAATAGATGGAAACAGGCAGGTGAGAGGCACATCCTGTTTAGAGGCTGTAAAAGCCAAGGTGAGGAAGGTGCAGCAGGATGGGCTCAGCAGAAAGCCCAACACTTCTGCTTCTCCCAAGAGCATTTGCTGACTGCCCGTGACCTTGCCTCCTGCAGTTCTGGAGAACGATGAGGAGATCAAGCAGCTGAACAAGGAGATCAGCGAGCTGAACGAGTCCAACTCGGAGATGGAAGCAGCCATGGTGAAACTCCAGTCCCAGGTTTGTCCCCTTGGCCATGCCTTCAGGCCCAGGGACGCAGGGTGTTGGTGGCTGCCACTGGTGAGGGTTGGTAACCCTGCCGTTCTCCTTGCTCTGCAGATCTCCACCATGGAGAAGAACCTGAAGAACATTGAGGAGGAAAACAAAATCATAGAGGAGCAAAATGAAGCCCTGTTCCTGGAGCTCTCAGGGTTGAGCCAGGCTCTCATCCAAAGTCTTGCCAATATCCGCCTTCCGCACATGGTAAGAAACTCTGACAGTGCTCGGCCCAAGCCGGCGTCATCGAGGGAGCTGTGCCAAACCCAATTCATGATAAGGCTTATTCACAATTAAAGAGTGGGAGAATTTCTTTCCCTGCACCTATGTGTCCTTTATAAGATCAGTACTTTTCCCTTATCTCTGAAGCTTGCATTATATCTCCCTTTTGTTGTCATTTCTGCTGATCTCCCTTTGTACCCATTGTTCTGTCTCATTACATCTGGGAGCACTATCACAAAATAGGAAACTTTATCAAGGGCACCCAGTGCCTTTTAGGCTAAGACAGCACAAGCAGAGATCAGGAGGGATTGGATTTCAACGTCAGAAAGATCTTAGAGCTCCTATTATAATGCAGGTAGTTTCAATTCAGTTTTGAATAGCTGGCAGCTAAAGAATAGCATTCTTAAAGAGAGTGTATTTTGTTTAATTTAACAAGGTCTAACAGCCCACAGCATGTTACCATAGAGTTACTGAGAAATGAAAAGACTGCATTAAAATAGTAAAACCACAAAAGGCTATTAATTACCTTCTCTCTATTCCCAGGAATGTAATTAGTGTTGTCAAAACCAGGTGTGTGGAGGTGGGGCTCGTGTTGTTGAGGAAGCTGTCCTCTTACAACTCATAAAGACCATTGCAATGATCAGAGAAATGAGCTTTTGATTTATTTTTTTCTTCCATCCTTTTTTTTTTTTTCCTTTCTCTTCTTTTTTTTTTTTTTGGGGAATCCTTTTCAGTGGGGTTCGTATTTAAATTCAGGCTGGCTGGAGAGAAGCCATCCTCCAGCAGAGCAGTTTTGGATAGTATTCACCCAGCTGCCTAACTGGCAGAAAACCACTCGCTGAGAGCTTTTTTTGTAAAATATTTGACACATAAAGGTCAAATAAACTGTTCAGCAAATATTTTTTCAAGGTTTCAGGCAACTCCAATTAAATGATGCCCATGAGACTTTTATGCTCGTTTTATTCCTGTTCTTTTTCTTTCTTCTCCCTCTCTTTTTTTCCCCATTAAGCTCAAGTTAGGTACTTGCAATGCCCCCCAAAAGCACAAGCTGCTCTGCAGCAGAGAGCTGGGCTGGGCAGCTGTGAGCCCAAGGTGACCCGACTTTGCCTTTGGTTCCCTCGGTGATGTTTCAGCAGTCCTGTTGTCCTCCAGCCCTTCATTTCCATGCCTTGATTCAGCCTCCAGCCTGTCAGACTGCCCACACACACTTAACCTGATGATGTTAACAGTTCCACAAGGCCAGTGCATAAAATTAAGGACCTGGTTAAGATCCGGCGGGATCAGGGATGATGAGATTCCTGTAGGGGCAGCACTGCACACAAAAAGGCTCTGATCTGGAGACTTTTGGCTGTCTGTACATACAGACAGTCACGGAATGATTTGAGTCAGAGGGGACCTTAAACCTCACCCTGTTCCATGGGTAAGGATACCTTCCACTACTCGGACAGGTTTCTCCAAGCCTGGCGTTGAGCACTTTCAGAAGTCCACAACTTCTACTGGGCACAAAAATACGCAGACGATTTCTTGCAAAGATTCTCATCCTGTTCCTACTCTTCTACTAACGCTTTTATTTCGCTTTTTAATTTTGGCTGCAGGAGCCAATCAGTGAGCAGAACTTTGATGCCTACGTGAACACGCTGACAGACATGTACACCAACCAGGAGTGCTACCAGAACCCAGAGAACAAGGACCTGCTAGAGAGCATCAAGCAAGCTGTCAAGGGCATCCAGGTGTAGGGATGGAGAGCAGCAAGCAAACAGACTGTAAGATGGAACTTCCCCTCCAAGTATTCAGGTTTACAAGTTAGAAAACTTGTTTAATGAATGAAAAAAAAAAAAAAGAAAAAAAAAGGACCAAAATGTAACCAAGAGGCCATTTCTGAGACACGGAACTGATCAAACTCAATGTTCTCGTTTACTTAACTTTGGACCTTCTTGAGAAAAGTGGGATTTTTTTTCTACCTTGACCACGAGGTAGATCAGGATGGAAGGTTAAATTCTCCAGTAGGCTGTGGGGCTTGGTAGCAGGCGAAGAGCAGGCATCTTCCATGAGTTGCTGTGCTCTTGCAGAATTGATCCAAGGGTTAAAACGTTACAAGAACAGGGTCTTGTCTGATCCAAGACTAGTGTATGACTGGCTTAAACCCTCATGTTGTCTATGGTCGTATGTCCAGATCACCTACTCACACATGAGTTATGTTCTATGTTGCTACAAGTGCTGGAGCTGCAAGCTACCTGTAAATCTGAACCTGTGCTGGGCCTCCCAACCCCGAAGTGTTCAGATATCCACTGGGCATGGGAACTCTGAAGTATTATAAAGTAGCTTATTTTTATTTTCTGAAAGAAATCTGAAGAGCAGTTCTGGATCTCCAGTGGAAAGCGCAATGGAAAAAAGGTTCTCAGGGAAGCTTTTGGAGTTTGCAACTACAGTATTCCTTTGTCTGTCTTAAATATGAGAGTAGCTATTATGAATAGGCCAATTCCAGATATTTCAAACAGAAGAATTTCTTTAATGTGTCATGGTCCGGTGTATATGATTTTTTGGAAATCTGTTTGATGACAGTTCTGGTTCTTTTCATTATTGTGATCATCCCTACAGTGGCGCAGTACTGCCAGTCCAGAGATCATACATCAATGCCAGAGAACGGTTGAGATTGCGATGAACAAAACAAAACAAAACAAATCAAAAAGAAGCAAAAACCAACAAAAAAGAGAGATGTTAATTGATGGCCAGAAAAGTGCTTATGTACCGTGAACCAGGAGTTGATTTCTTACACGTACCCACAGGGCAATGAGGATGGTTTGGTGTTCTAGGATTTGCGCGAAATCACAGCACGAGCGCCATTCTGCAACAAAACAAGGGAAAAAAGAGGGAAAAAAGGAAAATAAAAGAGGATTCAGGTATTGGGAATTCTTCCAAAGAAGCAGTTGTAAGCAGCTGGGTGCACACAGCCCTCTGTGCACTTAAAAGAACAGCTCTATGAATGTTTTTGGGGTGCTGCTTTGCAGTATCGCTCCATGGCCAGGGCCAGCTGTCACCCCATGGGGCTGTTCCCCACCTTCGTTCCCATCCAGAGCTCGCTTCCTTCTCCAAACACTTCAGTGGGGCAAAACCCCTCGAGGGGTCCCAGTGTGGGGGCACCCCACATCCCATACCCTGCATCCCCCCCATCGTGGGGCGGGCAGAGCTGGGGAGGATCTTGTTGACCCCACTGAAAGACAAAACTGTGGTGTCATTTTGAGCCAAATCCTGCAGATACTTAGGATGTAAATCATGATTTGGAGAAGCCAGTGGGAAGTCCCAGTGACTACCATGGCCACTGGATCTGGCCTGGAAGCCCATGAGTGGCTTGATTGGAGTCATTCCCCATGTTGAGTTCCATAGGGCTGTTGGCCTGGGTGGGTTTGCTCCCGTACTTAAGTGTTTGCAGGATCAGACTCCACGAGTTCACTTATTTTAGAACCCATTCCAAGTGCAAAAAATGCAAAAAAAAAAACAAAAAAAAAGGGAAAAAAAAAGTATAAAATTTGAGGTGTTAAAAACACAATGTTCTTAACGTGTAAATAGAGTCCAAATTGATTGTGACTGCAATTCAGTTAGTATTTAAAAGTAGAGAAATTGCACTTACTGGAAGAAAGAGAAGAAAAAAAAAAGTAGTTAGTTTAATTATCCTGTAAATTATTTAATTTTGGCAAGATGTATGTAATTTATAATTACAACACCTTACGTTAACTTTTTGCTATTTATTTAACTTTTTTATTTATTAATTTTATACTTATTTTAAACTGGACACTGCACCATAGAAATGAAAATAAAAGAAGCAAAAAAAAAGTTAAAAATTAAAACTTTTGACCATAAAAAATGATATTCCAAAAAAAAGAAAAAAAAAGAAAAAAACCCCTATCTACAACTCCTACTTGTAATTTTGATGCAACCAAGTTATTTTTTATATATTTTGTTATTTATTCTTTTAATGATGGGAATTTTTTTAAAGATATTTTATAACTGAGACATTTTGATAATTTTTTGGTTTGTTTTTTTGCGGGGGCAGGGGCACTGGGGGAAGAGAGACTTTTTCAGTTTTTCTTTTCTTTTTCATTCATATTGTTTCAGGCACTGATAACAGGAAAATGAAAATTCTGTATTTATTATTTATTTAATATTTAAGTCGGGAAAAAAATGAACTGTGCTCTTGTTGTATATTTATTTTGTCGTTTGTGTGTTGGTTATGTGATGACTGAGTACTTGTTTATGTGAAGGAATACTGTTAATATTTAAATAATAAAGAGTCACATTGAAAGTTATAGCAGGCTACATGTTATTCTGTGAAAACGAATACTGTGATCTACTTTCCTCAGGAAATGTATTTTGCAGACAGAACTTCCTTATGTACTGGCAGGGTTATTTCATAATAAAACCCAGTTCTGTTTGTGACTTTAGTTCCTATGGTCTTTCTTCGAGCTGCTGCCAATGTGTCCCCACTGGGCTTTGTCCTTGTCCTGCTCCGTGGTTCAAGGGTGGTCAGTGTGTCCCTGCTGACCTGGAGCTCCTGTTCACCTCCCACCTGGCTCTTCCCACCTCCTAAGCTGGGGGATTTAAGGCAAATTTAGGTTTGGTATCTCTGAAGGCTGTGGAGAAGAAGGAGCTGCCACCATCCAGCCAAGCAGGTGCTTAAAATCTCACTAGTGCCATGATGGGGAGAATCCCAAGCCCAGGAAAGCTGAGAAGAGAATTCCTCTGGGCAGGACTTGCTCCCTGCATCCCCAGTGCTCCACATCCCCAGGAGTGCAGGAGCACCTCTGCTGTGGAGACAGGCTGAGAGAGCTGGGAATGTTCAGCCTGGAGAAAAGAAGAGCCTCTTCCAGTGCCTGAAGGACAACAGAGAGAGATAGAGAGGGACTTGGGCCATGGGTGTGGAGGGACAGGACAAGGGGGATTGGCTTCACACTGCCAGAGGGCAGGGTTAGATGGGATATTGGGATGGATTTCTTCCCTATGAGGGTGGTGAGGCCCTGGTACAGGTTGCCCAGAGAAGCTGTGGCTGCCCCATCCCTGGGTGTGTCCAAGGCCAGGCTGGACGGGGCTTGGAACAACCTGGGATAGTGGAAGGTGTCATGGCCCATGACAGGGAGTTGGAACGAGATATTCCTTAAGGTCCCTTCCAACCCAAACCATTCTAGAATTTCATGATCTTGTGGCTTTGTGCTCCCACAGGTGGTGTGTGAGCAGAGGAGATGCCATCAGCAGCAGTACAGGACATGCCAGCCCTGGGATGTGACACAGAGATGGACACTTTTCCCTCCTGGATTTCCAAATAAACTTCAAAAGCTGATTTTCATCAACAAGATTTGCTCAGTTGCTTCAATCTGACTGTGATGTTCACAGACTGCCCTCCTGGAAGAATGGAGCCTTTTTCTGGTAAGAGTTTATGTTTTGAAGCTGTGGCAATGAAGAGAATTTTTCACTGATCTCTGTGTTGGAAACATAATTTTTAAAGTTGCCAAAATTCAGTTTTGCTCTGCTGTAGCAGAGGTGAAATAAGGTAAATCATGTTAAGGCCATTTGGAGCTGAGTGAATTGGATCAAATGGGAATTTCAGGCAGGTTCATCACCAAGAAATTCAATTGTCTGATTAACTGAACTGAACTCCTCTGTCTGTCCCTGCATGGAAGCACAAGCGCTGCTGGGTTACAGCAGAAGGAGGTGGCTGTACCACAGGCACAAAGGTGATGGGGCAGAATAAAACACAGCCAAAAAAGGTAAGAACTACAGTCAGAAAAACACAGAGAAAAGTTTGGGTAGAAGGAAGATTTCCTGAAGCCTTTCCTTGAGCATGCACATGGCCACGGGTGTTCACTGGAAGTTTGTTGTGCCTTCATTTACTGTCTGCAAGGTGTCTCAGGGCAGGACAACTGGCAGAAGCTTAGGACAGCCTTAAGATCCCTTCGCCAGTGGTCCCTGAGAATAAACACCCTCAGCAACGAGGATTACTAGAGATGGAGCCCAGCTTGCCCAGGAGACCCAAGGATAAAGTCTCTGAGGCTTTACTGGTCATAACTTGGAGTTGATGGGATTTTGTCCCTTTCTCACAGGAGGAAAACCAGTCGGACTCATGTTCACCTCACCGGCTGGCACGTTGTTTTCCTGAAGGGCACATAATTGTTTTATGGGGGTTTCGCTTGACTTTGCAGCACCGAGCAGTTCCTTGTGCCAATATTTGATTATGATGATCGAGCTAATAGACGAGCTCGCCTGTCCTTCCTTAACGAATTGGCTGAGCTGGATAATAGAGCGCTCAGATTTGTGCTAAATTGCAGCTCGGGGAGCCATCACTGGGAGATGTTATCTGCTCGGAACTGGCGTCCTTTATCGCAGAGAAGGGAATTGAATTGGTTTAAGATGGTACACTGTCAGTTTATAGGTGTGCTTAGGAGAGCTCTTAAGTCTCCTCCAACAGGGCATAGGGTGAGAGTGGAATGTCAGAGCAGAGTGGGGCTTTGGCTTCAAGGATGCCAGGGAAAACATACTCAGCATATGGTTGTCTCTAAACACATCGATAAAACATTGACCAACGAGAGTCATTTGGCTGCACTGATGCTGCTGTTAATTGTTAAAAGCTGCTAATGACCCACTCCTCCGGTGGTACCTTCCACTTGTCAGCATTGACCTAATCTCTCCCAGAGAGGTGCTCAGGTGCTCCAGCCATGGCTTTCCGCTGTAAGCAGAAAAAGAGGGAGTGTTTCCCAGCCTCGTGCATTTTCTCTTGTTTTTGTTCTCCTTGCCCCACAGTTCATCTGAATGAAGATTTGAACCACCTCACTCTGCTCCCACAACCAAGGGGGTCCTGAAAAACACACAGCTGGGTGGTCAGGAAGGGGTTGCCGCCTTCCCCTCAGGCTACTGGGGAGAGGAGGCAACTTTGCTCTTCAGAGATGCTGTTTAGCATCAGATTTACCCCCCTTGGTCTGAGAAAGACAATGCTGAGGCTGGGAAGCAGTGGGATGGGCTGGAGATGACACTGCAGCCAGTGGAACAGCCCTGAGCTGGAAATTGCTCCAGCACAGCTTGGCTGGATTCAAAGGCTCTGGCCTGCGCTTGTTAGCACACTCACTTCTTCTACACTTTTATGAGAAGATATATCCTGAAACGACCTCCTGCTTTGTACAGAAGGGCTCGTGGGATCGAGGCTTTGGAAAGCATGAGGATGATGCATTCTTCAGACAAATAGCTCTTGTTACTCCAGCTGCCTTCATCCCCATCTCTCAGTGGGATGAATATACCAGCAATTGTTGTAGAAATGGTAGTATCTGTTTTAAAGCCATTTTCAACCCTGTCAACAAGGAAGTATATGAACCTCTAAAACCTGCCTTCATTTCTGCGACTGCAGTGCTCTTTTGTTTAAATGACAGGGACTATCTGTGATGACCTGAAGAATCAGGAGACATGAAGAGGCAGAACAAGGACCAATGCTCTGCCTGAGCTCCACCAGAAGGACCTGTCCATGCTAAGATGCCCTCACAGCATCCTGCCCACAGCAGGTTACCACCAGCACATCCTTACTGAAACTGGGATATGCCAGAACTCTTCCTTGCCTCTTCCTTACTCACAACAAGTCCCAAAATCCACCTACACTGAACATGAGGAAATGGTTGAATGGTTTGGACTCAAGCAGGGGCTAACTTGGCCTTAGCACTGCAGGGGAGCTGGTTTTGATAAGCCAAGTCCAAGATCAAGCTCCTCAGGTTTTGCCATTTGTTAGAGGACTCCTTCTCAGCCTTCAACATTTAATAATCCAGCCTAACCATGCTGAGGCTGTTTAGCAATTAAATAACATAAATCCAGAAGCTAGATTAATAAACAGTCTGGTCTGTCTAGAGCAGTCTACAGGGTGGAGAGATAAAACTATAAAATATTTATTACCAGCTTGGGGATGAAGTCATTAATTTAATAACTACCCATTGCTTTGCTTCTTACAGTTGTTAGGAGTCTGAAGGTTGCAGAAGATTAGGTGGGAAACTTACTGCTTCCCTGCTGAGTGGAGCCTTTCCCATGAAAGCCAGGGCCCAGCTCCCATCTGTCACCCCATTACGTTCGGGGGTGGTGAATATATTACTGTGCCGCTTCCCGAAATAAAACAAAACAAAATTTCTGCTGGCCACATGGCAACCCTGCGCGGGATTTAATGAGGACACTGCCCTTTGTGCATGAGGCCACTTCCAACAGCTGGAGAGATGAAGGCAGGGGGATCTTTGACCACACTCATGACGTGGCTCCCATGGCGAGCACGGCCCCAGCAGCACTGTCAGTGCAGGTGCCTTTGGGACCAAAGCTTTGGCTGCCTCTTGTCCTGAGAGGTCGGGAGCACTGTCTGAGCCTCCCTCATCAAGGATTTCTCAGTGGGTCTTCACGTTTTCAGGAGAGGGAACAAGGGTATTAGCTGGGTCCCTGCTGTGATTTGATATTGGGGAGCACGCGGGACTTAGATCCACGCATCCGCTTTGCAGTGATTATGGCTGGAGTCCCCTGATGAGCGTGGTCCCCTGCTGACAACTACAGTTTGTTGTGATGTTGTGGCAAAAGTCATGGGGGGAGAGGGAGGGAGGGCGGCTGTGTGCCCCTGGCATGTTTTGTCATCGGTTTCATCCAGGGACAGCAAAGAGGTGCCAGCTGAGGGAGTGGGGTTTGAGCAGGAGCAGTGTGTGATGTGGGACATCACTGCTGATGAGGGGCTGGAACACTGCTAATCCTCCCAGCGACTGCACTGACAGCAAAGGTAATCAAATTCCCCAAGTAACTGAATCTAATCATTAGCCTGTTTTGTAAAATAAATGAACTAAAAACGGGCACAGCCTGTGAACACCAACCATAGCATGGATGAACACAGGGGTGCAGCCACCCAGCCCTGCCTGCCTGTGACTGCTGACTCCCTCGGTAGGGACCAGCTCCAGCAGCACTCAGTGTCCAGCCCTGTTCCTGAGAAGGGCAGGGGACACAGCTCAGGGAGTGCTGAAGGCTGCTGGGTGGCTCCTGTTGTGACAGAGCTCAGCCACCAGCCTTGGAAGAGCCTTGTTTTCCACAGGCACCCCCAATCCTCCTCCAGTCTCAGAGAGCTGCAGAGCCACAGGACTGACCCCAGGCAAAGCAGGAATGAGTGGGAATCCTAAGTGGGTGCCTTGAGGAAATAAGAAAGGTCATCCCTTTTTCCAGGGATGGAAAAAGGCATCTGTGCTGTCCAGGCGAGAAAGGAAAACAACAGCTATAAAATAATGCTCTGGCTTCTGAGGCTCCCAAAAGCAGATCCTTGCAGGAGATTTGTGGGCAGCCCAAAACAGACAAGTCCAAATCTGGGTCTCCAGGTACTGGAGATGAGAAGCTCTGGATGGATGGATCAACTGCAATATCTTGGTCAAGACTTTGTACCACAAACAGAGTGAGATTTTAGGGGAACTTTTAGCAGGGTAGGGAGGAGAAGGAAAGAGAGAGAGAAAATTCTTGTGAATCACAACAGACCTGCAAGGTATTTCAACTGTCACTCAAAAAGTAACAGAAACGTTTCTGCAGAGCATTCACCTCAATTTTTCTCTCCCAGCAGACTAATTTGGAACTGTCAGCACAAGCATCTTTGTCCTGACCATCCTGTACTCCAGCACACATCCAGCACAGGCAGGGCTTACTGCAGAGGCCCCACTCCAGTATCATGTCATCACATTACCCTTTCATTTCTCTTATCAATGCTGCCATTCAGTTCCACTCCTTATTCCCAGCCCTTATCACAACAAGCCAAAAAAGTGCAGAACATCAGTCAGGAGGTAAAAAAAAAAAAAAAAAGAACAGGTGAAATTCTGATTTTGTCAGCTAAAATAGTTTCCAGATGAGCTCTGCCCATAAAGAAGCTGAATCTTGGTGATTTAGTTGCCAAATTTTACATTTGCTCCCTCTCCCTCATCTCTCCTCTCAGCTCTGAGCTCAAAGTGGAGTCCTGACACTGCAAAGTGTTAATAGAATTAGTCTCCTGCTATAAACTGTTCACTGGGGCTTGTTAGCTCAATTGTTGATGCTAAATTCTTATCAGCAGAGCCACCTAAAAGAGCATTAATCAAGAAAGGCTGAACTCCCTGCCTGGGTCACAGAAATTTAATTAAACCCCGAGTAAAACTGGAAAATCATTTTGAAAAGAGAAGAGACGAATGCAAAATGTTTTTCATCATTTGACTCTGCATCTCTGCAGTTCAAACCCTCAGCTGTGATTTCAAAGGGTGTTTTGCCACAGCAGAGGATGAGGGAAACACAGAAAATACTTTCCTCAGTGCCTGCTTTAATACAAGGTCCTGATGCTCATCCAGGACAAATGAAATATGGAAACCCACTGATTAAGGCCTGGTAAGGACCTGAACCTACAAATGCAAAAGAGAGGAATGCATGTCCAAGTAACACAGTGGTCTCCTTCAGTAAGATTCTGTTATTGTTAAGGTTGTGTTATGGTTATTAACTTATGGATTTGCATCTATTTTCTATTTGTTCTGCAGAAAGTCTCATGCAACAAATCATTCATTTGGCAGCTGCAGAGAAATATCAGTATTGATATGACCTCACGTGGGATATTGTGTGTAGTTCTGAGACCTCTCTTTGCAAAAAGAAAAGATTAATTTATCCTCGAACAGGTGCGGAGAAGGACTGGCAGAGTGATTAGCAGAACTGAGAGCCTATCTTAGGAGAGGAGATTAAAAGAGCTTGGCTTGTTTAGCCTAGAAAAACAAAGGTTAAGAGGGGATATGATTACTTTTCATAAATACATTCAGGGTGGGAGGAAGGGGAATGATTTATGTTAGATGATAATATGGGTGGGAGATCAAATAAGGCACATCTTGGCCAGGAATAAATTTCCACTGGAAATCTGAAGGTGTTTTCCTATAGCTGGAGTAGGGAGGTTTAGGAAAGCCCTCCTGAGCAGGGTGGATGAGCTCCCGTGGTGTTTGAGGGGACAAATGCGGCTGGCTCAGCCCGAGCAGTGAGTCTGCAGGTAGGACACGTAGGACTGCCAAAGGCAAAGCAGGGAAGTGTGATATGGCTGCCATCTGATGGCATTTTTATTATTTATAAATCCATAAAACCCACTGATTTCATTTAATCCATGAACCACTTGAAAGATCCGGGAATGGCTTTCTTCCTCCATCAATATGAAAAGCTTGATTTTTGAGATTTTTATTTGGCAGTCACCTCCTAAATCATGGCAGATGGGCCAGAACAAGGCAGCAGAGGGACAGGACACAGAGCTGGGCTTGCTGGTGCTCCTGGCAGTACCAAGAAGAGATGAAACATCTCTCTGCTCCATGTCCCCACTGTCAGGGATGTCTGGTGACACCTTCTCCCACTCTCAGCCAGGCTGCAGCATCTCCTGGCTGCCTTCCTTCGATGACACACTTAAGTGAGATGAATCCAGGGCTTTAGGAGTCCTTTTTCCATGTGGCACTGGTTATGCACAGTGCAATCCAGTGGAAATCAAGACATATGTTCTTCCTCTTGCTTCAGCAATTACTCACAGAGCCCTGCGATGAAGTGAAGCAAGAGGACACACACACACACACACACATATAAATATAGATATCCTCTGCATGGGCAGGAGGATCTCAAGCGATTTGCTGTCAGTGGGTTAATATTAATTCTACTGTAAATGCATATTTCTGCATGTATTTGCATATCTGCACGTGTGTGCGTATGCATATATAGAATATTTGCATATGAAAGTGGTATAGAGCCAAACTGACCAGAAAAGGCAACGCAGCATATTTTACAAAATGAAAAAAAAAAAAATGGTGAAAATATACCCCTATGATTTAATGCTCCCCCAGCTCTTAATTTATGTGAGTCCTCCTGTCACTCACTAATTACCCCGTTGACTTAACCAACCATCTGTATTGCCAGGCTGCAGGTCAGCTCAGCCTGCTGGGCCCGGGCTTGGGGGCTAAAATGCATTTCTACTGATTGATCTTCCAAATAAATAAAATCATCTCATTTTAACTCATCATCACTAGGAGTTCAGAAGTTAATTCGTGCTGACTGTTGTTTTGAAAATATTTATTAAAGAAATTGGTTTAAAAAAAAAATGAAGGAGGAAGCTGCAAAACACGGGGAAATAAAGTCAAGGAAAATCTTGGCCTCAGCTTGGCCTTATGAAAATTTTTTGCTCTCAGCAATTATCTCAGCTAATGAAGGATGCAGACTGATTCTCCCTGGTAAGACTGTGGTTGCTGAGAGCAGGGAATTGTGCCTGTGACGGTCCCTGTCCTGCCCCAGCCAGGGAGGAGATGCTGAGGTGCCACCTCCGGACCCCGCGGCAATGCCTGTACTGCTGGGGACACCTTGTGGTGCACGGCTGAGAGAGAAACGCTGCGATTTCAGTGCCACCAGACCCTGCTTTCACAATCCTTTTTTCCACTCCCAGAGGCTCTCCAAGCCGGGGCAGCTGCTCACAGGTTTGCAGACAGGAGAGATTCACTGATCTGTAACTCCTGGCCAACAAAGTCCCAGAGAGCTGTAAGGAGGAAAGGAAGGCCTTTGTAAAGAGCATGGAAAGAAGAAACAGAGAATCAGCAGCTGGTGCCCCATGGAATCTCAACTGTTCTTTTTTTTTCTAAATGTGGGGATTTTTGCAATATTATCAGGCAATTTTTGGTGTCCTCCAGAGCTGGAGCCCCGTGGAATCTCAACTGCTTTTTTTCCTAAATGTGGGGATTTTTGCAATAACATCAGGCAATTTTTGGTACCCTCCAGAGCTGGAGCCCCGTGCTCTGACACCCATGGAGGGTGTTTTCAGCCTTCGTTCTTCTTCATTCTCAAAGAAAAGAGATAGGAAAAAGCTGCCAGGGGAGGAGAAGCAGTGGGAAGCTGGGGATGAGCCCAGGGAGCAGTGACAGGATGGCTGCCTGGGCACAGCGTGGCACGAGGGGTTTGGGCCACGTGCAACAGAGATGTGCAGGACTCGGAGGTGCAGAAAACAACCTGTCCCTTGGGGGTGACCGTGTCCTCTCAGCTGCTCCTGACACGTTTGGGGTGCAGGCAATGAGGTGGGGACCTGCAGTGGGTAAATAAAATCCTCCCTGCGTGTTTCTCCTGGCTAATCCCTGTAATTCTCTGGCTGGAAACAGGAGCTGCAGGTCTCACTGATCGTGGCAGTTTAAGGCTGGTAGGAATCATGAATATACCTGGGAGGGCACAGGGTATTTGGGAATCCCTTAAACACTCCTCAAATTCTTTCTGGGCTTCCTGAGGACTCGTTGCTGCCAGAAAGAGGCACAAGGAGTGCCCTCCTCTGCCCCTGCGAGCTCTCTGCACGGCTGCTTTAGCAATAATTGCAAATTATTTTTTCAACCCAGCTTTTATTTTAACAATTTTCGCACACAAAAAAACCCACAGAACAACCAAAAAACCAAAACCCAACTGCTATTTCTCAAGTGACTCCAGCAGCAAAGGGAGCAGATGCTGAATGGAATCACACGTGCATGGAGTTTGTGTGTCCTGCGTTTGCAGTTTCCAGTGCCATTATCCCTGAGCATTCTCCGTGTGAAAGACGAGGAGAGCGCAATCACCACGGCCTCTTTTGGTTGAATCAGCAAGGAGGAGTTTCAGAGCTGGCTCTCCACGAATAATCCCATTCTCCCAGGCAGCTGTCTTCTGCAAAATGAAAGTGCAGACATCTACAGTATTACCCTGCGCCTGTTTGCAGAGTCTGCTGTTATCACGTTAATGAAGGGAGCTGAGATAATCACCTTAAAGCATAAATAAATCTCGGATGCTGATTCACTTTCTCCTATTTGAGTCTCATTTACCAGGGTAATTCTTATTTTTTTTCCGCTGCAGGCTTGTTGTGTCTGCCGAGACAGCTTTTTTTTCCACAATTCATCTCCAGAGAGCTTGAATTAAGAGGCCTCTTGTCTTGTTGCAGTTACTCCTTCTCATTTTGCAGACATATGAAGTCCTAGATACAAGGCCAGTCCAGACAATTTTATTTCATCTGCAGCACCAGCCAATGCTGAGTGGGTCACTTACACATAAAACCACTTTTGGAGGATAATTTCTCTCAGTCTTAGACAGGTGACAGGGGACACCTTTCCCCAGATCACTGAAGGAGCTCACACAGGTGTGTAAAATTTAAATTCATGCCCTAACACTCAGTTACAGGACAGGGTTCCCTCACGACATGAATGGTGAGTCAGATATTGTGAATTTTCACAATATTCCATGATTCCTTCAAGCCCCAGCCCCTGCAATCAGGTGAATCTGCATCTCATTTATCCCCCAATAAATTCACATCCAGCATTTATGTCTGCAGGAAAAAAAAAAAAAAATTCCAAGCATATGACTAAATCTGGATGTTCACCATCTCAAAATAAAGACTACCAACCAGTTCCCACCACAATTTTTCTTTTTCCCTGAGTTCCCATGATTTTTTCCCAAGCCTGACCAATGATAGCAGAACATGTGGTGCTGGGCAGGTTTCACACAGGAGGTTCAGCTCCAGCCTGTGCCAGCAGCTCCCCCATCCCTCACTCCCTGCATCCCTCCTGCATCCTGGGATGCCCTGATCCCTGCCGCACTGTCGGACACGAAAGAAACACGCAGATTCCAGCAGCAGGTCGGGACTTCCCAGGCAGGACGAGAAAAGAGGGCCTGCCTTTCTTTATTTTCTCCATTTTATATCTTTCTAAAGACAATCGTGGATTGGTCAATGAGGTTACCACCTCTACAATTCTACAGGATAATGACGCAGTCTATCATCTTTCTTCACCTTAGGAGGAAGGAATGAAAACAATCGAGAAGTTCAAAAACAAATCTGTGCCGGTTAGGAAAACAAGGACTATGTTTATAGAAAATGCATGAGAAATTCGACTACAGAAGTAAAACATAGAATACTGTAAGAACCAGGGTGACAGATCCCACCGGGAGCTGGGACAAGGCGCTGTCACAGGGCACCGGGACTGGGAGAACTGGGACAACTGGGACATGAGATGGAGGAGCAGGTGTGGGGTGAAGCCTCGTGCTGGGAATAAGAACTTTGGGAGGGGTAGAGCTGATGCCTTAGGATTTTAACCTTTGTATTTTCCAAATCCTGTACTGAGTGTATAACTCTAAAGCCCCATAGCCTGTTAGTCACCATCTTCCCATTTTATTGCGACTAAACAATTCCTCTAGGCCTCAAATCAAGGACACTCTACTGCCTCAGGCCCTGAAAAGTATAAACTAAAGTGAGCTGGGGAGGAGCAAATTGGGGTGAATATGAGTTCATTACCTGAAGCTGTAATTGGAGGATTAAGCCCTGATATGTGAAAGGACCAAACTTATAACAGCCTGAAAAAGTTGTGACCATTGTCCATCATGGGTGTAGCCCCTCTCGGAGGCTTCTGACTGCCCAAGGTGTAGCTGCTGAAGGCCTTTAATAAATACCCAGTTTTATTCTCTTAATTTTGTCTAGCCTCAGTTCCAGGCAGCCACTCCAAGGCATCAGCGGGTCAGGGAATGAGGGAAGGCATCCACACTGGGATGGGGAGATGTGCCCAGGAGCTGTGCCCTGGCAAAAACCAGCCACAGCCCGTGCCTGCTCCTGGCAGCCTGCACTGAGCGTGCATGGCGAGGATTTGGTAGCAGGGTGGCTTCTGGGATAAATTACTGGAAGATTTCGCCGTATCCGATGGGGACAATCCCGGGCGGCCCCATCCCGGCCCTCCCCTCACGGACCCAGCCGTGGTACAGCCCTGCCCCCCCGCGCCCGCTCCGCGTGGTACGGCCCACACAGCGCCCCCCGCCGGGCAGCAGTGGTGCGCTCCCTCCCCCCCCCCCGCCTGCGGCGATGGTGCGCTCCGCGCATGCGCAGTGCCGCGGTGGGCGCTCAGCTGGGCAGTGTTTACAGCCCGAGCGCGCGGGCCTGGGCTGCGCCGAGCGGGGCCGAGAGGAGCCGAAAGGAGCCGAGCAACACCGAACCGAACCGAACCGAACCGAACCGAACCGAACCGAACCGAACCGAACCGAACCGAACCGAACCGAACCGAACCGAACCGAACCGAACCGAAGGGAGCCGAGGCGAACCGAAACGGGCCGAGCCGAACGGAGCCGAGCCATCCGTTGAGGTACCGCTTTTATCCCAAATCACGGAATAAACCCCCCATTGCTGCTCTCGGTGCTCTGTCAGGGCTGGGAACCCCCCGGGATCTGCTGGGCGTGAGCAGCCGCATTTCTGTGCCGTGTGTGTTGTTGTGAGCCCTGCCCCGAGCGGTGTTGCTGCTGTGCCTGGGCAGGAACCGCTCCAGTCCCAGGGTTTGTTCCAGGCTGGGTGCTCGGGTTTGTGTTCTGGCCTATGTTCTGTTTTCTGGTTTGTTTTCTGGTTTGTCTTCTGGTCTATGTTCTGTTTCCTGGTTTGTTTTCTGGTTTGTGTTCTGGTCTGTGTTCTGTGTTCTGGTTTGTTTTCTGGTTTCTTTTCTGCTCTCTGTTCTGGTTTGTGTTCTTGTTTGTTTTCTGGTCTGTGTTCTGGTGGTTGTTCTGGTCCGTGTTCTGGTCTGTGGTCTGTGTTCTGGTTTGTTTTCTGGTTTGTTTTCTGGTTTGTTTTCTGCTCTGTGTTCTGTGTTCTGGTTTGTGTTCTGCTCTGTGTTCTGGTTTGTTTTCTGCTCTGTGTTCTGGTCCGTGTTCTGGTCTATGTTCTGTGTTCTGCTCTGTGTTCTGGTTTGTTTTCTGCTCTGTGTTCTGGTTTGTTTTCTGCTCTGTGTTCTGGTTTTTGTTCTGGTTTGTTTTCTGCTCTGTGTTCTGGTTTTTGTTCTGGTTTGTTTTCTGCTCTGTGTTCTGTGTTCTGGTTTTTGTTCTGGTTTGTTTTCTGCTCTGTGTTCTGGTTTGTTTCCCTCCAAGGGAAGGTGCCAACGAGGGGATGTTTCAACAAGCAAAGCCGCCTTTGATGTCTCTGTTTTGGGCAGCCACCCGAATTTCTGCCGTGTGGACTTTGCCCCTGCTCAGATTTGGGAAAATCTCTGTTTTGCCTTAGAAAGTGAGGAAAATGCGCCCGGGTTTGCTGCGGAGGGAGAGGGTTTTGTTTGGAAAAGTTTAATGAAAATAAGCCCTCCTTGGATGCCATTTCCCACCAAGTTAAGCAGGGGTGAGGAATCACATGAATAGAGGAGTTTAAATGTCAGAGTTTGAAGTTCTGCCTGTAAAACATGCATTTTACTGGGAGTAGGCGAATGTGCAGTGAAAGTGATGATTTCAGAAGTGACTGACCCCTGTCCCAGCGTGGATATTCCTCGATCCCAGTATGAAAACATCTCAGGCAGCAGTTTTTGCTGTTGTTTTCCATGGTGTAGAACATGGAAGAGCACTTGTTGTCCATGGAGCTGAGCTGAAACCAGGTCAGACCAGTTGTCCCAGTGGGGCTTGCGTACGTCGGCAGGAATTTGTTGGGGATCCAAAGTGGAGCACTGTTAAAGGCACAACTTCTTATTCTTGCTTTAAATCTAAAAATGTAGATTTTTTAAAAAAATTTATTTTCTTTAAATAGCAAAAAGAGCAGAAGAAAGAAGGAAGTCTAAGAACAAAAATAAATAAAAGAAAGTCAAGTGAATCAAAGACCCTCGGTGGAGAGAGTATTTTAATGTGGAATGTTAAATAAAGACCAAAGATACAGGCAGCCCTGTGTTGGAAATGCAGTGAGGTTCTGTGCATGTAAGAGAGGGGAGAAAAAATAATTGGTAGATTAACCCACCTGAACCTTCAACCTGATGTGTTCCCACTGTGTAGTAATAAAACACAATCATTTTTTGTAGAGAAAATGAAGGAGTAACTGTAGAAAGGGGAGGGGTGGCGTTTTATTCCAAGTGTTATTAATGGTCTTGAACTGGATTGATGTGTTTGAGACATGAATGGATTAAAAACTGGCTTGGGTTCCCTGCCTAAGTATATCCTGTTTTGTGTGCCTCTACAGGTAATCAGAACGGTGTGTTATTTGAACAACTGTGAAATCTCCTTGGAGTCCTGTAGCTTTGCTTTGTTTCCTCAGAAAATGAAAGCGTATAATTTGCTCTGGCTGAATGTAACAAATAAACCCCAACAATTTCGCTGTAGGCAGATCTTCTGATCCCAGGAATGAACTCCAAAGCTGCTGCTTCGTGGTTATTACTCTGAGCAGGGAAAGGCATTGTAAATAAACACATCTGAAAAATCACGGTGTGCTTTCTGGAAAGGACTTTTTTTTTTCCTTAAGATATGAGAAGGGGAGAAAAAGCCAGGTTAATTTTGAGTGTTTTTCTTCCCCTATGCCTTTTCCTTTCAAACCTGTAGGCTGCAGTGGGAATTCTCCATGGAGCTGCTGTCTGTGTCATTAAGTGCTTTACTAATGGTGGTGGCTCAGGCTCTGGAGATGAGCTGTGTGAAAGTGCATTTGCTGAAGTGCATTTGCCAAAGTAAGCAAGGTTGGCAGGTCAGAGTCTTGTTGGGTTTTTTGAACCTCTGTGCAATCAGCATCCTGGTGCACGTTCAAAGGAAATGGAATTGGAGATTTTTCTGGATTTTCTGCCTGTGTCTTAGTCTCTTCAGTTGCCGCTGATGCTGTTAGAGGTAGAAAGTTTGTGTGTGACAGGAACTCTGACAGACAGCCCAAACTTGCACTGTTGTTTGGGCTTGCAGTGAAAAATGACCCCTAAGCACAGGAGCTGGAATAATCCTTTATATAAAAGGGTTCAGTGGAAAAGCTGATGTGCTGGTAAAACGGTGGGGAGGGTTTGAAGACAGGCCTTGCACATTGAAATTGCCTATTGTGGTTTTTTTTTTCCCCACTGGTGTCAGGTACTGCATGCCAGATCTGCTGCATTTTGTTTTCCATTGTTGGGATGGGGGACGGGAGCGCTGGGGCGAGGTTTTTCTGGAGCTTGTGGCCCTTGGAGCACTTAAAGACCTCTCTCAAAGTACTCCATGGACAGCAGCATAATTGAGTGTTGGAGTGCACGTTCTGAACCTCACCTTGCTTTGTTGTTATTTCACTTGCAGTGTTTATAGGAGGCTGCTGAAGATGGGAGGCGCGGTGAGCGCGGGAGAAGATAACGATGAGTTAATTGATAATCTGAAGGAGGCCCAGTACATCAGGACAGAGCTGGTGGAACAGGCATTCCGAGCCATTGATCGGGCAGATTACTACCTGGAAGAGTTCAAAGACAATGCCTACAAGGACTTGGCATGGAAGCATGGAAATATTCATCTCTCAGCCCCTTGCATTTACTCGGAGGTGATGGAAGCTTTGGACCTGCAACCAGGGCTGTCGTTTCTGAACCTTGGCAGTGGCACTGGTTATCTGAGTTCCATGGTTGGACTCATCCTGGGTAAATACCTTTTCAGTCATGTTAACTGTTTGTGTTAGAGCTTTAAAAACAGGTTTTGAAATCAGGGATGAGGCATCCTTCCGCTAATGGAGCTACGAAGGTAGCTGGGAAAGTAAAGGATGCATTAATCCAGCTTGGCAATTTATCAGGATTCTCACAACCTTCTCTCTGGAACTGGATAGGGTCCAGATATCTATGGCAGATCAGAACAGGCACTGGTGTAGTTCCAGAGGTGGCTGTAATGGATTCCTGCAGGTCTGGGTTTGTTTCCCCTTAAGCACGACCCCAGGTCAGGGGTACAGTGCTGAAACTGGGGCTGAGCATGTCCACAAAAAGCTGTGACTGCACCTGCTCTGTGCCTGGTTTATGTTCCCAGTCCTGTCTGGACTGAGACATGTTTGACATCCACTTTTGACTCTTAACTCCCCAACACACAGATGGGAATATTCTCTGGAAAAGGCTTTAGTGCAGCAGAACTGATTTTGTGACCACATCCACAGTGGCACAAAGCAAATCATCCAAGTGTAATTGGACAGTTTAAATTCCCCCTGCAGTGTTTCAGTCAGAGTTGTGCTGCCAGGATAGATAGTAAATGGCTATAGGGTACTGACTTAAATTTTGGGGGAGTGTCCACGATTTTAACTGCTGGGATGTTTATTCTCAGGGTAAAGTCTCACTTTCATTTCCCATTTGTGATTTTCTCCTAGGTTTGTTGACATTACTTAGGATACCAATATGTAACTCTAGGGCTTTCATATTCTTTTTGCAAAAGTTACCCTGTCAGTTCTGAATAAAAAGCATGAGTGCTGAATAACTACTGTATTTTCCAGTTTGTTTTTGCTGTTAATTGAGGTACAGTGTATGATGACTGTTCCTGATTAATTGCAGAGATTTTTAGCATGTCAGCAGAGGGGTATAAAAATTACATGGATGTGCTAAAACATGCAGGCCATTGGAATTTTTTTCCAGGTGGTCACTTTCACAGCAATGGCATCAGTGTTTCCATCCTATAGAGAAGTTTCCTGCATAGTTAAGAGCAAATGATTCAAAATCAATTGTGCAAAAGAGGCTCATTTGCTGCCAGAAATTGCAGGTATAGGCTTGCAAATCCCATTGTAGCAGTGAGAGAGCTGACCCTACACAAACACCGCCTATCTAACAGTCATGGAACAATCTGCTGGAGGAAGGAGCCCAAAGTCTATCAATCCTGCTGGGTTTTGTGTCGTTGCTGTTGCCATTCCCTGGTGTTCTGCACTTGCAGGTCCTTTTGGTGTCAACCACGGTGTGGAGCTTCACTCTGACGTGATCGAGTACGCGAAGCAGAAACTGGACTTTTTCATTAAAACAAGCGACAGCTTTGACAAGTAAGAATGCAAAACGCCCATTGGGATTAATTTTTGTGCTTTTGGCTTTACTCAGGGCGGTTCTTTCTCCCATGTGGCCCCTCTGGATTCAGGGTAATCTGAGGATTCAGGCTCCTTAGGCTTGCTGAGCTGCAGTGTGTGACCTTCGTAGCCCGTGTGTGTCGTGGGGGAGTTTCAGAAATGTTGGCTGTGTTTTTAATAGCAGTGCTGATGTTGCAGGGCTTAGAGGGAGCTGAGGAAGTTTGTTTATTTTTAAATGCACTTGCAGTAACAGCTTAAAACTTGCAAGTAACAATACTTGGGTTGTGCTTGTGAGCTGAGAGCCTGCATGGTGATGAGATTAGGAACTGGTTTTTGTGGTGGCCTAGTATGTTTTATCTGAGAAGAAGGAAAAATGGCATTTTAAAATATGAAGGTAGTTTTTATGATGATTAAATTGGTACTAAAACTGCCTGGGATTTGATTTATGTTCTTCCTTAGCCCCTCCATTCTGCTGCTGTCACAAGTAATAACTTCCCAGCCAGATAACCATTGCCAATAGTAACCTCAGCAATAAAAGTTGTGGCTGTCACATTTTTGGATCTGTTTCGCAGTTTGTTCAAACAGGGAAGCAAAGCATCTGTGAATGCCTGATATCCTCCTCTCCTGGGAGGAAGAAAATTAAAATCATGACATGCAGGATTTTAGGCTACTCAGCCTTTTGCTGTTCCTGCTGCCCTGGGAAGCTGCTGAGGAGGGGGTTGGATTTTCTGCATGTTGGCAGAAGACTCAAAGTTTCTGGCATGGGTGATGCTCAACAGGGTTTTTTTCAGTCACGTTGCTGTTGTTTGAGGAGATCTTTTAAGGAAGACTTTCTTCTCTCTCCAGACAAATACAGCTATGGAGCAAAAGTGAGCTGAATTCAGAAACCAACATGCCTGGAAAGTTGGCATTGCTGAGTGATGTCTGCTGGGTTGTGCTGCTGGAACAGCTTGTGCAGGAACTGTTCTCTGGCTGCTCTGAATGTCCAGCACTCTTTGCAAACCCAGAAAGCCCCAGGAAGCTTTTAGGAATAAATAGGTGCTATGTTGAGCTGCCACTCAAGATACCAGTAAAAGAATGGATGTGTTGAACAACTTCTACCAAAATCAGTCTTTAAATATAGGGTTTAAAACCGAGGGAGTTTTGGAGCTTGTAAGAAAACCAGAGGCATCACAGAATCACTAATTTTTCTTTTAAACTGAGTCAGAAATGCTGTAGGCAAAAAGTCTTTTTTTATGAAGGGTGAAATCACAGTTCTTTTGAAGCTGATGGCAAAACTTCCATTGGCTTCAGCACTGCTTGCTTCTGTAGCATCAGGTGCTAATTCCCCACATCTGAAAACCAGTTAAAAGCTTTTGAAAATGCAAAAATAAACCCAGGTGCAGTCCTTAAAAGACTTTGACATTTGGAAGAGCAGGTCTAATATTTATATTTGCATATTATAACTGAGTCAGCATCAGGTGACTAAAAATAGCTCGTTCTGAGGAGTTACTTGCAGCTCAAGTATGAAATTGTGCATCCTTATCCTTTGGAGATTTTAATCCTTGAATTCTGACCTCATTGTTCTGTGGTTTTGAGACTTCTAGCTGTGGTCTGTTACAATAATGTCTAGAATAGATGGGCTTTGGAGGAGAAATCCTGTAAAACTGTCTTTTGTCTAAGTGCTTTTCATAGTTCAGTTTTTCTAGAATTGTGGCAATAATGTATTTTGATAAATTGTCTCATTCTTGTCTCATCCAAGTCTTTTTCACTTTCAGGTTTGAATTTTGTGAGCCATCCTTTGTCACTGGCAATTGTTTAGAGATTTCTCCAGACTGCACTCAGTATGACCGTGTTTACTGTGGTGCTGGAGTCCAGAAGGAGCACGAGGACTACATGAAGAACCTGTTGAAAGTTGGGGGAATTCTTGTCATGCCTCTAGAAGAGAAGGTTGAGTGCCATTTTACTCATATTTCAGTTATTCTTAATTCTGACCTTGGTTTAGTCAGTAGCTGTTTGTTCCTTTAGCTTGCCCCTTGTAGCAGGCTGAAGAAAGAATTCAGTGCACCAGTTTTCACTATGACTGAAAACTGAACTCTGCACATTCCTGATCTTTAAGAAATTAGGAGTTCTGCAGTCTTTCGTATTTTGCAATCTGTTGTTAATTGCAATTGTACTTTCACACTGCAGAAAATGTGAGCAAGGCTTTGTTCAATTATGTAATTTAAGTTTGTGCTTAATGGCAAAAACATTTTTTGCAAAGACATTTTGCACCCTGACTGGCTCGTGTAGGAGCATGCAGGATGTCGCTTTTTACAAGTGCCAGTGGATTCTTTTTAGTGAAAAGTGGGTTAAGTGTCTGACCTTTTACCTCTGTCAGGGAACTTGAGAGGAGCAGGGTGCAGGGTTTCTTCGCAGTAAGAGGCTGTGCAGTGGGTCAGTGTATGAGATTTGATCTGCAGACCATTTCAGGAATGAGTGTTCGTGGTGACTCAGGAGTTTTCCCAGAGGTCAGACACAGCTGCTCTGCCTGGGGGAAGATCTGGGCCAGCAGAGTGACCCAAATTCCCAGTGCTCATGCTCTGTTGCAATAACTAAAGTTACCTGGGGCTAATCCTGCAAGCAGTTCTCAAATTTTTTTTTCAAAAAACCACCATTATTTCTCCTTACCACCTTTTACTGTTGCAGCTTCCAATACTTCAATTTGTCCAGGCAGAAAAGCCATTTGCTCATTTTTCTTGCTCAAAAATCTCACTGTAGTTCCCACAATGGACAATAATCTCCTTGTTTTGCTGTAGTTGACTAAGATAACTCGGACTGGTCCTTCTGCCTGGGAGACGAAGAAGATTCTTGCTGTTTCTTTTGCTCCTTTGATTCAGCCGAACCACGCAGATTCGGGAAAATCCAGGCTCGTTCACTTGCGTGAGTACAGACATTCCTGAGCATGGGGGAGGTTCCTTCTGCTGCTTGGCTGTGAGCTGTAACATCCCTGGGAGTCCTTTCAAGGAAAATTACTCCAAGTCCTTCCTTTTTTTTAAATGGTTGTCTGTCTTGTGCAAGAATTGGAGTTGAATGATACAGGTTCTAAATCACAGACTCACAGAATGGCCTGGGGTGGAAGGGACCTTCAGGTTCATTTAATTCCCATATCCCTGCTGTGGACAGGGACACCTTCCCCTGGGCCATCATTCTGCACTCAAATGATTTCCTGTGAAGTTGTGCCTGGACTTTTCAGGGTGTTTTATCCTTGTTTTTGCACGTTCTGTTCCAGTCCTGAATGACTGAACCCTGTCACGGTTCTCAGGCACTGTGCCACAATGAGAGGAAATACACAAGCAGTGAACAACCTGTGAATACACAGCCTGTGAACAAATACTGTATCTACTCAAAGATTCTCACCCCCAGCAATCCAGAGTTACCCTGAAGCTGGAATGCTTGAGGGGTGCAGTTGTGCAGTTTTGGTAAGCTGTTTGAAATGCAGGTCGCATCAGTGGCCCCAATCTTTAGATTAAGACTTCAATGTCAAGAGGCCTCTTAAGAGCACATGAAGACAGAGGTACTTTCATAAAGAGATTAGTCAGGCTTTGGTCTTAACCTGGAAATGTGTCTGCATGACAGAGAGCAGCTCAGGAAACAGTCCACAACACACTAGAAAGTTCAATAAGTGCATGTTTCAGCATGTTCTCACTTTGTAGTGAGACTTGCACATAAATTATATGTAATTATTTCCTGCTTCTTTCACTCAGGTCCCAGGAAAGCTCACTTGTTGGCAGAGGACAGGGACTTTTTGTGTCAGTTTTAATTCATTTTAGTTCATGGATGTGTGTGCATCTGTACATTTTTTAAAAAATATCTGCTGCATTTCTGGGCTCAGAGCAAATAAGTGCAGAAGACAGAAAAGTCTTCCAAACCATTAATGTGGGAGGCATTTTAATACAGTAACTTATTGTAACATTTCTATAATTACTTTTACAAAATGGTTTCCAGCCTGTCTTCACCCACTAAGTCTGAAGCAGTTTTTGAAGAGCATAAATAGTACTTGTGTTTTATAAGTGCAGAACTTGGCAAAGCTGAAGGAACTGTACAATAGAAAAATCATTTTATGGAAGAGTTAAACAGACTTCAGGTCTAGTTATCTACCACAGGAAAATACCTTCTTGTAAGCCATTAAACACTCACAGCACCCATCACTAAGTCTGCATTCATACAATCTTTAAGATGTGCATCTTAGAATAAGCGAGAACTTGAAATCAAAGTAGGAGATTTTTTAATGAGAGAAACACACAATTAAATTTTGTTTGGAAAGTTGCAACGCGGTTTATCCGAGTTGACAGGAGCTGAATAGAGCTGTTTGTGTAATCCCAGCAGGGAATTCAAATGGCCTGGTTTAATCTGAGCAAACAGAACATTTTCCTGGGAGTACTTTTGGGGTCGTTTCTCCGTCTCTGCTCACAGGTTTGGTTTGGTTTGGTTTGCTTGCAGCCCCCGTGGCCGTCCGCAGCCTGCAGGACCTGGCTCGCATCGCCATCCGAGGCACCATCAAGAAAATCATCCACCAGGAGGCCCTGAGCAGAGCTGGGAACGGGCTGAAGAACCCGCCCAGGTTCAAGAGGAGGCGGGTGCGGCGCCGGCGCATGGAAACCATCGTGTTCCTGGACAAGGAGGTGTTCGCCAGCCGCATCTCCAACCCCGCCGACGACAACAACAACAGCGAGGACATCGAGGACGAGAGGCTGGAGGAGGAGGAGACCAAACCTTCTGAACTAAAGCCAGACCCTCCCGTGAACTTTTTGAGAGAAAAGGTCTTGAGCCTGCCTTTGCCTGATCCCTTGAAGTATTACTTGCTTTATTACAGGGAAAAGTAGTTTTCCTTCTCTAGGAAGTGGGAAGTAGGCAGAGAATAAAATATTCCTTAGGGCTTGACAAACGTGTCCCACTTGCTTGCCTGCGAATGTGACACCCAAGGCAGTAGGCTGGCTGGGGAATGTGGCTGCTGTAAACTTCGACATTATAGCTTCTTTGAGTTCCTTCTTTCTTCTCAGTTGTGTGCTATAGTTTTATCCTACAGCAGGGATTCCTTAGGAAGCAAGTTGGTGAAGTGCTCAGCTGCTCATGGAAAGGAGGATTTAATTCCCTCTGAACTAACTGCAGGAGATATTCCTAAAAATCTCATGGCTGCTCTACCGAATATCAGTTTGGAAAAAAACTCCTGAGCAGTTCCCCAAAGACCTTTCCTGTCTGTGCTCTCTCCCACTAAACCTGCCATGTGTTTGCCATGGTGTGTATTTAATGGAGGGTGAAGATTAGTAGTTAAAACCTGACCTGGCAAATCTTGTTTCTTCCAGTAATCTGAAAAAGCACAACTTTTACAGAAAGGAAAGAATTTTTGGCATTACCCCTGTGGCATCCAGGTTTTCAATAAGAAGGAAAGTGTCAGCTCCCATTTGGTTGGTCTGTTTTGCTTATAAATGATACATAATTTTTTGGTAAAAAGTGTTTTGAAAAATACTGGTTTTTTTAATGAAAAACACCTGTTCTAGAGAACGAGTTGGTGGGTTTTTTGTGGTTTTTTTTAAAGCAATGGAGGCAAGTGAGGAATTGCAAAGCTGTTTAATTTTGACAGGATGCAGGGGTAGTCAGGGTTGGAGCTGTTGTCTCTGGAAATGTTTACAGAGTAATTCTTAGTGGGGAAGAGGGTAGAGAAGAACTGCAGAGCAGTGAGTTTGTGGAAGCTGAAAGCAGAATCTGTGGCTTTTGCTGTTGTGTGAGATAAGTCAGATCATCTGGGCTGAGCAGAGTGAGGTGCAGAGCACCAGCCTGAGCAGTGAATCAGCCCAGCAGAGTTTTGTGGAGGGTCTGCAGAACCTGAGAGCAGTCTGTAGAGCCACATTGATGCAGTTCTCAGGTGTTCCTGTGTGTGTGCCCCTGCTCTGGCAAGGTGGCTGCAATACAACTTGTGCACAAGTGTTCCACAGTGGAGTGAAGCTGCCCAGCTTGGTAGGTGATTTTATTCCTGCAGCAATGAAGTAGAAATTTTAACAGGCTCACATGGAAGGGCTTGTCACTCTGCAGTTCTGGAATGTGAGCTGTAATTTTTATTCCCAAGTCTCTCTGTCATGGTGATGGAAGGAGATGCCATGGAATCGTAGGATCACAGAATGGTTTGGGTTGGAAGGGACCTTAAAGATCATCTCATTCCAACCCCGTGCCATGAGGAGGAACACTTTCCATTATCCCAGGTTGTTCCCAGTCCCATAAAGCCTGGCCTTGAGCAGTTCCAGGAATGGGGAGTCCACAATGCCTGTGGACAATAAAATACTGTGTTTGGAAGAGGTTTACTTGGTTCAGCCTGTTTGGAAAATCTGCCTAAACTGGTAAAGGCTGGAAAGAAACCCTGGAGTTTGTGTTGGTGTGAAATAGTCCTAAAGCTGGGGGGGATAAAAAGCTTTCTCTCAGTAGGTAATGAAGCTGTGTTAAGGCATTGCCTCATCAGAAGCACTTAAGTTGGTATCACTTTGATATCTTTCGGTTTTTTTAATGTGTGCTGTCTCCTCATTTTCTGAGGAGGAATGAGTGAAGACTGTATTGCCAAATGGTCCTGAGTTGCACAACTTGCTTCATGAAAAATAGTTTCAAAGTTCTGTGTGGCTTTGAAAATAAATGAATAACTTGTATGTCTAAGCCTGAAGTGGAGAACTTTTCCTTGCTTAACAGGATTTTTGTGTCTCTTTGGGAATATTGTCTGATAATCCTGTATCCTGTGGCTGCTGGCACATAGCACAGTCATAGGCTGGGATTTGCCTCTGGTTTCCTGTCTCCACTTCTGGTCTCAGTGGTACCCCAAGTTATCTTTTCCCTTGGATTTTGATTTATTTGCAGTGGGGCAGTTCTGTGGCCACTGAGCTGACGGTTTCCTGTAAAGGTTCACATCCCCATCGTGTGATTCTGGCAACTCCCACAAATTTCTTACTACAAAAAGTCCTGAATGTGGTGGAAAATAGAGGCTTAATAGAATCTGTCTAATTATTCTCAGTGCTTCCCTACAGGCTGTGGCCTCTTATTTGTTGGAAAATTCTGCTTAATGGGTGTCATGCCAGGTATGTGCCTTTCTGGATTGTGGCACAATTTCCACGCCCCTCCATAGTCCAGGGTGCCTCCTGCTTTTGGTTGCTGGGTCATCCTTCAGTTTAATCATAACACTTTAAAGAAGTTCCTTTAAAACTGGCATTAAACTTCAGGTTCCTGCTAGTCAGCCTTGCAGATTTTCTGTTAAAGCTGACCAGTTGAGGGAGGATTATCTTTCATTTATCCCTTGTTTGGTTTTTATCCCCATCCCAGCCCCAGTTGTAAAAGGTATTTTATCAGATTTTTCACCAGATTTGCCTTTTTTTATTACATTTGCTAGATTTTTGTAGCTTTCTATAAGATGCATAAATACTGCTATTTTTTCCTGGATAAGGTTGAATAAATAAATATATATATACAGGAAATTTATGTTCTAGGTTGTCAAATTGTCCCCTTGTCCAAAAAAACCACAGATCTAAACAGATAGTAGAAATTTTATGTATAATATGACTGTGAAATAGGATTGCTTATAGCCTGTAAATAAAGGGGAATTGTAAATACATTTTCCCTGTGCACAAGCACTTGCACTGTAGTTCTGTAGACATTTCTAAGAGAGGAATTGAGGCAGAGCTGGGTTTGTATGGATCTGTGAGCTGCCCAGGAATTGTACCTGCTTTGTTTCCTTTTGTGTTCTAAGTAGTTATCACTTTTTTTTTTTTTGTATGTGACTCCTTTTAGGTTTTGATCCTGCAGTGAATTTGCAAAAAGAACTGAACTTCAAGCTGCTTTAGTCATGAGTGTGTAAGCTGAAAAATCTCTGTATAGCAACTAGAGTTCAATTGGCCTGAGACATGCGGAAGTGTTATGCAATTTAAACTTTATTAATAAGTGTTTCTGTATCAATAAATTCAGTAAAGACTTTCTAGCCTTCTTAACATGGCTTTGCATCATGTTGTGATTAGAATACTTTGTAGGTGAGTGCTTATTTCCATAGTTGAAGGTCAAGACACAAAAAGAGCAGAAAAAATGCTTAACAATATAGTGCAGGTGTATGGTTTTAGATGAACTCCTCAGAATGTTGTGTCTCAAACCTGCCCAGCTGATGAGTTCCAAACCTGGAAGTAATGCAGTTGTGCAGGATGAATTTTTGGGATCAGCACACGCAGGACTGATCTGGATTTGAGGTATCAGAGTGGTTAAAGAGTGAACTCACTTCCCTGGCTGTTTGACCTGTAAACAACAGATATCAAAAGGTGATTTTGTCCATTTCTGTACTTCAAGGAGTTGCCTAAACCAAACGTGTCAGGAGTTTGTTCTGTGCACTCTGAACTGCAGCTCCCCTCTTGTCCCCTGGGCTTTGAGTGTTTAATTAACAAGGATTTTTAATAGCTGGTGTTGGAGGCTTTCATTTCTCCAGTATTGAGAACAATATTTTGGTTTCAGCTGCAGTAGGAATCTGATCGTAATAGCAAATACAGCTGCTGCTAATTAAATGAATCTCTTAACCTTTATTCCATAGGATAATTGCCTGTCTGTGTGTTTCTTCCTGTCATCTGTGTGTATGATAAATGTCCTTTTCCCAGCTATAACAGGAGATTAGTTCAACATTAATGTTTTCCTTCACGTGGTGCGTGCTGAAAGAAAATCCTTCTCTGCTTTGGAAAGCCATGGATGTGTCATACAAATGGTATTGAGGAAATTAAATTTGTCAGATGATGTTTAGGTTCACTTCATTGTAAAATTTACAACACTACATTTCCCTGGGGTGTAGAGAGGGGGCAGGTCCCCTGAGGAAAATCTTTCTGCAGAAGAAAAAGGGACAGCAGGGAGAGTTAAAAATAAAAAAACCCCAAAAAAAACCAAAGGGTGAAGGGGAAAAAATCCCACTTGAGGGAACCCCTCCCAACTTGCTTTCTACAGGTGAGAAAAGCCTGTGTGGCAGAGGCTGGAAATGCTGGATCATGAGACACGAAGGTTAACATTGTTCCTGGTGCTCAGGAGATAAGTTTTGGTTCTCGCTCAGAGTTGCACGCTCCTTTTGAAAGAATTTGTCATGTTGATGGAAAATAAATTAATGTGAGAGCAAGGGGCCTGAGATGGCTGGTGTCAGTAACTCACCAGCATCCCATTTGTCATGGGGGGAGATGAGCAAGGCGGGAGGGATGTGGTGAAGATCTCAGTAAATGTGTGGCTTGCAGAACTTGCCTTCTTGCACTGAAATTACTCCCTGTGTTCTGCTGAATCTGCTGCCATAGCTCGAGGTCCCATTCCTACAAAGAGGTGGGCACATACCCCTCAATCCTTCCCCAAGCTGCTCCCCCACAGCACAGCCGGGCTATGAAATGTAATTCCACAGACAGGACTCACCCCACAGAAACGGGACTGAGCCCTGGCCCAACTCTCCTCTTTGCAATACAAATAAAGAGGGAATTTTATTTTATTGTTGCAGAGGGTTGGTTCAAAACTCAGCGTTTATGCACCACAGAGGCAGAAAGCAAAAGCCTCGTGTTTGCAGAGCGGCCAGACGTGCCAGGGGAAATGATGGCTCCAAAATCCTGACGCATGGTTTGGAGGGAGCGTTTTTGTTTATTTTCCCAGCTTTGCAGAACAGCTCCTAGCAGCTGTGCTGCCCTGTCCTAGCAGAGTGCAGTGTGCTCTGGAAGAAGGGGATGGTGGGGAGCAGTCAGGCTGCAGGAACAGAGAGCTTCAGTCTGGAAGATTTTCACGTAATGCGCGTTGCCTGATGCACATGGAGGATGTGCTCCTAATGCACTTAAGGCCTCAAAGTGGAATTGAAAGCTGTCCTATGGATGCCTGAAGGATTTTTCTGCTTTTCTTCTAAATACTTCTTACACTGTTCCCTATATTCTCAAGTATTAGCATGCATTGATGCCTCAGGTGATAGTTTAGCCGGGTTTCATGGTGTTTAGGAGGCCGGTAGATAAACACCCCAGAAACTACATAGAGTTAGAGACCAAACACTCAGTTTTTGTAAGCCCTCAAGGTCTCCTAGTAGGACAGATTTTGTAAACTAGAAGTGAGCCCACCCAAGCCCCTTATTGGGCCCTCCTGGTAGATCTGCTAATGTGTAGAGTCTTTAATTGTACACTCGATTGGGGGGACGGGGCTTTTGCGCCGCGTTCTACCTGGACGGCAGAAGCCATGGAATGGGATCCTATTAAAATACTGAGGGAAACAACCCCCAACCCTCTAACCCTGTCTGAGCCTTTATTTCCTAAGACCACAAAAAGGCATCATTATTCACCACAGCAGTCTGATTTCAGCTGCCAGTTGTTGCATAAAGGCTGAAGATGGTAATTTGGCTTTTTACAACCCGTTTTTGTGAGCAGTGTTGACCTGGGTTGGGTTGGGTGGCCACTAGAGGACACTGTGCCCAAAACCATGAGTTCAGTGAACTTGCTCAGATTTCCAAGTGATGGCAGGGCAAACAGACAGCTGATTTCCTAAGGATTGAGTACAGAAAGCCTGCAGGAAAACGCTCTTTTAAAGCTGGGGAAAAAAAATACAGCTTTTTCCTTCTGTGGCATGAAATTCTAGGTGAAAACCCGAACCCAATGCTCTCCCCAAATGCTCAAGTGACAGAGAATCTGAACCAGGAAGGTTTAAATGTCACTCTTGCCTTCTTTGCCACATGAATTCTTTTGTAGTGTACAGTACAAAGCAGATGTGCAGGTTAATGGGAAGCTTTCATTTGACCTGCCAGGTTATGTGGGATGATGCCGTGTTTGAAATTCCTCAAGTACCTTTATATCCTAATGGGTGTTAATGCCTCCCTCATGCTCAACCCACACATCCAGGATCTTGTGTAGTAATAGCTTGAAACCTAAAGATAATCTGGTTTCACTGTAGTTGCTTTATAAAGGTGATTAATTCAACTGGAAACAAATCCTGCCTTTTGCATCACAATTTTGTCATCCAGCGGGGAGAAACAAATAGAGGACTGCATTTCCTACAGTTCAAACTCAGTTGATTTCATTGGTGTTTCCCTCTTCGTCCCTCAGTTGCCTTGAATTTCTCCAAAATCCTGACATTTTTCCAAATGACATCCTTGTTGAAAACAATTATACTTGGTCAAAAACCTTTGAAATGAACCAGCTTTTACTCTGGCTAAGAAGCTTTACAGATTCCAGGGTGGGGTTTTGTCTTTATTTGCAGGTTATTTATCTCTGTTAGTGATCTCCCTTTTAAAATCCCTTATCTGCAACATCCCACACCCACCCAATGGTTGGAGGCATATTTTTGCTCAGTGTTGTAACTACACGAAATAAGAGACAGCCTCTGTCCTGAAAATCTTACAGCACGATCCATGTGACAGGCTGTAAGATAAGATTCTCTCTTTAGTTTGCAGAGTGTGCTGTGGCAAAAAATAAATTGATTAAAAACCCTGGCCCTGGATCTTTTGCGTCCCAGCTCAGCCCTGGAAGCACGGGGTCATTTTTTGGTTGCTGTCCATGGAGGTGAGCTGTGCTCTCAGATGCCTGAGGAGAAGGTGAGGAGTTAACTTGCTGTTTAAAAGGAGCCACAAGGCGAAAATAGATCAAAATGAAGAGTTTGTATTTCAGCGCCACAATTAGAGAGGGGTGGGGACAACGAGATCTCCAGTGATGTGCAGAATGGCAGAGGGTGGGCGGTTGGACTGTCAAACTGCCTTAATTTAATTGCAAACACATGCTGATGAGTCCCCTCCTCCTGGACCTCAGGGCTGGGAAACTTTTTTTGTCAGCTCCCTGCAGCTCAGAATTGAGGCAAATACGCTGCAGCAAACACCATGCTGATCAAACCTTCAGCTCTTGGAGGCTTTTTGTATTTTCTCCTCCTGCCTGGTTTCTCCTGCTCCTGCCCCAGCCGCTGCCTGTGCTTCAGGACTACCGTGAGATGCATGCATCTGATGTTGGAAACCATCCCCGAGATCCCGCCCCAGACAAACATTCTGTGAGTAACCACTTCATTTTCCTGCCTTTCCTACCTGCATGGTCTTTAGAAAGAAGGAAAAAAAAAAAGTCAAGGCCAAAGGCATACTTTTCTCCTCCTTTTCTCCTCACAGAATTATTTGCCTTAAGAACTTTTTCGTGCTCTTTAAACATGAAACAGAAACTGCTTCTTTTGGCATCAGTTAATTGCTAATGGGACAATCAAGGGAATTGAAAAATTTAATGAGAGTAATTCCAGGGCAAGCGCTGGAAGACAGTTTTGGGGAGCCAAAGGTCAAAAATGTTAAACTGAGCTCATTGAAAGGAACACAGTTGGCATTTTAGAAGGCTTTGTGTATGGGTGTAGGGGAGAGAGGAAATAGAGCAGCTCAGGCTTTTGTCTCCAGTGACACGAACACTTTCCTTATATATACAACACCATTTCAGTACTGAATTTTTAAGTACCGTTTTTCCACTTTCTATTTAATAAACTGTTCAAACCAAAGTTAAAGCTTATTTGGAAAGTAACAACTGTGGTAACTCACAGAGAGATAAGAACGTGAGGGAGCTGGTGGCTGAGTCCATTCAAACAGGAGAGGTGGAGGAAAAGGACACACAATGCTTGGAGACCCCTGAAGAGCTCTTACTGATAGGTGCAGAAGAGCACTTCCCTGTGATTCTAAAGTAATCGTGAATTTAAAGGTGGCTTTAAGATGTGGTGGCATGTGACAAGGTCCTTCCCTTCATGCTACTCTTATCTGATCCCTTCTCTTGGAAGACCCTTTTTTTTGTAAGTAGTTGGAAAGACTTGTCAAAAATTAATCTTCATACTTACTCTCCTTAAACTTTGCAAAACATTTCCCACTTGAGTTTGAGCAGCTTTTCTCTGTGCTTGTAACAAACTCAATTTTATCTCAGCTAGCACATCCACACCAGCATTTCTCCATAAACATCTCCCTAACATTGCTAATGCACCTTCTCTGCTGGCAGCCTGAGGAACGTGCTGTGGGCAGGATGCTGGCATTGGGCTGCTGCCATCCACGTCTGCTTTGGTGGGTGGAGACCACAGAGGTTCTTGCATTAGTGGCCCACAGGATAAGGTCTGCACTTGGTACAGCTGCCAAAGCTTTCTCACTGCCTGAGCTGGTGCTGGAATGATTATTTTCAGTGTGACCCTGCTCAGTACTTGCTCACTGGGCAGTGGTTATGTGCTCTTACAGTAACTTGCAGTGTCTGACTCTTCACAGTGTCATCAACATTTTTCTCCCCCTTATTCCCCTGCATCTTGAAATACTAAAATATTTATAGTACTCTGACACTGATTTTAGCAAAGTAACTTGTTCCTCCTTGTTTAAACCTAGATTTTATTGGGGGAAAGGTTTGTTCCATTGGTTGAACTGAGGTATTTCTGAGATCATTGAACCTTAATTCCTGTTCTCTGAAATGAGACAACGTTTGCTGTCACAGTGGAGCCTGAGTGTGTTTCTGCTAGACATCCTTCGAGTGCAGAGGGAGGGAAGTTTACTGTGTCACCAACTCTCTCCCAGTTCTGGAATGGTGTGGTTCCAAGCTCCCTCTGGCAGTAGCACCCTTCATTCTCTGCAAAACCTTGAATGGGAAACTGGGTGTTAAGACATTGAAGATATAGTGTAAGCGTGAGATACAAAAATTGCAATATTGCAAAGGAAGTTGACTCTTCATAGACCAGTATTTTTAAAGGTTATTTATCCATTTTATTCTCTTTTACTACTGTCTGCATAATTATGAACAAACCACATATTGATGATCACAGATCCTCACAGACATAAAGACAGATGAGCCTGGTGAGTGCTCTCTGTTGGCAGATCATGGGCCTTTGTGTGGCAAGGAAAAATCCTGACTTTCTGACTATCTTGAAGATCTAATGTAAGCAAATGCATTTCCCAGCCAGCATCCCATTGTATCTGTTATAAATAGCATTTGAATAATTAAACTTTTTTTGGATTGTGGAAGATCAAGGAATGCTTCTTAACCAAGCCCTGACTCCTCCAGCTTTTTGGTATGTTAGTGTTCCTCCTGGGAGAACCCTTGTGTCAGACTGAGCATTTGGAATTATAGCAAGAATAGTCTTGATCACAGAGTTATTCTGAGCAGAAAATGTGGGATTGGGATATTTTCCACAGTTAGTCTTTGGTGTGAACAGGACTGAGCCTGTGACTGCAGCTCCAAATGCCGATCCCAGGCTCCAGCTCAGTTCCCTCGAAGAACAGCTGCAGCTTCCAGATGGAGTTTGCTTTGAAGTTGGGAGTTTGGGACTTTCTGACCTCCGTGACTCCGTGCCACCCTCTCTAAGAATCCTGGAAGAGTGGGGAAGTCTCCTAGCTGGCACAGGCTGTGCTTCACCACTGGCAGATGGCCCCTGGGGCTGCAGCCAGCTGGCGGCACTCGGAGCCGCCCATCGCCTTCTCCGAGCAACGCTGGGATTGGCATGGAACCAGCCCCAGGATTGATGAGCTGTTACTGGCTCCTCTTGGGTCGCCATTTCCCTCCTCCCTTCCCAACCCCAGCTGGGTACAGCTGAGGATCTGACCCAAAAGTCTGGTTTTAGCAACAGACTATTTATCTTTTGTAGCGGAGTCTGCTCACTTTATCCCGAGCAGAGAGTAGGGTGGCAGGAACGACTACACGTGTACAGATAAGCCATAAAAATTCATGGTGTAGAACTACAAACATATTTTGGCTGGTGTCTGTTCAATTGGAACACGATTATCCAGATGTGATCTGCTGGTTACCGCTGGGATTCAGGCAGTTCTTCCAGCCAGCAGCCCAAGAAAGGGAACAGCTGTGGAACATACACTCCGAAAATTTCAATAGGTCTTTAACCTTCGCAGCCATTTGTTCTGCAGTGTGACATTTGAAACAATAAACTTCAAAATGCGTGGGCATGAGTAGAAGAAATCCATGGCAAGAAGTTCCCCTCTGGCTGGCAGCTAATGGATTGCAATCCAATTATCCATGGGTTATTCTTCTTTCTGCATTATGCAGGGCACATAATGAATGAGTACTGCTGGAGAAACATAGCTGAGGGCACAGGGCAGGATCCGGGATCTGAACACATCGCTGGCAGGAACTGAAGGTGACCCAGTTGCTCACAGACCTGGTTGCTAATTGGGCAGTGTAAGCATGGCCAACTTGACAAGTTTTGTTTCCCTTCCTCGTTGTGCTGCTTTTGGTGCCTGCTCAGTTCCTCTCTTCCTCCTGCTGGAGTAGGACAGGGTGTAGCTCTCTTGGTCTGTTAACGAGCACAGTTTTGAGCAGGAATTTTATACATTTGCTGGGGAAAGGTTTACTGAGCAAATGAGTTCTTGGAAATGCTGCTCCGTTTGTGGTCTCTGTCGTGTGTTTTGGGTTGAAGAAGGGATTACTCATTTCCTCTCTCTGTGATAATCTTATATGCAGCCATTAAATGCACACCCACACATTCTGCATGTGCCAGGTAGAATCTCTTTCTGACTTCTTTTCACTGTAGTATTTAATCCTTATTAAACCTTCTAGAGGTGACCAAGATGTTCTATGTCCATTATGTTATATTTTTAGAAGTCTCTTCATTGGCAGGAAAATGGGGAGGGAAGGTATTTCAAATATATTTTCCTTCTAGAAACATTCCAGCATCTTTTGATGGAAGCATCCTAAGTCTTGTGATCGTAGCTATCTTAAGTGTTTAAAATCCTGCTTTCACTGAGCTTCCCAGTGCTTCAGCATCTGGTTCCCACTTGAGTATTTGTATTTTTGTTGCCCTCACCCCATCTCTCTCCCTGTAGGGATACCAGGACTCTTTCCCGTGCTCTTTAAGGAGATATCAGTATTTTTTGGTGGAAGAATGTGTGTGTATGCTGGGTAAAAACTTTAATGATCAAGGGCTTAAAAAAGTGGAAGACTGACACTTAGGCTACACAAGACCCAATATTAAAGTGTTTATTTTACTTCCTCTGAATCAGGGCCAGAACACACTTCAGGAGGAGGGAAAGTTGTCTTCCTTTGATGAAGGCAGTGCCTTGGATAGATGGTGCAAAGGAATTATGCATTAGGTTAAGAGAGTCCTTGCTGCCGTGAATGCCCAAGAATAGACTCAGCTGGTTTGGGTAGGATCAGACCCTAATTTTCATCCCACTGCTAATAATTAATAGCTCAAATTATCTAACATTGATGAATTCAGCATCTTTTTTTGTAATCTTCCTACTTGAATATCAAGACCAAAATTATGTTTTGCAGGTGTTCCTTGCTCCTGCCCTTCCTGGAAAGAGCTAAAGGGATGCTGGGTGGCATTTGAAATGATTCCACCAGGGATGAGGCACCAGCAGATCCCTCCTTCCCTGGCACTGCCTTTCAGGCACAGCATTCCCACCAGCTGACATGGACAGAAAAAGTGGGATCAAACCAGCTTGGTACCCTGGCTGCTGGATTATGGTCCAGCTCCTGCCCCAGCTGACGCAGAGGGAGCCCTTTTGAAAATCCGACTCCTGTTTGTGGGAGCTGAAATCTTAAAAAGCTGGGTTCAGGAATGCCTGTGGTAATTTCTTAATTAAAATCTAGTGTTCCTAAAACTACAAAATAAGTGATGTGGCAGGGAACCCCAGGCTGTTCTTCAGAGTGAGGCTCCCTGCAGCTGCTCACTCTCCACTGTTTCAACCACGATCCCATCATTTCATTTCCTTGTATCTCCATGCTCAACATATTTTCCCTCCTCTTCACTCTTTGAACAGTCAAATCTTGATGTCTTAAGCTGGTAAGCTCCAAAATAGCCAGGACTTGGAAAATCCCCAGCCCTGAGCTTCCCCATGGTCTCTTCATCTGTCTTGCAGGGCTGGTAGGGCTCATGTAGGGGTTCTGGAATGAAGGCTGTCATTTATTAAAGCCATTTGGGGACTCCTGTGGGACAGGGACATTCCTGAGTTGGGGAGCTGATGACAGTGAGTCTGGAAGACTTCATTTCCATCTCAGCAAGGCAGTTTTCCCCTCCTGCCAGGACTGGGGTGGTTTGGCAGGACTGGGGAACCTGCAGAGCTGACTCTGATGTTGTGCAGATAAATGTGAGGAACAGCTTCTTTCTGATAAATGCCCTGGCTCTTGTTGTGTATGGGAAACTTGACTTATAGGATATTTTTAGGATGTGTTTAGAATGTCTTTCGTGCCCTCCTTTCCTCAAAAAACACTGGAAGGAACTTCAACATCTCTGTAAAAGCACCTTTGCTCTCGGTGTAATTGTTGGTAATGATTGTGTGGCTGCCACTTTCCAACCAGTTCTGGGCAGAATTGTCAGCATCACTGCTGTGCACAGCACTGGGAGCACAAAGGATTCTTCAATGGAACAAACCCAGTAATTTCCACGGAACTGCAGTAAAACGCCTCTTGTAGCTAATTATCTGCTTAGTTAACATAGTAATACATGAGTGTGTGAAAGCCTAAATAGATTAAACAGAAGTGGAAGTTTCTTGTAAAAGCCATTGATTGCTTTATATGCTAATCACTGATAATTATTTAACACAAGGCTTGCAGGGATGATTGTTCTGATAGCAGCTGAGAGGCTCAGACAGATTCGAGTGCCATTCTGTAAAGATCCATTTCCCCATCCATGTGCAAATTCTGGCATTGTTTGTGGCCTCTGTTAATAGCCCCCAAATTCAGAAAAGGTGAATTATTTCTACAGCAGATCCTGGATTATCCATGTATTCCAGGTCACTTTCCTGTCAGAGCTTGGGCACGAGGGTTTGGTGAGATTTTCTGCTGAATTAGTCACGCTGGTGTTGAGTGATGCTGCTGTCCCAGGCCTCCACTCCGTGTGAAGGTAGAGGAGGATCCAGAATCCTTTGGCAGCAGCTGTTCCTCGTGGAAAGGTCATTTTTAATCCCAGCCTGCCATCCTTGAAATCATAGGGGAGAGTTAAATCACAAGGCATTATTTTTCCCCCCATTTTCCAAATTCCCAGGTGGAAGGAAGGGCAGGTGGGAGGGAGCTCAGCTGCTGGGGCAGGGGCAGCTGGGGGCAGCTGCCCTGGGAGAGGATCTGTGGTGGGTCCCTGTGAAAAGCACATTTGTTCCTGAAAAGAAACGTAAATTTCCAGAGTGAGTGCCCTGGGAATAGAGAGGAACAAGAGTTTTTGTGTGAGAGGAGACAGATTCTGCAGGGAATGTTCTCAAACACAAATTCCCTCAAGCCAGGGAATTCCCAGTGCTCCCTTCACTGCTGGTGATGCCTTAGGCTAAGGCAAGGTCTGGAGTAAAAACGCTAAGGATGAGCCAAAGTATTGGGGTTTTTACATGGTAAAAAGGAATATGTGGGTTCCTCTGCATGCCCAGGGACTTTCTTTGCTGTGCAGGGACCCCCACGTTGGTACCTTTTAATGCTGTCTGGGGTACAGGGAGCAGAATAGCCTGGTCCATCCTTTGCCTCTAGGGCAGGATCCACCTACCTGACCCATGTATGGCTGTCTCACCTTCACTCCACTGGGTGTTTCATGGGCCTTGCTAATTGAGATATTTTTTTAAAACCCCTGAATCTGCAGTTTCACTCAGTGACAATTTGCCCTTTCTATTTGTAGCCATTTCCTGACAGTTATCGTATCTATGGCTAAATAAGCAATTTCAGTTCTTTTCATTGTCATGTTTTCTGGACCTCATATCATTCCCACTGCTTTCCTTTGGATTCTCTCCAGTTATTTCACATCATTTCTTGAAATGAAGTGCTCAGAGAAGAGATGCAGTGTTTCAGTTCCATTTTTGTCTATGGGGAAAGTTGTTGCCTTTGTGATGGAGGGCAAACCAAAAAAGAACTTTCCTAAGGATTGAAAGATATCTAGGGTCCAGAGAATCATCTAAAGGCCTTACCTGGAACAGAAAACAGAAGAAAATTAAAATATTTCATTAAAATAATGAGCTAGGATTTATTACATGCTCCTTGGGGTTGGTGTAGTTTAAAAAGAACTGTAGTTCTGTGTAGTTTAAAGGATTGCAGTTGTCTTTGTTCATTAAAATACTCAGAGGCTTTTTGTCCCCACCTGCAGCCTGTGACCTGAAGTTGGATTTTACACTTCACTGCCTGCTCCCTGCTGCCTTCCCTGAGCATCACCAGCTCCAGCCCTGACTCCTGTGTGTTCCTCCCATGTATTTGTAATGTTCCCTATTACCTGCAGCCAGCTGCCTGCACTAATTACAGGGCCCTTTACAACCCCCCAGGGCAGCGAGTTGGTGTCTGTGCATTGCAGGGTATAAATCAAGTTTGCATTTCTTCACCTTTCTTCCTGGTGTAGTCTTTCCTCATTTCCTTTTAATGAGGCTATGGAGAAGAGGCAGCACGTTGTGCTGTTACTGTTGCCAGTATTTAATTGTGGTTGGCTTTTTGGTGGCAGCCATTGCCTTGAAAAATCCGTAAGGATACCCCTAAATTCACCTTTTCAGGGAAGAAGGATACGGAACTCCCTCTGAGAGGAAGGGCAAGAAATGCACATTTGAAGCAATGCAAGCTAAGCCAAACACACCCATGGCAGGAGCTGGAATGAGATGAAGTCTAAAGCCCCTTCCAATCCAAACCAGTCTGTGATTCTATGATTCCATGATCTTAAAATAAAATCAGCTTTACTCCTCACGCAGCCTCTTCTTGAGTACTTGCTCCAAGCTGTTTCAGCCCCCTTGGGTCCTCACTGTCAGTTTGGGGTTACCTGCAATGACTGCACCTCTTTCTAATTTGAATTCTATAAATGCCACAATTCTTGTTGATGCCTGCCTTAAAACAATTGCTGAACTTGCAGCTTTGTGTAGAATCCTTGTTTTAAACCCTGCTTCCAAAAGTGACTCTACCACCAGAATGGGCAACTCATGCTTTTCTCCTTTTAACGCAAATGCCCTTAAAAGGTTGCCTTAAACTGAAAAAATAGCTGTGTATTCCCTAAATGTGATAGATCAAGCACTGCAGGGGAAAAAAAATCCCCTTCATTGTGTGCTTTGGACAGCAGCTTGCAGCAATCCCTGTTTGTCAGCCTTCTGTGATTTGTTATAATACCCTGAGCCACGCAAGGTGCCAAATCAATGCACGTTCCCTATAGAAGTGTTTCTCCTTGGTTCACCAGGTTAAACCACTTAGCTCTTATTTTATTATCCCATTAGCAATCCAAACCCCATGTTTTTGGGTTCCAGGCTGATGTAGTTCCATGGGCAGCCCTTGAAATTTGCCAGAGTCCCCTGGGCTCCAGTAATTCTAATTGAAGTTGGCACAGATTGGAAATGCAGGCAGCGATAAGAAGCTGTTGTGAGTCTTGGAGCATTGCAGAGCAAAATGGGAAATGCTTATTATATGAGGTTATTTGAGCAGATTTAACCATTTTAGGGCAAAGACAGTTTCAGTGAGGAGCTAAATTATGGGTCCACGTGATGATGTGTGTTCCTCTACAGATCAGGATGAGATGCAGGAGTAATTGCATGGCAGCTTGGGGTGTTTTGCTGCAGACTTCTTTCTGGTGCTCATGGGAATGATCCCTGGAGTCCTTTTAGTGTCTGGTTTTCTGTGGAAATGGAATAAAGAATTTTCTCACTGAAGGCTTGTCCCAGCTGCTGGCTGACTTTGCAGACAAGAGCAGACCCCAACCATTGTCCCCACTCCTCCACTCCCTTCCCTGCTCTAATGGCTTGTTTATATCCTCTGCTTTTAGAGATTTACGCTTCAACCACATCAAGGAGATACAACCTGGAGCCTTCAGGAGACTGAAGAACCTCAACACACTGTAAGTTGCTCTCTGAGGATATCCGTGTATTACCTGTGTTAGTACTGTCCCCTAAAATGGCTTAAAGGTGGCCTTGGGCTTTTAGTTATTTCAGTCCAGTTGTGCATATCCAGGCAAAGCTTTAAAATTCCCCCTCTTCCACCCTGCATCATATTTCTTACCTTTTTTTATTTAAATGTGGTGTTTAATAACTTTCATTTTTCACAATTAACCTCTCTGTTTAAAACCAAAATGTTGATGAGCTCTAGCACTGACTGAGGATGTTTGAGCAGGATTGGCTTTAGAGTAGCCCATAAAAGAAGTTCTCTGTGATCAGGACAGTGGAGGGATGGATTAAAATAATTTTTCTCTGGTCTCCTCGAATGTATGAACCACATCAGTTGCTCTACATGAGTCTGAGCATCCTTCAAATGCCTTCTTGCCCCTATGCCTTGCCCTAAAAGAGGTGCCTTCAGCTGCCCTACTCCAGGTTGGAATGGGGTGGAAAGCTGCTCCTCCAGCCTTGAATCCCACTCTCACATCACTGTACACACTATCCCACTGACCAGCTTCTCACCCTTCCCAAAGGAAATCCTGGGAGTCTCTTCTCCTTCTGGCTGCTGCAGGGCTGAGGGTTTGGAGGCAGATCTGAGTGCATCTGCACCCCATAGCCAAGGAGCTGCAAACACACCAGCTCCCAAATCAGAACCAGAAGCTGTGTCAGCACAGCACTGTGCTGGATGCAGTTGTGCTGTTGAGACTCAGATCTAATTATTGGAGCTGTGACATGGTGCTAACAGCCATAGGATTTCCAGGTCCAAGCCAGGATTCTTCAGTGAGGCAAAGCAGCTCCCTTGGGAACCTGACAGATGCTCATACATTCAGGATCCCAAATGGTAAGAGAAAGTTCAGGTTGCTTTTTTCCTATCTGGCCTTGAGCAATCTGAAGTCTCTGATCCCGTGAAGGTGGCAGAGCTGAAGGAAAGCAAACCTGGGCAATAAGGCAATCAGTCAGCTCTAAGCAGTTGTAGGAAAAGTGGGATTACAGCAGGACTTTATTACAGAGACTGAAGTGTTATCTTTGAAAAATCAACATTTGCCAAACACTGTTCCACTCTGTGTGTGGGACTGAGTGGCCAAGCCATGACTGCAGGATGCTCCAGAGTACCCTGGCTGTGGCTCAGGACAGGTGGTCATCAAGTGGACTGGTCAAAAGCTTTATTGCCACTGATGCTGTTCATCCAGAACAGGTTTTTATCTCAAACAGCACCGCATGGCGCTTAATAGCCAAAAATAATAGGGAAGAAAGGATGCTTTGGATGGATTTCTGTCATTTGAGATAGGGTCAGATACGGGGAGAAATGAGAAAAAAGTATCTAGAGAGATAATAGAGGGCAAGTCTGAAGGGTTTTGCCTTATCACAAAGTTCTGCCGAGGCCTCTTGATCTCCAGCCCTGCTCTTCCACCCCTGGAGCTCTCCTGAGTCCAGGAAACAAAGGGTTCCAGATGATGTCATCTCTGTGTGCTGCAGGCAGATGTTTGGCAGCAGCTCCCAGGACCACCAGGCGAGTTCCAGCCGAGCCCTGGGGAAAACAAGGATGCTGGCAGGGCTTCACTGGGAGAGATGCTCCACCCAACCTGCCCAGCTTTGTCAGGGGTCCCAGTTCCTGCCCTGCCAGCACCTTGGACTGGGCAGGTCTCTGAGCCATGCAGGACTTTTGGTTCTGTCTTCTGACTCCTCCACTCTGCCTAGAGGTAGATACAGATAGAGCCTGACTGAGCTGAAGGATCTGTCTCTCTCTAAAACCTGTTTGTGCTCCATCAATTTCTCCAGTTGTTTTTCCTTTCTGTCCCCACATTCTCCTGGACAGAGACCTCAAGGACAGCCAGTCCACGAGCAGATATGAGAGGGAATAGTCAGGAATGTACCCCCTGGGCACCCCTGATCTCATGATTTGGGATGCCAGGGCAGAGAGAGCGAAGTCTTTTCACAGGTGGTGGGCAGACACTCCTGCTTTCCCTAAACAATGTCCTGTGGCCACTGTCAGAGCTGGAATACTGGACCAGGTGAAACACTGCTCTAACAAAATACTGTATTTTTGTGTCTGGATTCTGAAAGTCAACCTGATTTGCCAAGGAAACCTTTCCATTTAGATAGTGCTTCTTGTGCTTAGTTGTATTTCCTGGTCAGGCCAGCAGACTGGAACTCTCAGTTATTCTCACACTTGTAGTAGTTAACTCCCACGGCTGAGGAGCTTGATAACTGACTGAGAGAACATTGGACCTCACACTCCTGAAGCAAATTTCTCTCCAGGAACTTTGGTTTGTCCAATTCCCACATCAAAACTGACAAGAGCTGAAGAATTGGCTGATGTTTCTTTGATGGTAAATTTTGCCCGAGGACTTAGATAGCTGTTCAAGTGATAAAGAGAATAAATCCTTTAAAATCCCCGAGAGACTTCCTGGGAAGATTTGTCCAGAAAATTTGAAGTGAGAGGTTTGGAGGGTAGAAGAGCTCAGGTTCCACATGCAGAGCTCTAAGCTTGCAGCTTTCTGCCATTGAATTTAAATAAATCTTCCATAAACAAATAAATGTTTTTTAAAGAGCTTTTTCCACTAATGGCAGAGGAAGTGCAACAGATTCTGGTGAAGCTTCTGTTCTCCATCTCCTTTAGGGCAGGGTGGCTGTTCTGTATCCAAGTCTGACAGTTTATAAACCACCCTGAAAAGGAAACCTTTGTAGCCTGTGTTGGATGCAGGGAAATGGGTTGAGAGCCTGACAGGAGTGGAGCCTGTGTGGATGTCCAGTGGGGCTGTTCAACAGTTCAAACCCTCCCCTGGCTCCTCTCTGCTTTCCTCTGGTGTGGGAGATTGGATAAATCACAGAGCACTACTTTAGCATTGAAAACAGGAGCCCTGTTTGTGGAAGAGACGCAGTCACTGTTTGCTTCCAGCTGGGGACTCGTGGTGCAGCACCACAGGCGATGAGAGGTTATCCCAAATCCTGCACTTCTGGGAGTTTCCTTGTTGGCTCTGTGCAGTAGGAGAAGTTCTCTTGGGCTGAACATTTTAGAGAGTTGTAAGATTTCCTGGTGCCCTCCTATTGGCCCTGCTCTGTTCCTGTGCAGGTGTGGTGTGTGTTTTTAAACTCTTAATACGTCCCCTTGGTACAAAAAAAAAAAAAAAAGAAAAAATAGGGTAGCAGGGAGAGTGAGGCAAAAACCCCTCCTGTATGCCATCCACAACCCCCCCAGCTCCAGGACAGCTGCTGTGCTGCAGTTTGCCATCACTTGCTGCATGGCTGAAGCCAACATTAGCTCAGAGCAGGTGCTGGGCTGTGGGAGAGAGAGGAAACCCTGTGAGCCTGTGGTGAGGCATAGCCTCTCACTGCTTGCCAGTTTTTTGCTCCTTTAGGTCATTTTTGGGTGGGGATGGATGATGACGCCCCTGTGAGGTTTCTCCTTACGTGTTCCCACAGGAGTCAGTGCTGTCCTGTCAGTTCATTTGGTTCATTGCTGTGTTTCCAAGCCACAGCCAAAGGGTTGCTGCTCCTTGGGTCTGTCCAGCACCATCCCCACAAATGTCCAGCCCAGGGACCAAAGTTTCTTTACATCTCTGGGGTATATTTTGTTCTTCCTGAGGCAAAAGCACCCTAGAGAACAGGGACTCAGTGGGGATCCCATTGCTTGTGCCTCTGCCTGGCCCTTTGCCCCCTCACTGCTCACATCACATTTCTCTTTCTGCTCAGGTGAGGGCAAAAACAATTCTGCTGAGCCCAGCATCTCTGCTTTAGGTGCTGCTGGTGGAGAGTCTCAGGGTGAACAAAGCAGTAACCTGGAGTTTCTGTCTTTCACCCTCTAGCAACTCTTGAGAGAATGTGCTCCTGCCAGCAAGGAGGGGATGTCAGAGCCTGCTTGGATCCCAGAATAAAAGTTTCTCCCTTAAATAAGGGAAATGGCTATTCCAGATCATTCTCTCAACAAGGGGGAATGTGTGGTTGAACATAAAACTCATTTTTTCTCCCCCTCTAAATACACTATGTAATGATTTCTATTAATGGCGTGAGGAAAAAAATAGCTGTTTGGTCACAATGACTGTAGCATGTGGATTGTGAAATGAAAAGAGGGAAGAGAACATGGTTTGAGTCTGAATTCTGTGCTGTCACATCATTTAATGCATTCTTCAAAACAGAAAACCACTCATGTAATGCAACTTAAGCTTGTGCCTGGCAACCTGGAGAGAGGGTGGGGAAGGAGAAGGGAGAGGCAGTCAGGACATAAAACCTAAAGGAAACTGAATGTAAAATGTTCTCTTGGTGAATCTGGGCCAGATCTCATGGTGCTTGTATATCTCAAACGTTCCAGAAGAGTTTTGCAGGAATAAAACCTGTGTGATTGAGCTCTCTTACTCATTTGGAGTCCAGTTCACCATCTGGCATGAAGGGGAATGTCCCATCCTTTTGCTAGGAAATGTGCTTCTGATACTTTTAATTTAGCCTGTTTTACTACAGGGTGTGCTTAAGATAATGATGGTGATAATGATCTTTCCAGCCTCTGTCTGCCAGAGCATTTATTCCCAGCAGATCTGGGATCTCAGCTTTCAGCCCTCTGAGGTAGCAGGAATTTGGGCATTTTTGCTCTGGATGGCAGCTGGGACTGACAGCCAGGCCATGCCAGGATTGTGCACACTTCTCTGCCTGGGTGAACTGCACAGGAGCCAAGGAGCAGACAGCTGTGCAGGAGCCATCCAGAGCCTTTCTAGGAGCCAGATGTGCTGCCTTGTCCATGGATTTCTCTGAAAGCATTTTGGAATAAATGGGCTATTATGGACTTCATCAATTATCTCACTTTCGAATGTTTTCCAGGACTTATCCTTCCATTACAATGGGGAATCCTGAGACAGGAAGCAGAGATGGCTTCTGCCATGCACTTTTTATTCTTAAATCAGGCAATGAGCAGATTTTTAAGTATCAGACGATGAGATAAGAGCCCTGTGTGCTGCTTGCCATCTGAACTTCCAGGATTCATCTTATTTGGCTGGGTCAGTGATTACACTGCCTTGAACTCTACAAAATAGCCAAGACAACAAAACAGACTGGGATAATGCTTTTAAATAGCCCCAAAACACAGCCAGACAACATAATGCAATTTCAAATCCCAGCGGAGGTCAGTCCTGGTCTGAACTCTGAGCATTAAAGATAACAATCAGTGAAGGATTCCAGACCTTGGTGCTGCGTGGGGCTGCTCAGGCTGTTGGTGTGACCCTGCTCACCTGGGCACTGTCACCTGTCCCCTGGGAGGCAAAAGGCCAGTGCCAGTTGTGTGGCAGGTGCTCACATCCACGGGAATGACAATGACATCGGTGCTGGCACCCGTCTGTCAGCCCATTGTGTGCTCAGAAGCGGGGCCAAGGATCAGATAACACAGAACCAGCTGCCTTCGTCCTGCTCTGGCCAGAGATGAAAGCTGATAGGGGCAGGGAGGGAAGCACGGCTGGTGCCTGTGTTGTCTTTATCCAGCGGGTAAATAGACAAAAGCCCACTCCCACACTGCTCTCAGGCAGTTATTCCCAGCCCTTGGGTGTTCAGTCATCAAATAAACTCTTGGGTTGGTGCTCGGCATAGCTGGCTGTCAAAGCAGGAGTGTGTGTTCCAAGGACTTGACATCATTTTTGCATCCTTATGAGCGAGCCCGGGCTGTTTGACCTCAGCTGTGTGTGTGGAGCTGTTGCTTCCAGCTGTGCAGGAGCTTTCCAGCAACTGCCTCGAGCTTTCCAGGCTGTCTGTGCCCAGCCCTGGGGATGTGCAGGCTGGCAGTGGCACCCGCACCCGTGGCATCAGGGCAGCTAATCCAGGGAGGATGATCAAATCCACGATAATGAGGTTTTTCTCAACCCCTTATTACCTGACTCCCAAAGTTGTTTGCTCTTGAGTTTCTCCCATGCTTTTTTTGACTCTCAGTGTAATTCTCCACCTGAGAACAAGCTGCTGGAAAGCTGGTGTGGCTCAGGTGCCTGGAGAGAATTTGTGAAGCTGCCATCATACGTGTGTGCTTCTGACATCTTTTATCTCTTCTGTCATCCCTGAGGGGTTTGATTTTACCTTCATCTTATTTTCCCACAAGTTTTTTACCATTTCTCCCCATCTCTTTGTCTTTTCTCTCCATCCTTTACCTGCACAAACTGTTTTTCCCCAGGAAGCGACCTTGGCTTGCAGTGCCAGAGGATGGCTGCTATTTTTTCTCCAGAAAAGTGGGGCAGAAGATTGGGTTTTACTGCTGGGAAAGTGCTGAACAGTCTTCTCACTTGCTGCCTGGTGGCAGATGCTGTTGACAAGCAGAGCTATGGCAAAAATCAACTTGTAAAATGCACATCCAGTGCATGTATTGAATGTGACCCAACGTCCTAAGGTCTGGCTGCTTGCACAGGGAATTGCTGTTTTTCCTACAACACCAGGAAAATAAACCTTTGCAGTACACAGTCACAGATTCCCTCTCTGCCCACAGCTCCATTTAGGAATTTTCAAAATCAGTGTGGCTGGTGAAATCCTTGCTCTGGGCTGTTCAGCTCTGAAAGCTCCACCAGCTCTGAGCTTTGCCAGACCTGAGCATCAGTGGGACACCACAGCGAGAGACCCGCAGGAGAGCGGCCGGGCTGCTCCGTGGACAGCTAAACTTTGTGTGTTAGAGAGCTATTTATAAGTGATTTATTGTGTTTTCTCGGTGTTGGGCTTGGCAGGGGCTGCAGGAGAGCTCAGCTGTGTGGTTCCAGTGCTGCACACAGCGTGGCTCTTGCAGGGCTGGGCTGTTTCTGGTCACCGGCCATCGTTTGCATGCACAGCCATGGCAACTGCACACACGACTCAGCCATGGCTTTCCAGTGCCATGTGGTCCAGAGGTTTTGTTTTAAAACCTGGCACAAGGCTCCTGAGGTCGAAAGAGGTTGTCTCTGAGCAGCCTCAGGAGTCAAAGTTGAATTTATTTCTTTCTCATTTGCAGCTATTGGGTACAAAGTGATTAGAGCAAAGCCATCACCATTTTCTAGCTCCTATAACTCCACTGGGAACTGGTGTTTTAAACTGCATTTTTAGTTTTGAAAACTGTCTCTGCACTCTCCTGGTCACTTGTTGAACATGACCAGGCATCTCCAAAACCCATCGTGGTTGTGCAAGAATGGCAGCAATGATTTAATATCTCACTCCCCTCTGCTTCTTTCTGCCTGTCTCCCATTCCCTCATCCCTTTCCTGGAGAAAATTGTAACTTTGGGGTGAAAACTGTGGCAAAAGGTAAGGAAAATACTTTGAACAAGGCAATATTGGAAGTACTTGGCACTTCTGGGTGAGAAACCTTCTCACTGCCTTGGCTGGTGTGAGTACCCAAACTTTGGCTGGCTAACCCCCATTAAATCTTAAATTCTGTGACACCTGGGCTCAGGATTTTTCAGTGCATCCAAGAACAGAAATGCCACAAGCCTCACATGTGCTGAATTCACCAGCTGAGCTTTTCTTTTTTGATTTGAACAGGCTGCTGAACAATAACCAGATAAAACAAATCGTGAGAAGATCCTTTGAAGATCTGGAGAACCTGAAATACCTGTGAGTTGGTAGCTCAGTAATTTCTTAACCTCTTTAAAATCTAGCAACCCACTTTTAATATTTGCCAGTCAAGGACGTATTGTGTGTGTTTGGGGTTCAGTGACAGAGGTACAAAACACTGCCCTTGAATCTGGGCAGCAAGTTCTGCTTTGGATTGAGGGTCATTGCTGTTTCCTTTGACTTTTTAGAACACAAGTGCTGATCAGTTAATGCTGATTTCCTGATGCTGTTTCTTTTCTCTCCCTTTGAAAGCTACCTTTATAAAAACGAAATTCAGAGCATCCAGCAACATGCCTTCCACGGGCTGCATTCCCTGGAGCAGCTGTAAGTACAGATGAGCCTTGTTTGTGTGCAGTGTTCCCAGGCCTGGAGAGCAGCAGGCACTTAGTGAGGGGTAGGATGAAGCTTCTGCTCTTTTATCACTCAGATTTGCCAGACTACACTGGGTTCATCTGGAAACAGCTGCTCTGAGTGTGGGTTTTGGTTAGTTGGTACTGAGGTCTCTTCCTGCTGATGTTCCACATGTTTTCTCCTGCCCCTAACCCTCTGGAGCATAGGAAGAACCCAGCTGTGCTTTGGATGGCCTTTATTTCCAAGGACCTTGTGATGGGAGGAGAGAGGGGTCTGCAGGAGGGCTGGAAGCAGAAGGCAGCTGCTCTGCTGGGCTGTGTCTGGGGATTCCTCGAGCAGAGAGTCAGATCTGCTCCTTTGCTTAAATCAAGGGTGCTGGTTGAGTTTCTCTCTCATCCAAGGCTCTGCTGGGAATGAGTGGATGAAGTGCAAGCTGAGAGCTGGGGCACCTCTCAGGATGGTGGTGCTTCTGTGCTGCACAGCAGCTGGAAATTGCAATGGGGGAAGAGGATGGATCCAAAAAAACACAGGAATGACCTTCCTTCAAGCTGCATGGCACTCTGTGCTGAATCTGGGCTGGAGGGAGCCTCGTGTGCTTTCCTGGCAGCTGGAGCCCATCACAGTGACACTCCAACAGTCCCCATTTGCTCCCCTTCCGAGTATGGCAAACTCTGCTGTTTATTCAAACAGGTTTTGTTTTTTGCCTCTTAGTGCTCCGTGCTTGAGGTGAGATGGGCAGACTGAGGTCTGACTCTTCTGAAGTGCCGACCTAAACTGGGATTGGATTTTTCTTACTTGGCACTGGTGGAGAGAGTGTGAGCTTGGATATTTGAATCACAGATATATGAAAGGGTTTGGCTTGGAAGGGATCTTAGAGCTCCTCTCATTCCAGCCCCTGCCATGGGCAGGGACACCTTCCACTATCCCAGTCACTCCCAGCCAGTCCAGTCTGACCTTGGACACTTCCAGGGATGGGGCAGCCACAGCTTCTCTGGCAAACCTGTGCCAGGTCCTCAACACCCTCACAGGGAAGACTTTCTTCCTAATGATTTATTCTTCCTAAATAATTGAAATATAGGAATTACTTGCATCATTGGAGAACAGGGGCCAAAAGTGAAACTGGTCTAATTCCTGAATTGTTCCCAGTCACAGCATTTATAGGGCTGGAAGGTAACCAAGGATTTTGCTGTAAAAGGAATAGGATCCAGCTTGTTCTCCAGGTT